>PVJI01000241.1:0-313565 GCA_004026765.1 Micronycteris hirsuta | reverse complement strand
GTAGAGGACACATGGAGAGAACTAAGGGGGAGGAGAGAGGCTGGGGGAGAGGTGGGGCTGGAGGGGACGGGAGGAGGGGAGGGGAGAGGATGCAAATAACTGTAATTGAACAACAATAAAGTAATTATTAAAAAATATATTCAAATTCATCGATAATCCACTGAGCAAAAAGCGTAGTTCTCTATTTTAAGATCATTGAGGAAAGGACTGAATCCAAAAGGAATGACACAAATTCTCCCTTGTAGATTAGTCATCCAGGAGAAAATATCTCGGTAAATTGAGGCTATGAATAGTACTACATTTCCAAACATAGATTCATACTGTTGTGAAAAAGTTCTTTCTTAAAACACTTTTGCTGACTGTCCTGTAACAGTGAGGGAAAGGGTAGACTGTCCCATTGCAGCTTCCAGTAATATCACAATGTCCATGAAATCCATTCATTCATCCACCAAATATTTACGGAGCAGAGTTTCATCGATTATTAAAATACCATTAAGAAAAAATGTCATAGAAAGTGTTTTTGCCAATTATTCATAAATACAACTATATGACTTCTTTCTTGCACTTCCTGCCAGTGTGTTTAATAATGTTGCAAACATCCATTTTAGCAGAGCATCTATCTCATCTTGAACCTGAAATTATACATTTGGATTTCATTATCTTGTGCATAATTAGGGTCAGCAGAAGTCAACTGATGGACACTCTTTGCTCTTGGGCCTTGTTTTGATGCCTTTTGCATGGCAAGCTCTACCAATGTTAAATTTTTTACAGAATTTTTGCTTTATATCATTGAATCTGCAAAGAAGTCTGCTAAAAATGTGGATATAACACTTCTGGCTTGATATATTTCCCCACCTCCATTCTGTGGAATATTTATTTCCTATGTTATATTGACCCATTTGGAAGAACTCCACCTGCATTTTTCCAATAGAATGTATACTAGAAACTGCTGTTGCAATTAAGAGAAGCCAAAGAGGGATTGACTATTGCTACAAAAAAAAGATAGGTTGAAAAAATGGCTCCTCAAAGATCTATCCAACGTCCTAATCTCCAGAATTTCTGAATATTACCATGAGGTAAGATTACCCTGAACTACGTGTGTGGGCCCTAAATGCCAACACAAGTATTTCCCTCTGTATTTCTCTTATAAGGAAAATACAAAGAAAATTTTGACACAGATACACAGAGAAGAAGGTAATGTGAAGATGGAAGCAAAGATTGGAGTGATGGGACTAAAAGCCAAGGAATCTGAAAAATGCCAATAGGCATCTGAAGATGGGAAAGACAAAGAAGGAGGCTCTCTTAAAACCTCTAGAGAGAAGTCCCTGATTTTGGACTTCGGGCCTTCAGAACTGTGAGAGAATAAATTTCTGTTATTTATGCCACCAAATTTGAGGTAATTTGTTACAGCAGCCTTAGGAAGCTAACACAAGTAACTTTACTGAATTCACCATGGTCTTCATCTTGGCCAGTCCTGAAAATTCAGTTTTATTAGTTCAATCACAAGAGCACTGATCCTGGATTAGTGCCTCCCACTAATCAAATTCACAAGAAATGAATTGAAAAGCAAATTATGAATATGTTTATTTACCAAGGAAAATACCTCTGTTTTACTAACTAGGACTAATGATATGCTTAGAACATTTAGAGATATATTTAGAAGAAACAAGATTCCTCTCACAATCAGACTTATACATGAGAATTTCTGGGACCACATCAGCTAGTGGAGAGAAGCCAGAAGAGAGCCAGAAAAAAATGGGAGGTCAGAAGAAAACTGATCTTGCTACAGAGCTGATGCCAGCAAGGTTCTCTGCAAAATAAAACGTCCAGTATTCCAAGAAACAGAAAAAAATTGTGTTTGAGACAGGCAGGTGAAGATATTGGTGGGAACAGGTCCAAATCACATGACAGTGGGAGCAGCCAAAACAAAGAGCAAAAATCAAAGTCAGGTGGGTGAAGTCATCATGGTTCAGGACAATGAATCTGTTTCATCTGGTTCTCCAGAGAAATAGAACCATTAGGATGGAGAGAGAGAGGGACAGGAAGAGAGAGAAGGAGAGGGAGAAGAGGAAGGAGGAGACTGAGAGAGAGAAAGAGGTTTTAGGGAACTGGCTCATGCAATTGTGGAGGCTGACAAGTGTGAAAATCTGCAAGGCAGGTCAGCAGGCTAGAGGTGGAGGAAATTGTCCTAAGGGAGTAAGGAGGCAGAATTCCTTCCTCCTTGGGGAACCTCAGTCTTTCTCTTAAGGCTATCAGCCATTTGGATAAGTCCTACCCACAGGGCAATCTGCTTTACTCAGTGTACTGATTTAAATGTTAATCATATCTTTAAAATACCTTCACAGCAACAGCCAGCCTGATGTTTGACCAAACAACTGCATACCATAGTCCAACCAAGTTGACACATAAAATAAATCATTCAACAGTCTATCCATGATAGGATTCCAACCAACAGAAAAAAACACTAAATACAGGATCCAACTCTCCAGAGAAAGAAACAAAGGAATAGAGTAAAGGACTCAGAGAAACCAAGCCTGGGAATTATTAAAGATTATTAAAAGAAGTGAGGACCGCTCAGGAGTAAACCCTAGGAATATCTATATTTAAAATAGGGTCAGGTCTTAGGTAAAAGGGTTTGTCTTGAGCTTCACCATAAAATGTAGCTGCAACTTACTGACCCTTCTACACTTGCTATTAAGATGTAAGTGGCTGCCCAGTAAGTCTAAGGGCAACTGGAACCATAATTTCAGCCAGCTGGGTGACAGACTGGTGTATATCTAGCAGCACAACTTCTGAGCTATGACATCAATAAGCACAGGGAGACACGATGGATATAAATTCCAAAATTCCAAAACCAGAATGCTTGAAAATGAATCTCAAATAAATAAGGTGATATTGTCATCCATGGAGTAAAAACTACAGAAGGTGAAACACAAAACCAGAACTATGGCCTTTAAGATTTTGTTGATTGGGGGCAGGAAGGAGATGGTGAATAGACATTTGTTGACTAGACTGAAATATCACTTGTTCCTCTGGAGAGGGGGGGAATTGAGAACCTTCTGAGAGTTCCTTGTAGGATATGAAAAGCAAACAGCAAAGTGCAAAGGGTCAACTTTCTCGAGAGCCTTTGAGAGACTCTGGGCACAAGCAGTGTTACTTGGGACCCAGGTAAGAAAGGACACAAACCCAGGGGAGAGAAGCAGATGCTGGCAACAATATAAGATGGCAAGCTTAGCACAGACACTGTCACCAACAGAAATTTCAGGTATTTTCACATCTCATTACAGTTGTTTCAGATTATCTCAAAACATCATTATATTCATCACTACTTTGAAATAATGATTGTTACTGGACATGATGATTTAATTTAATGGATCAATAAAGAAATTTTATCTCAGTTTTCAAAAATACTTTATTTCTTCAATATATTTAATTTCCATAGGGTTCATCAGACTGTCAAAATGTTCCAGACACAAAAAAGTTAAGAACCCATGGATAAGAGAATGTATTATTCTGTCTTATTTATATCTATTCAATGAACAATTGTTTATTAGAATTTTGTTCCATGTACAAACTCCTAATCAAAAATGTTTTGGATGAATCTGGGCGGATGAGTTTAAAAAGGAAGCATAGAACCTAGTAAAGTATTAATTTAAACCATAACATAAATGTTACAAAAATAGTGACACAAGGAAAGCCATAAATTTAGGGACAAATCCATTTGAAGGATTTCTTAGCACTATGTAATTTGTTACTGCTAAGCTTCTGATTACTATATAATCAGGCTGACAAATGACTAATACTGGGCAGGTCCAAACAAGTGAATTGTAGCTGTTTGGGACTCTGTCTCCCCATCTTCACGCAGTTGTACAATTTAACGTTCCTACCTCCCTTTGGGTTGTCTGTGCCTCTGTATGCCTGACAAGGCTTTATAATTTTTCTCATCTAGACTATAGACACAACAGGCATGGAGTAATTATTGAGAATCTTAGAGACATTTATTTTGTCTATCATTATTATATTCATGAGGGTAGAAAACACACAGATTTTAGAAAGTGTGTGACATTTTGATAACAAAATATCTGAAAAGATAGAAAAATATGTAAATCCACCAAAATTCATAGAACTCACTTTTGATTATTTAAAAGAGATAGAATCATAATTATAATAGGAAGTAAACATTGGTATTGGTAAGTTTGATTGAGGATATCATTACATCAAAATTTGAACCTCACAGCAGCAGAAACCAAGTGAATGACAACACTGCAGACGAAAGCTAACCCTTCCTGGAAAGGGCTAATGACATAAAATATAGGCCCAACAATGAGGCCTGAAGCCCAAAACATGGGGGCCAAGGGAAAAAATGAACAAGCCAACCCAAACACAACAGGCAGTGGAGGAGGCTGGCGAATGCTTCCCCCTCTCTCAGCCCATTCGAAGGCAGGGATGAGGAGAGAACACTGGTGTTGCTGAGATCATGCTTTGGTTCTACTGCTGACTTCAGTGGTACTACCTAAAAAGTGATGAATACAGTATGCGATAAACAATAAATGGAATGTTTTCCTTTGGGGGCCTTGAAGAAGGAATCTAGGAATAGTCTTCAATCTTCCCAGGCCCTGCTCCACACACAATATCCCTGCTGATTAGAAGCTGTTTGTCTGATAGTAACTTCTATGGCTTGAATGTCTGTGCTCCCTCAAAATTCACGCGTTGAAATCCTAACCTCCAAGGTGATGGGAGGAGGAGTTGTGGTCTTTGGGAGGTGAGCAGTTCTTAAAGGTGGAGCCCCCATAAATGGAATTAGTGCCTTTATCAAAGAGGCCCAGAGAGTGTCTGTCACCCCTTCTGCCATGTGAGGTTACAACAAAAGGGCAGAAATCTAAGAAGTCAGCTCTCAACAGATACTAAATTTGCTTGCCAGCACCTTGACCTTGGACTTGCCAGCCTTCAGAACTGTGAGAAATAAATTTCTGTTATTTATAAGCTACTCAGATGCTGACATTTGCTCTAGCAGCCCAAACAGACTAAGACAATTAAGTTTTACAGAAATAGCTTCACTCAAATCATACTTTCTCCTTTTAAAAACTAAATCAGAAACATAGTCTTCCGCATTTTCACATTCAATAGTTTTGTTTTCTATTTTACAATAATAACAACATTTGTAATGGCAATCTTTATACTTTTTAGAGAATGTTTTTTACCAAAGCACATGAAACAAAAAGGAGTAGATAGCATCAGCATCGGCATTAAACTCCCAGAAGCTAAAGTCAGCTATTAGCAAATCTACTACTGTTGCCACCAAAATCTTAGAAGGAAGCAGGTATCATAAAAGCCACCTGAATCCTCCTTTATGGCTAAATAATGTAGTTAAAACTGTAACCTGGTTGATCTGTACTGAAACTGTCCTCAACACGTTAACAAAGGAAATTAAAACCTTAATTAAACTCTTTTCATTAGACATAGCAATGGAGACAATGCTTTCACCCTAGTCAGGATGATGTTGTAATAAAATAACTAGAACATAAGAAATGTTACCCTATCTCAGACCAAGATTCCAACCAAATATTTCTTATGGTGACACTAAAAATATCTTGTTAGGATATCATATCAAACTCCAGAGACTTTTGTTGGACCTTGAACAACCTTAGTGTTTTATAATGAATATGTCATCCTTTATCTAAATATTCACTAAACATATACCTATTGTTTTGTCTATCCAGTAACTATTTTCCAAGAATTGCCCCTACCCCGTTGATTAATCTCTAGGGCTTCAGTGGGGTTTGCAATATTTCTGTAACGTGACACTGCCACCAGGCACGATCAATTGGTCTTAAGGGTGGGCACCTGACCTTAAAGAGGTCTATCAGTCTCTTTCTCAGGAATTTTAAAACTGGAACTGAGAGGAATAGATCATTTCTCTTTAAGTAGCTACACTGATCATGTTAACTTGAAAACTGTTACTACTGACATGTGGATTGCAAACAAGAAAGCTGGTCTGCATTGAGAAAGTAAAGCAGATATGAAGAGAGGGGCAGAAAATAAGGGTCAAAAGGAGAAGAATTCCTGGGTTTCCTTTTGTGCTCCAGTTGGTAGTTATATCCTGGAGGTCCTAGTACCTCTTTGATTCCATTAATTACTCCAGATACTTCCCAATGTATCTACCCTCTTTTCATTGTTAAGCTAGTTTGATTTCAGCTTCTGTTTCTTGCACCAACAAATAAGTCCTAACTAATATTCATTTATCCAACAAATTTTTATTTATTTAAATAATTTAACATAATTTATTTATACTTTAGCCTACCCTACCTTTTGAAGACACAAATTGCATAAGCTCTTAACTCATTTCATCTAAAGAGTATGTCTTTCAAGTGTCCAGAAATGCCTTCTAATCTGAGATGTGATATTAAATTTGTGTTCACCCTAACTATACCTTTAATTATTTAAGAACTTTGCTGGCATCCTCTGTCTGTTTGGTTCAGTTCAGTTCAGACATATTTGATTGTCTGCTTTGTCCTAGACAATGGACTTGGTGATTGAGACTCAAAGCTGAGAAAAGAGATCTCATAATCTAGTAGAAAAGAAATGTTTGTAAATGAATAATTAAGATGTATTGCCAAGAGATACCACAGAAGTGCATTCCAGGTATAAACAGGAAGTTATTAACACTCTGACTAATAATACACAGTTACTTTTTCCCCAACACTCTTCTCCCAATTTTTCTAGCAATATCTCCTTCACCTTCTCTACCCATATAGTGAATGCCTCTTCATCCAAGAGAGTTGAATGTTTTCATATGATCATTTATTCCATTTCCCCTCTGGCCACAAAGACTAGGAACCTAAGGAAAGCTGTGCAAATTATTGTGTCCTTGGTGTCCAGGCTCCCAAACTACCCCCAATAGTCTCATCTCCTGTTTTTCATCTACTTGTGTAGTCCCCTCCGACACTGAGTGGGGCTGACCTGTATAACTAACTATGTTAAGGAAAAACAAGAGTATGATTTCCATGTCTAGGTCATAGAAAATATTACAGCTCTGTAATGTTGTATGTCAATTATACTTCAATAAAAATAAAATTAAAAAATTAAAAATAAATAGAATAATAAATTTTTAACAATAAATTACAGCCTTCGTGTTGCCCCTTTGATCACTCACACTGGAGGAAGCCAGATAACATGTCATGAGAACATTCAGGCAGCTCTATGAAGAGGTCCACATTGCATGGAGCTGAGGCCTCCTGCCAACAACCAGTATTAACTTAGCGGGCACATAAAATAAGTCCCCTTGGAAGTGAATCCTTCAGCCAAGTCAAGCTTTCAGATGACTACACCTCCTGCTGACATCTTGACTGCAAGTTCATCAGAGATCCTTCTAGCCTTCCCCAAGATAGAACCACTCAGCTAAGCTGCTCCTAAATTCCTGTTGCACAGAAACTGCCAGTAGGTGTTTATTGCTGTTTAAAGCTGCTAAATTTTAGAGAAATTTATTATGCAGGAACAAATATTGGGACAGCTAACTCAAGTTAGGTCATTCAGTAATTTTTCTCAAATTTTTTGGTGATCTATCTCAGTAAACATATAGACAGTTTGTCTTTGATGGCTGAAATTACAAGATGTAAAACTTAAATGCTATCACTCACTATGTTTTCACTAGGTAAAGAAAACGAGTCTCAAGTGAAAAAGAATGAAGTTGACAAAGAGAAACAGAAAAGCAGGGAGAAAGTTGTAATGTCCTTAGGAACTTAGTCCTAACTATTCCTGACATTCAACTGGATCTTGCCCTTTCTTTGGCTTAGGTCTGACTATTCTCCACAGTCTTCCACTCTGATATCATAGCCTCAAGGACTTCGCATATCTTGGTCATCTCTTATTTACTTTATTGGCCCAATCCCTCACTTTAGTTCCTAGGTAAATGCCATTTTACCAATGGAACCACCCTGCCTAAAACAGATTATCCAATGTCTGGTGGGTTTTCAACTTCTCGATTTGACTAAGTGAGACATTTCCTGAAATTCACTTTCTTGTTTGTTTCCAGTTAGTGGGCCATGAGGAAGATTCTTGAGAGATTTTGAAGGTGATACGGAGGCAGTAGCTGGGCTTTCAACTACTCTGTCTTTCCTTGGATCTTCTTTCAGCTCCTCTAACTCCTGGTCCAAGTACATATTGGTGCGGACACCGGCCCACAGTGTCCGCGGTGTTGTGGATGAGATGAGACAAATTCACATGGACCACTGAAGTCCTGTGGAGGAAAAGGGACAGCACGGCCACTCTCTCAAGGGGAGAGCTCCCCTACCCTTGCCTTGACAGGCTTTTATTGGCTTTCTAATAGCATACATTAAAGAAGGTTTTCATTCATTATACTTAGGTTTGCTTTAGGCAATTACTTTTTACAGCTAGCAAAGGAAAGGATGTTACTGATTATTTCCTACAGATTAACAAGGAAAAAATGTTGCAAATGCAAGGGAACGATAAGAGTGATTGGTCTGGTTACACTTCAGTCCTTGGGAGAATTAGCACAGACTTCACAAAGTTACTTTAAAGATATGCAGTAAGCATTTCTTGCTTCAACTCAAGGTGAAGGAGTTTTAGCAGGAGCAAGTCTCAAAGCGGCCTAGGTATAATGCAGGCCTGATTTCCCATGGGAAAGCCAATCCGTGGGTTTGGCATCCTGCATGCTGACACTCGACTATCGGCTTTCCGATAGGGCTGGGTTATATTTGCCATTCCACGCAGATAGCTTCCCTATACGGTACCTATGATTAACTCTGTGCTGAAGATCCCAAGCTTCTGCAGGATACCCTTATCACCCAGGTCAGAGGCAACAAGAACAAACACAGGTTTCTGTCCATCCTCGTGAGGTTGAATATCAAGCTTATTGGTTTCAGCCTGCCCTTAACCATCTTTTCATTATACATTCATTTTCCCTTCAGTATCAGAGACAACAGCATTACAGAGACTGCTTAACTAGCTTCCACAGTTGTGTAAGACCAAATATACAGAGAAAGAGATATTTATACAGGATAATACATTGATATATTGGAAAAATCTAATAAGGTTTTAAAGGATAAATAGATTTTTATAAGACAAAAGAGAGTTTGGGAAGAAAAATGTTCTAAGCTAAGGAACCAGCATATTCAAAGACAAAGAAGTGTGAAATGGCTCATTAGGAAACATATTTTTCCTAGAAGAATTGCTGAGATAGTGGTAGGATGAAAATTTTTTTAAAAGATAATAGAAGTCAGCCCGGCTGGTGTAGCTCAGTGGATTGAGCGTGGGCTGGGAACCAGAGGGTCCTGGTTCGATTCCCAGTCGGGGCACATGCCTGGGTTGCGGGCCAGGTCCCCGGTGAGGGCCATGTGAGAGGCAACCATACATTGCTCTTTCTCTCTCCCTTCTCCTCTCTCTGAAAATAAATAAATAAATAAATAAATAAAAAAGATAATAGAAGTCAAGTACTAAAGAGCTTTATATATGCCCCAAAAGTTTAGATTTATCTTATAGATAAGCATTCACAAAAATTTTTGTGATAAAAACCACTTTCTAAAAATACAAGTTAAAATTGCAGGCTCCAGGGTCATATCCCCAGAGATTCTGACTCATTAAGTCTGTGTTAGGGCCTAAGACTCTATTTTTAATATGCCACACAAATGATTCAAGTCAAAGGTGATACAAAGACCACACCTTGATAAACATCATAGTGCTTTAGGCAGGAGTATTACTTGATGAAATCTGAATTTTAGAAAGATTACTATAGATGCAGTATGGCTAAATGGATTTGAGAACATTAAATCTGGACATAGGGAGATTTATTGATTTATTAGAAGGTTGTTGTAATAGTCCAAATGAGAGGTAGTAGTAGCCTCAGCTAAGGTAGTAGAGGTGGCAAGATTAAGGAGGGAGGGAATTTAAGAGGTAAAATCTCCTAGTGATTGACTAGCATGGTGGGGAGGTCAAGAAGGGCCCGAGATAATTCCCAGATTTTTTTTCCCCTGATAGGTAGATAGTTATATAGGTAGGTAGATAGTTCGATAGAAAATACAGATGAAAACACAGATTCTGAAGTTGGAATATATTTTTTAAATGAGTTAAT
Organism: Micronycteris hirsuta; assembly: GCA_004026765.1. Taxonomy (NCBI): domain Eukaryota; kingdom Metazoa; phylum Chordata; class Mammalia; order Chiroptera; family Phyllostomidae; genus Micronycteris; species Micronycteris hirsuta. The sequence goes on along the minus strand of PVJI01000241.1, from coordinate 303,478 downwards.
TATGTTAGATTTTATGTACAATATGCTTGTGTGACATATTTAAGTGTTGATGTATAGTAGATAGTTACATGTAGACTATTACTCAGGAATATCTTCTCCCCATACCTGATGTTTCCATACTGTGGACCTCCAAAGGAATAACAATTCAGTCTTCCTTTTTCCTCTCCACTTAGTGCTTTCCACAGAGAAGAGAGGCACCTAATTGGTGAATTTGGAGGAAGGAATTGAGGTACATTCACTCAATCCAGTCTTCCCTCTTTCTTTGAGATATACCTACCTGAAGAATGCAAATGTTGTATGTATGTGCAATTATACGTAGAAAATAGAATATTGAAGGAGACTGGAGGACAAAACAGAGGCTATCCGGTTGTCCAGGCAGCCACCAGCAAAAAGAGGTAATGTTCTTTCAGAGAAGTTCTTGGGAGCTGTCTCTTAGCGTATGCAAACTGCTATAACAGAATACTGTGGAGTGGGTGGTTTATAAAAACAGACATATATTTCTCAGAGTTCTAGAGGCTAGGAAGTCTGAGACCAAGGCACTGGCAGATACGTCTAATGAGGGCTTGCTTCCTGCTTCATAGCTGGCCATCTTCACACTGTATCCTCGCAAGGTGGAAGGGACAAGGGAGCTCTCTGGAATCTCTTTAATAAGGGCACTAATCCCATTAATGAAGACTCCATTTCCATAATCTAACCACCTCTCAAAGGACTCACCTCTCAGTGCCATCACTTTGGGGGGTTAGGATTTCATCATTCAGTTCATTAGGAGTAGAGGCTGACAGAGGTCCTTACCATCAGAGGGGACCAAGGTGACTCTGAAAAGTACCCAGAGAAAACCTCACTCACCATCTACGAGGCAGAGGCCATCAACTTAGCAGAATCCAGACACAGAGGGCAGAGCCAGACAGAACCAGAGGGAGACCAGCCACCTTCCCTCCTAGTGATCGTCAATCCAGTGAATCAAAAAAAGAGAAGGGAGGAAGAGAAAAAGAGCTGACTTGGTGGGTTCTTGGACTGTGGATCAAGCATCAGTGGGTGAAAAAGTGGAGATGTGATTACAGTTTTAATCAGACTCAACTGTTTTTTTCAAAGACTTTATTTATATTTGGGGGGGGTGGAGAAAGGGAGGGAGAGAAACTTAATATGTGGTGGTTGCCTTTTTTGAGCGTCCTCTACTGGGGATCTGGCCTGCAACCCAGGCATGTGCCCTGACTGGGAATCGACCCTTTGGTTCACAGGCCAACACTCAATCCACTGAGCCACACCATCCAAGGCAGACTCAACAGTTTTTTAATAACTGAAAGGGTCCAGCAGGTTATGAGATGTTCTTGAAACATCATGAAGGACCTACCTAGTCTACTTAGTAAGGGAGTACTGATATAGCACAACAGAGGACAGAGATGGGAGAGAAATAAAATGCTTAATGTACTCCATCAATAAAATGGTGATATGCAGATGGACATTTTCCTGGGGTTGAAGGTCATCATAATCTCAAAGAGCTATATGACTCAATAAAGGAAAAAATGCATTGTGAAAAGACAAGAAGACTAAGGGCAGAACCCAGGATCATACAAACATTAAAGGGTCAAGAATGGGAAGACCCAGTAAAGATGGCTGAAAAATCAGAAGAGGCAAGGGAGAAAGTCAAGAAGGAAGCAGTTTTACATTAATGTATGCTGCATAAGTGCCACCTCAGTGATCTCAGCCCATGAATACAAATCTAATTATATTAATTCCCAAACTTCACAGGCTCCCCATATGTATAATTGCTGTCATTCTTCTTCCCTTAAGTCTTCTTTTTCTATAAGCTTTTCAAGAGAATGTTTTTCTTTGCTGCCTCTCAATTGACCAAAACCCAAAGACCAAAATCCTAAATAAGCTGCAAGGATTGCATTTCATTTATTCTTCTGTCTGGTGACATTCTCTTCCATACAAAAATGGGAAGTATGATAGCAGCGGGGACTGCTAGTTGTAGTTTGATATCTTTTTTTTTTTGTTTGTTTGCTTGCTTTCCCAGGGCATTGATAATAAAGACTACATAATCTAGCTTTTCTTGATTAGTAATAGACTGCAAGTAGAAATAACGCATGCAATTATCAGGATATCCCCTTTTCCTTCTTTCCCTTCTTCTACCTGGTTAGAATGTCAAAATTAGAGAAGTCTTCATGGACCACAGGTGAACATGGGAACGAGGAAGCCAAAGGCATTGATACCTAGATGCACCTTCTAACAATTCCTTTAATGAAAGCTGTTGGGGGTGATGTCAGTAGATGGCCCATCACTTGCAGCTCCTTCAACTGCAGAGAGCCACCTTGATTTAGGTCACAGCCATTCCAATGACCATTTCAGCCTAACAAGATAACATCGAGGGATTGGCCATAGCTATCACAGCTTGACTTTTCCCTCTATTCACTCCTACTCTTCCTCAAACCAACCAAATGGGCCTTTGTATAGCTGCTCCTCAGGCTGCAATGCTCTTCACCCACATATTCACAGAGCTAAACTCCTTCCCATCCTTCTGGGGTTTTTTCAAAACTTACTATCTCAATGAACCTTGTTCTGACTACCCAACTTAATCCTATAGACTACCTGCCCCACCAACACTCCTGATTCTCCTCATTATGCTCTACTTTTTCTTTTTTCTTATACCTATCACTCTTTAATATGCTGTATCACTTAATTACTTGTTAAGTTTTTATTTATTTTCTCTCTGCCCCAGTAGGATATAAGGTCCCAGTAGTATAATAAGAACAGGGATCTTGGTTTTAGACCTTGATGCATCCTATGCATCTACAATGTCAGACAATAGCAGGCACTCAGTAAATGTTTGCTGAATGGGTAAATAAGTGAATAATTTTCAAGGAGAGTTTTACAGCCTGCTATTTACAAAAATTGTTTGTAAATAATTCCTTCATAGCAGATTCACTAAGTATTATACATTCTATATTTTCTAATAAGAAACAATTGGTCATTTGTTTTTATGGAGTACCCTAAACCACTCCTTTTATATTTTATATTCATTAGCATTTTACACACATGCACACATACACATCTCTAAATTTTATGATGCCTTATTTCCCAGGTAAGCCCTGTGATTTCTGTTTCAAAGAGATGGCCATTGAAAAGAGTGGTGTTCCCTAGAATAGCAAACTTAGAGAAAGCAAACCTGAAATTCTCAAGTGTGGTGATCCAGAACAGCTGGCTGGGTTACATGACAGGGTACAGTTACTTCTAACAGGAACTGTCTGTTCTCAAATACAATTCCTTGAAACTGAGTTGTTGGAAACTTTGTTTTGTTTTATATTACCAGCTTCTGAAAGAGGTCAGTATTTGTGAGAGTTCAGGAAGTTTCCTTTGAAGTCAGCACTCCAATAAAACATGAACTAGATCAACTCAGCACCCACGGAGTTGGCCTGAGGACTTATTTCTGTAGCTCTGAACTCTCAGGGGGCTTCCCTCTCCTGGGCAAGTGCCCACATTTTCACTATTAGTCCTGAGAGTTAGTAAAGGTTATCTAAATGTCATCCTGTGAATTAGGAAGACAGTCATGATATTATGATTGAGTATAATTCCAACCAATGATTTTTTAAAATAAAAAACCAAAGAAAATAACTTAAAATACTTCTAAGTAAAAAAAGAAAAATCATTGGGCTATGAATAAAACATTTATTTTATTTATTAACTAATTATTAGTTATCAATAAGGAGTGGTTGGAGTATAGATGATAATTATATTACTCCTTTTGTTTTGGGGGGTATGTTAAGAACTTCAAGAGAAAGGATTTATACTCCATTACTGGAGTTCTTTTACTACCCCTGAAGTAATATTGCACTTAATCTATCTACACCTCATTCATTCAGATTCTGTGAAGTAAGAAGAGTTTAGAATTTAATTTAAAAAATTAGACATAATTTCCAAATGGAGTTTATCATTGGGCAACTTTTCTATCTCCTGCAGCAAATAATAAAGATTCATTAAGAGAAATATTGTCATGTTTAAAAATGTATTAAAAATAAAGTTTTTAAAACCACAGTGAACCTTGTTCTGATCCTCTTACCAGCCTCCAACTGGTTTTCAGTGAAACAATTATTATCATCAGAAAGCCAGTGGAGGGAATATTGCAAGCTGTATTTTATTCTTTGTGGTTATCTTTAGCCAAGTCTCTCTCTCAGTTAGAACCTCAGGGAAGATTCTCTTGCTTCTTCCATCTACCATCTCCTGGAATGTTGATATTAATTATTTTCTCACTCTTTGGCCTCAGTAAGCAGTCTTCTTTATGTGTAATAAATAACCCTTTGGCCTATTCATTAGAAGCATATTACCACTCACAAACCATTCCTGAAGTGGATGTGTGTTTCACTGCTCATATCCACCTTTAAGACCAAGACACTCATTTCTCTAGCTGCAGGACTGTTGCCTACTGAGGGCTCACAGCTGAATTTCTTCTCCAGATTGCTTACCACCAAAGGAAACTGCTTTATCCAAGGTACACTACCCTCGCACAAGAGTGCCCATATGCGAAAAGTGGACCATGTGCAGGATACAATTGCCTCCTCATCTCAACTTAAGCCAAGTCTGAAAGAACATCCTAGCTCTAAATCTCCCCATGGAATTGACAGAGGCCTTTTTTGTCACTGCCTTACAGTTTAGCTTCTCCTTCTGCCCTGTCCTGCTTCTTTACTGTCCTGAAGGTGTCGATCCCAAAGCCACTTCACAGTAAATTTCCTACATGCTAATCTCTATTTCAGAGTCTGCTTCCCAGGAAGCCTAATCTGTGAGAATTCTTTCGGTCCTAATCAAACCACCACTTTGTTTTCATTTAATAATCTCAAATTTTGATGGTGACCTGTATATTAGTCACAGTAGACTAACTTCTGAAGTAAACAATCCCAGTGTTAGTGGCTTAACACAATAAAAAATTTCCTTCTTACTCATTTCATGGTGCACTGAAATTCAATGGAAAGAGGAACAGTTATCCAGGGCTCCACATTCCATCCAGCCTTTGACTCGAACCTTTTCAAGGGGTCTTATCCTGCTCCTGGGCAATAAGGAAAGAATATGAGAAAAATATATGAAGGGTCTGATAACATGAAAGGGTACACATCAATTCTACTAACAGTCTATTGGTCAGAACTCAGTCATATGCCTGCACTAAGTCAAGGGAAGCTGATGATCACTAGCAGTCTCTGCCATTCATTTATGGACTACTTGTGATTTTCAAATCTACCCTTTTCAATGACAGGTAACATTTTTGTAAAATCCTTCCATTTATAATGACTAAAAATTCTACGTTCACTAAAGATTTAAAAAAAAGGTCACGATTCCACCTTTAATAAAAGTCAATGTAGGTTTTATGTGTGTATCTTTAACAAATAAGGGTTATTTATTTACTTGTTTGTTTTTAAATTGACATTTGAGAGAGGAACATTAATTTGCTGTTCCACTTATTTATCTATCCATTCGTTGCATCTTGTATCTGTGTGCCCTGACTTCACATGGAAGCCACAACCTTCATATATTGGGACCACACTCTAATCCACTGAGTCCCCAGCCAAGGCAACAAATAAAAGCTCTTCATTTTTTATTTTTGATATATTTAATCTTTACTGTGTTTTTTTACATTACCTTTTAGTCCCCTTATAACCCTCTCTTCCCAGCAATCACCACACTGTTGTCCACATTCATGAGTCCTTTTTCTTTTGCTCAATCCTTCTACTACCTAACTTCTACCCCACTAGCTGTCATCCTGCTCACCATCTATGACTCTGTTGCCATTTTCCTTGTTAGTTCAGTTTGTTTATTGGATTCCACATATGAGTGAAATCATATGGTATTTGTCTTTCTTTGACTGCCTTATTTCACTTAGCATAATGTTCTCCAGGTCCATCCACGCTGTCACAAAGGGTAAAATTTTCTTCTTTTTTACTGCTGAGTAGTATTCCATTGTGTAAATATCCCATAGTTGTTTTATCCACTTATCTACTGATGGACAATTGGCCTGCTTCCACATCTTGGCAACTGTAAATAACACTGTAATGAACATTGAGGTGCTTATGTTCTTCCGAATTAGTGTTTCTGGTTCCTTAGGATACATTCCAAGAAGTAGGATCACCAGGTCAAAAGGCAGACCATTCTTAATTTTTTGAGGTATCTCCATACTGTTTTCCAAGTGGCTGCACCAAGATGCATTCCCACAACAGTGCAAAAGGTTTTCCTTTCTCCACACCCTCACCAGCACTTGTTGCTTCTTGACTTATTGATTATAGCCATTCTGACAGCCATGAGATGGTATCTCATTGTGGTTTTAATATGCATTTCCTTGATGATTAGTGACTTTGAGCATCTTTTCATATGTCTTTTGGCCATCTGTATGTCTTCCTTGGAGAAGCGTCTATTCAGGTTCTTTGCCAATTCTCTAATTGGGTTGTTTGCTTTTTTGGTGTTGAGTTTTGTAAGTACTTTATAGATTTTGGATATTAACCCCTTATCAGATGTATTAGTAAATTCTATGGGCTGTCTTTTATTTTATTGATGATTTCCTTTGCTGTGCAAAAACTTTATAGTTTGATGTAGTCCCATTTGTTTATTTTTCTTTTGTTTCCCTTGCTTTTGGAGATATATTAGATAAAATATAATTCCAAACAATGTGAGAGATTTTGCTGCCTATGTTTTCATCTAGGATTTTTATGGTTTTGAGTCTAATATTTAACTCTTTAATCCATTTTGAATTTATTCTTGTATGTAGTGTAAGAAGGCAGGCTAGCTTCATTTTTCTACATGTATCAGTCCAATTTTCCCAACACTGTTTCTTGAATAAACTATCTTTGCCATTGTATGTGCTTGCTTCCTTTGTCGAATACTAATTGACTATAAAGCTGTGGGTTTATTTCTGGGCTCTCTATTCTGTTCCATTAATCTATGTATCTGTTTTTATGCCAATACCATCCTGTTTTGATCACTATGGCCTTGTAATATAGTTTCATATTAAGTAGCATGATTCCTCCAACTTTGTTCTTTCTCAGCATTGCTGTTACTATGTGGAGCCCATTGTGCTTCCATATAAATTACTGAAATATTTGTTCTAGTTTTGTGAAATATGTCATTGGAACCCTGATAAGAATTACATTGAATCTATAGATTGTTTTGGGTAGTATGGACATTTTAATGATGTTAATTCATCCTAACCATGAACATGGTATGTGCTTCCACTTATTTATATCTTCCTCTATTTCTTTCTTCAGTATCATATAATTTTCTGATCACAAGTCTTTTACATCCTTCGTTAGGTTTATTCCTATGTACTTTATTCATTTTGAAGCAATTGTGAATGGGATTGTTTTCTTAATTTCCCTTTCTATTAGTTCACTACTGGCATATAAAAAATGCAACTGGGACTTAAGGTCAAGATGGATGCAAGAGCAGAGATGGCTCCCCTCTTTGCATAATCACATCAAAATTACAACTAAAATACAGAACAGCCATCACTTAGAACTGTCAGCACCACCCAACATACAGGTCCACCCAAGCTTCTTTTCCGTATGAATTGCTGATCTTGTCTCATGCTTAACAACTGACTAAATCCTATCAAAAAGCTGGCTTCAGTGAGCCCCAGGCTGGGCACTAGCAGCAGCCAGCCTAGATTCACAACTTGGATTTGCCTGGGAATCTCAAATCCAAGAACAAATAGCAACCATCTCAGATTGCTTTATAGCTCAGGCAGGGTGGCTGGGGCAAAGCACAGATGAGGGCTGACCTTGGCCTGGACCACCTGGTAAAGCCCAGGGCCAGTGCACCCAGTGGATAGGTACAGACTATATCAGAGCACCACCACCATGCCACTGCACAGCTGATCCTCCATGAAGGCTGTGGGTTGGTGGTCAATGGTCACAGCCAGGCCTTATGGCTGACTGGCCTGGGTAAACCCCTCCCATCTTTCTGCAAAAAACTACCAAGGCTAAACTACAAGATGAGGGTGTACTCAGTCCACATGAAGGCTGCATGTCAAGTACCCAGCTTGGATGATGGGGGAGGCTGTGCCACTGGACCCTACAAGACACCAACTATATTAGGCCACACTACCAAGGCATGGAATTAAAGAAGCTCTACCTAATACATAGAAACAAACACAGGACAGCTACCAAATGAGGAGACAAAGAAACATGGACCAAAGGAAAGAACAAAACAAAACTCCAGAAAAGGGGCTAAACAGAATGGAGATAAGCAATCTATTGATGCAGAGTTCAAAATACTGCTTACTAGGATGCTCAAGGAATTCACTGGGTACTTCCATGGCATAAAAAAGACTCAGGCAGAAAGGAAGGTTACACTAAGTGAAATTTAAAAAATTTACATGGAACCAACAGCAAAGTGGATGAAGGCAAGAATAAAATCAATGTTTATGAAGAAGAAGAAAAAAACCATTTAATCAGAAAAGCAAGAAGAAAAAAGAGTCCAAAAAAACAAGAATAGGCTAAGGAGCCTCTGGGACAACTTCAAACATACCAACATTTGATTCATAGAGGTGCCAGAAGGAAAAGAGAAAGAGGAAGATGTTGAAAACTTCTTTGAAAAAAATATTAAAAGAAAACTTCCTTAATTCGGTGAAGGAGATAGACAAACAAGTCCAGGAAGAACAGAAAGTCCTACACAAGATGGACGCAAAGAGGACCACACCAAGACACATAATAATTAAAATGCCAAAGGTTAAAGATAAAGAGAGAATCTTAAAAACATCAAGAGAAAAGCAGAGAGTTACCTGCAAAGGAGTTCCCATAAGACTGTCAGCTGATTTCTCAAAAGAAATTTTGCAGGCTAGAAGTGACTGGCTAGAAGTATTCAAAGTGATGAAAGGCAAGGACCTACAACCTAGATTTACTCTATCTGGCAAAGGTATGGTTTAGAATGGAAAGGCAGATAAAGTTCTTCCCAGACAAGGTAAAGCTAAGGGAGTTCATCATCACCAAGCCATTATTACATGAAATGTTAAAGGGACTTATTCAAGAAAAAGAAGATCAAAACCATGAACAACAAAATGGCAAAAAAATATAAATCTATCAACGATTGAATCTAAAAAAGAAGCTAAGCAAACAAGAACACAGAGATAAAATCATGGATATAGAGAAGGTTTTGATGGTTGCCAGATGGGAGGGGGTATGGGAGAATGGATGGAGAGGTGGGAGTATTAAGAAGTACAAATAGGTTGTCACAGAATAGCCATGGGGCTGTAAAGTATAGTATAGGAAATGGAATAGCCAAAAAACTTATATACATGACCCATGGATACGAACAATGGTGTGGGGATTGCCTAGGGAGTGGGGGATGCCGGGGAGAGGGGGACAAAATGGGAGAAATCAGGACAACTATAATAGCATAATCAATAGAATATAATTTTTAAAGAGACAACTGATTTCTGGGTATTAATTTTATATCCTGTTACTTTGCTGAACTCATTTATCAGTTCTAGTAGTTTCTTGGTAGAATCTACTTTTATGTTTCTTTGAGGTTCTCCATCTACAGTATCATGTCATCTGTGAATAAAGACAGTTTTACTACTTCCTTTCCAATTTGGATGCCTTCTACTTCTTGTCTGATTGCTGTGGCTAGAACTTCCAGTACTATGTTGAATAAGAGAGGTGAAAGGGGATATCTTTGTCTTGTTCCTGATCTTAAGGGGAACATTTCTAGTTTTTGCCTGTTGAGTACGATACTGGCAGTGGGATTGTCATATATGGCCTTTATTATGTTTATGTATGTTCCCTCTATTCTCACTTTGCTGAGAGTTATTAGCATAAATGGGTGCTGGATTTTATCGAATGCTTTTTCTGCATCTATTGATATGATCATGTGGCTTTTATCCTTCATTTTTTAATGTAGTGAATCATATTTATTGATTTGTATATGTTGTACCAGCCTTGTATTCCCAAAATAGATCCCACTTGTTTATGGCTTATGATCTCTTTGATGCATTGGTGTATTCAGTTTGCTAATATTTTATTGAGGATTTTAGAATTTATGTTCATCAGAGATATTGGCCTATAATTTTTTTTCTTTGTAGTGTCTTTATCTGGTTTTGGAATTAGGATAATGCTGGCCTTGTAAAATGAGATTGGGAGCATTCCCTCCTCTTGAATTTTATGAAATTGTTTGAGAAGCAGAGGTGTTATTTTTTCTTGGAATGTTTGGTAAAATTCACCTATGAAGCCATCTGGTCCAGGGCTTTTGTTTGTTGGGGTTTTTTGATTGCTGCTTCAATTTCATTAGGTGTAATCTGTCTACTCAGATTCTCTGATTCTTCCTGATTGAGTTTTGGAGGATTGTATGTGTCTAGGAATTTATGCATTTCATCTAGGTTGTCCAGTTTGTTGGTATATAGTTGTTAATAATATTTTCTTACAATCCTTTGTATATCTTTGGTGTCAGTTTATTTCTCCTCTTTCATTTCTGATTTTACTTATTTGGGTCCTTTCTCTTTTTTTCATGATGAGTATGGTTAAATGATTATCTATCATGTTTATCTTTTCAAAGAAACAGCTCTTGGATTCATTGATTTTTTTGGTATTTTTGGGGGGTTCTATTTTGTTATGTCTGCTCTGATCTTTATTATCTCCTTTCTTCTACTCATTTTGGGCTTTGTTGTTCTTTTTCAAGTTCTTTTAAGTGTGAAATTATATTGTTTATTTAGCTTTTTCTTTTTTTATTTGTAAATACTTCCATATGTATTTCTTTTTCTTTTTTTTTTAACTTGATGTTTCATTACGGTTGCTTCCATTTTCCCACCACTACTTTCCCCTGCCCTACCCACTCCCATCTCCCACCCTCAATCCTATCCCCCTTTAGCTTTGTCCATGGGTCCTTTATATACGTTCATTTACAATCCTTAGATAGGCCTGTAATGCTATGAATTTTCCTCTTAGGATTGCTTCCCGATGTCCCACAGATTTTGGATTGTTGTGTTCTCATCATTATTTACTTCAAAGTATCTTTCGATATCTCCCTTGATCTTGTTGTTGACCCATTCATTGTTTAATAACATGTTATTTAGTTTCCATGTCTTTGCATGTTTTTCAGTGTTCTTCTTGTGATTGATTTGTAGTTCATAGCATTGTGGTTAGAAAAGATGCTTGATATGATTTCAATCTTCTTAAATTTATTAGGATTTGTTTTGTGTCCTAACAAGTGGTCTCTCCTAGAAAATGTTCCATGTTCACTTGAAAAGTATGTATATTCTACTGCTTTGGGATGAAATTCTCGGAAGATATCAATTAAATCCATTTGATCTAGTGTGTTGTTTAAGGCCACTGTCTCCTTGCTGATTTTCTGTCTGAAAGATCTATCCATTGAGGTCAGTGGTATGTTAAAATCCCTGACTATGACTATATTTCTGTTGATATCTCCCTTTCTGTTTATCAAGATGTGCTTCACATACTTAGGTGCTCCTATGTTGGGTGCATAAATATTTACTAGGGTTATATCCTTTTGTTGGATTGTTCCCTTTATCATTATGTAGTGTCCTTCTTTGTCTCTTACTATAGCCTTAGTTTTAAAGCCTATTTTGTTGGATATAAGTACTGCTACTCCAGCTTTTTTCCCCCCATTTGCAGGAAATATATTTTTCCATCCCTTTACTTTTAATTTGTGTGTATCTTTCGATCTGAGATGGGTCTCTTGGAGGCAGCATATTATGGGTCTTGTTTTCTTATCCATTCAGCTACCCTATGTCTTTTGGTTGGAGCATTTAAGCCATTTACAAAATAAGAGCTTTTTAAAACAAAGAGTCACAATATCATTATCATACCCAATAAAATTGATAATAACTTAATATATCTAATATTCAGTATGAATACACTTTCTTCTGATTGTTTCTCAAAGTCTTTTTCTGAAATTCTTTGACTTCCAGGAGAGTTACTGATAGCTACGTCAGAGTGGCAGCATTGGCCATGTCAATGCTTCACCTAAACCTTCCCCACATCTTGTGCAGGACCCATTTACTCCTTCTCTTTGGACTGCTTTGACTTTATCACAATTATAGCCAGGCCTTTCAAAAGCATAAACTAATTCTCTTGGATTCCCTGAGACCATCTGGTAGTTTGTGTTTTCTGCAAATAGTCCTCATACATTTTCTTAGTAATCACCCTTTTAACCATGGTACTGGCTACCTCTTCAATATCAACTCTTACAAATGCCACAAGGCTTGGGGCCACTCCTGCTACAGTCTCTTCAGGGCTAATATGATTTACAGGGAATGCTTCCACAGCCTGAGAAAAAAAACATGCTTCTTTAAAAATATTCCCCAAACCTTCCAGTTCAATAATAAAGATATATGTTTACTCAATGACTTGTTTCAAATAGCATCTATGTCTTCAGATTATAGTTGTCATTTTATATAAAACTGAGTGAGTTGATTTCAAAATGAAACTTAAATTCTGCATTTTTTACATCTTTAAATGTAGCACAAATACTTCTTACCAAGAGGTTAAAAAATAACTAAAATTACTCACCCGAGCTTCTTTAATCCTGCCTCTCCTAGTACTCAGTTAAATGGTGAAATAAAGTTTAATAGAAGATTTCTGAAAATATTTCTAGAAGCTGATTTGTAATATACCTACTAATGAAACTATCTTAAACTCTACTAAAAATTCTATATATCCCAATGGAAATTTTTACCCCAGTGATTTCAGTTTCTGCTGTAAACTCTACCAAAGCACAAAACTAACCCCTAATTTGAGATCCATTTGCTGTACATGATTCATGATACTGATAAACTCTTGCAGAGCTCAGGACAAAACTGACATCCATAAGTGACTTGTAAATTTTATTCATTGGGATTTTTGGTTGCAGGTGGTAGAAACTTAATTGCTACCTAGTTGAAACATTGAAATGAACTATGGATTATGTTGTATAAAAGTTCATAGAGATATCTGACAACAGATAACCTTTCATTCAGCCCAGCAACTCAAGAATTAGGAATAAGTACCCAGTTTCTCTTCCTCAAATTTCTGGCTCTGCTTTCTCAATGTTGACTCCATCTTCACCAGGCCTTCTTTGTGGTCACAAGTATGGTTGTCAACAACTTTGGAGCTATTTTCTTCAGTTCCATTTTCTAGCAAGAAAAGTGAGAGTTTAGTTTCCCAACAACTTGAATCAGTTCTGAAAATTGAGACTCTTTGCATCTCATTGACCTAGAGTTGTGGGGCATGTTTTCATTTATGAACCAATCACTGGGTCAGGGAGATGAAACGTACTGAATGGCTTAAGCCAATCAGGACATACCCTTGGAGCTGTTGAAAAAAGGGTAAATCCCCCTCAAACCATATGATTGAAAAATTCAAGGTACTTCTAGGACAAGAGAAGGGATGACTGAGAAAGCAGCAACAAATGTTCACTACAATACTAAGTCCAAAGAGACTGACTTGGGATTTCTATCAAAATAAAATGAAATATAGCTTCAAATAATTTGGTTTTGCTTTGTATATAAGAATTTGAGCTCTGAAAGAGGTTTTAGGTGAAAATTTATTTTATTTAATTTTTATTTCTTCTTATTTCTAGATAATTTCTTCTTATATGTATTAAATGAGATTATAAAATTTTCATGTTACCACTACTTGATGCTAATAAACTAGTACAATAAATTCCAACAAAATATTGTCATCTAAAGTTATATTCTTCAATAAATTTCTCTAAATTATTGGTTATCTATACATTCTTTGACTTCCATCTTGCCTGGTTCTTGCTTCCCATGCTACATTTTATAGAGATGTCAATAACCTACTTCATGTATTGTTTGCCAGAAAAATTCCAGCATCCAGTAATGACAATACCTCCATTCTTGAGTCAGAATGTTGCATATATTACTTTCCTTTATCTTCCATGTTTCATACATAATCAGTTTCCAGTCTTGATATCTCTACGTCCATCTATCCTTCCTTATTCCTTGCCATTCCACTAATTAACACTTGAATAATTTCATACCTGGATTTCTCATGAGTCTCTTCACTGATTGTCTTGATGCAAAATTCTTCTTCCAGTCTGTTAAACAAAATACTTCTATACTAATATTCCTTAAATAATTATAACAACTGTTTGTCAAGGGTTGACTTTGTCCCAAATGCTTTATAGCACTTACCTCATTTTATTTAATGATTACAAAAACTCTATGACATAGGTATTATCCACATTTTATGGAAGAGAAAATTGAGACTTAGGCAAGTTTGTAATTTGACCAAGGATACACATTTAAGAAGCTACAAAACTGATATTTGAAACTAGGTCTATCATACTCCAAAGCCTGTGCTTTTCCATTACATTATGATGCTGCCCTATGACTTCATGTCATGCCTGTTCTGAAAGGAGTTCCCTAGTGATGCTCCTCCTATCAAGGATCAACATCTCTGCATGGCTTTCAAAGCCCACAGTAATTACATCCTACCTAAAATGTTTTCTAGTTACTGTCAATGTGTACATCTCTCATTAGATATGTCTCTTTAGCCTCCCTCCTGTAAACTGGCTCATGTTTGTTATCGTATACTTTGAGAAAAAAATCTTGATTATAAAAATAATTCATGCTAACTTAAAGGTCAAGCAATATAAAAGTGGCTAAAGTAGAAAATGGAAGTCCTTCATATTTGAGTGAGCATTAGGGTTAGAATACAGGTCATAGAGGTCTAGTTGCACACACTATTTTAATTTTAAAAAGAAACCATGATTTTTACATTTTAAGTAGGCTGTCTTACCTGGCATCAAAATAGTTGCATCAAAGTAGCCATGTAAAACAATGTTCTCCTTATTGTTTTTCTTGCCTTGTTTGCTTTCTTTTCTGCTGTCTGCCTATTCAGATTTCAGTCATCTTTCAGGGCCTAGCTGAAGTCACACCTCTTGAACCCTATTCACTTTTTAAAATAGAACATCTTCAATGTTCATAAACAAAACATAAAAGCATTTAAAAACTTACAACCAGTAAGTCTTCCCTGACTGCTCTGTTCTCATTGACAGTCCTATACTCTCTTGGAGCCTATACTACACAATTAGCATTTATTTAATAATTATGTCTTGCTTGTGCTGTCTGTTATTGTTCCATGTGTGTAAGAGTAGGTTACAAGGATGTGGGTGGAACTATATTATGGGAATGTGGGCTATGGTGTGGACTTATAGTCATGACATGGGGATGAGTGCAAGGGAGGCATGAACACAGCTAACTCTGGGAAATTTCAGAAATCGGGTTGTGAATTTAGAGCAGGGGTCCAGAGCAAGTCCTGAGACAGGGTTTGTACATGAGCCTGAAGTCAGAACAAGATAGTATGTAAAGGCAAGAATTTGGATAGAGATTTTGAAATCTATAGGAATAAGAGAGAATATATCAGTGCATGGATTAATAATAAAAATGGCGATATATGTTTAGTTCAAATAGTGTGTGAAACATAATGTATAACATCAAAAACATCAAAACAACATACGAATTGCTCTATTTTACCAAAATAGTGAATGTGATTATCCTTAGCTTAACAATTCCACTTCTAAGAAGATATCCTAAAGAAATATTCACGTAACTGTATAGCACATATATATTTAATATTGTTGATAAGAGCAAGAGATACAATGGAAACGACTCAAATATCCACCTAAATGTTTGTTTGTTTATACTTTTGTCTTCACACACAAAAGTAATAGCTGCCTATGAAAACAGAGCTAGATCTGTCAACTATCAGATGCTGAGTTCAGAGCAATGGTTATCAAGAAGTTCAATGAGCTCACAGAGAATTACCAAAAACTACAGGGAAATTACAATGAACTTATTGCAAACTATATCAACATGAAAAAGGAAATAGAAACTATCAACAAGGGCCAAGAGGAAATGAAGAATACAATTTCTAAATTGAAGAACACAGTAGAAGGAATCAAAAGCAGGCTTGATAAAGCAGAGGATCAGATCAGTGAGCTGGAGGACAAGGTAGAAAAAAAAACACCCAGAACGAGAAAGGAAAAGAGGCTCAGAAAGAATGAAGAGGGGCTAAGGGAAATGCAGGACAACATGAAATATAATAATATCCATGTAATAGGGATACCGGAAGGAGAAGAAGAAGAGCAAGGGATAGAAAACCTGTTTGAAAAAGTAATGATGGAAAACTTCACTAATTTGATGAGAGAAAAAGTCACACAAATCCAGGAAACACAGAGAGTCCCAATCAAGAGGAACCCAAAGAGGCCCACTTCAAGACACATCATAATTAAAATGGCAAAATTCCAAGATAAAGAGAGAATCTTAAAGGCCGCAAGGGAAAAACAGGAAATAACATACAAGGCAGCCTGGGTAAGACTAGCAGCTGATTTCTCAATGGAAGTGCTCTAAGCCAGACGGGAATGGCAAGAAATATTCCAAGTAATGAGAACCAGAAGCCTGCAAACAAGACTACTTTATCCAGCAAGGCTCTCAATTAAAATGGAAGGCCAAATAAGGAGCTTCCCTGACAAAAGAAGCCTCAAAGAATATACCTCCTCTAAACCAGCTCTGCAAGAGAAGCTAAAGGGTTTGCTTTAAGAACAAGAAGAAAAACAGTGAATGAGGAATACGGGTATAAAAAAATGGCAATGAATAAGTATCTATCAATAATAACCTTAAATGTAAATGGATTAAATGCCCCAATCAAAAGTCACAGAATAGCGGAATGGATAAGGAAACATGACCCACACATATGCTGCCTACAAGAGACCCACCTCAGAACAAAAGACCTACACAGACTAAAAGTGAAGGGCTAGAAACAAATATTCCAAGCAAATGGACAGGGAAAAAAAGCTGGGGTAGCAATACTCATATCAGACAAAATAGACTTCAAAAGAAGAGCCATAAAAAGAGACCCAGAAAGTCACTTCATAATACTCAAGGGAAGAATCCACCAAAAAGACATAAACATTGTAAAAATATATGCACCCAATATAGGAGCACCCAAATACATAAAGAAAATCTTGGAGGACTTCAAGAAAGATATTGACAGCAACACAATCATAGTAGGAGATTTTAACACCCCACTGTCCAAAATGGACAGATCTTCTAAACAAAATATCAATGAAGATATTGTGGCATTGAACAATGCCCTAGATGAAATGGACTTAACTGATGTATAGAGAGCCTTTCATCCCAAAGAAGCAAAATACACATTCTTTTCAAATGTACATGGAACTTTTTCAAAGATAGACCATATGATAGGACACAAAACAAACCTCAACAAATTCAAGAAAATTGAAATCATATAAAGTATTTTCTCAGACAACAAGGGACTATAACTAGAAACAAACCTCAGGGAAAAAAACCCAAACACTCAAACTCATGGAGATTGAATAGCGTGCTATTAAACAATGAATGTGTCAAGAATGAGATTAGGGAAGAAATCAAAAAGTTTCTGGAAACAAATGAAAATGAACTGACAACAATCCAGAACTTATGGGACACAGCGAAGGCAGTCCTGAGAGGGGAGTTCATAGGGATACAGGCCTACCTAAGAAAAATAGAAACATTTCAAATAAACAACCTAACCCTACACCTACAAGAACTCGAGGAACAACAACAAAGATAGCCCAGAGCAAGTTGAAGGAAGGAAATAACCAAGATCAGAGCAGAATTAAATGACATAGAGACTAAAAGCACAGTTCTAAGGATCAATGAATCCAGGAGCTGGTTCTTTGAAAAGATAAACAAAATTGACAAGGCTTTAAGTAGGCTCATCAAGAAAAAAAGAGAGAGGACCCAAATAAACACAATCAGAAATGAAAGAGGAGAGATTACAACTGATAACCACAGAAATACAAAGGACTATAAGAAATTACTACAAAGAACTATATGCCAAGAAATTTGAAAACCTAGGTGAAATGGGCAAATTTCTAGAAAAAAATAATCTTCCAAAACTCAATAAAGAAGAAGCAGAAAGCCTGAACAGACCAATAACAGCTGATGAAATTGAAATAGTAATCAAAAAGCTTCCAACACACAAAAGCCCTGGACCAGATGGTTTCACAGGAGAATTTTAGAAAGCATTTAAGGGAGAGCTAACCCCCATCCTCTACAGATTATTGCAAAAAATTCAAGAAGATGGAAGACTCCCAAACTCTTTTTATGAAGCCAGCATCATCCTAATCCCAAAACCAGATAAAGACATAACAAAGAAAGAAAACTTCGGGCTAATATTGCTGATGAACATAGATGTTAAAATCCTCAACAAAATATTGGCAAACTGTATCCAGAAATACATTAAAAAGATCATACACCATGATCAAGTGGGATTCATCACAGGGATGAAAGAATGGTACAATATTCTCAAATCAATAAACATAATACACCACATAAACAAAATGAAACATGAAAATCACATGATCATATTAATAGATGTAGAAAAAGTATTTGATAAGGTACAGCACACAGTTATAAAACACTCAGATAAAAACACTCAGCAAAGTGGGACTAGAGGAGCATTCCTCAACATAATAATGGTCATATATGAGAGACTTACAGACAACATCATACTTAGTGGACAAAAACTTAAACTTTTCCCATTAAGATCGGGAACAAGACAAGGATGCCTGCTTTCACCACTCCTATTCAACATAGTATTGGAAGTCTTAGTCACAGCAATCAGACAAGAAAAAGAAATAAAAGGCATCTAAATTGGAAAGGAGGAAGTGAAACTATCATTGTTTGCAGATGACATGATAGTGTACATAGAAAATCCTATAGACTCCACAAAAAAACTACTCAACCTAATAAACAAATTTGGCAAAACAGCGGGATACAAAGTCAATATCCAGAAATCAAAGGCATTTTTGTACACCAACAATGAAATATCATAAACAGAAATCAGGGAAAAAATCCCATTTGATACAGCAACAAGAAAAATAAAGAACCTAGGAATAAACCTAACCAAGGAGGTAAAAGACCTGTACTGAGAAAACTATCCAACACTGAGGAAAGAAATTAAGAAAGACGCAAACAAATGGAAGTATGTACCATGCTCATGGATTGGAAGAATTAACACCATCAAAATGGCCATACTGCCCAAAGTGATCTATAGATTCAATGCAATCCCTATCAAAGTGTAACAGGGTGCAGCCAGGAGGAGGGCCCCCTAGAGGGAGATAATTGGCCCACACTAAAGGGCCACACCTGACCCGAATGCTGGCAGCTGTGGCCAATTGTGGGAGAGAAATGAGACTCTGGGATTTAAATCCAGGTGGAACGCTGCTTGAGGGGGTACCGCATGGCTTGAGTGGTCCTTTGGGAGCTGCTTGGGTCTGTCTCTGGCTCGTACCGCAGGGCTCTCTTGGGTCCTTTAGGGGCTACCACACTGCTTGAGGGCTCTCTTGAGCGGCTCTTCTTGGGACCACACTGCTTGAGAGGTCTCTTCAGGTCCCTCTCTCAGTCTCTCTCTCTCTGGGACCACACTGCTTGAGTGTCTCTCCTTTTGGTACCATGCGGCTTGGGACCACGTGGCTTGGGTAAGAGTCAGGGCCACGTGGATGGTTCTGGGAGCCTGTGTAAAATACAGTACCCCAGACTGGGCAGTGGAAGAGGGAAGGACTGTGTGTGTTTAAATAAACAATTCTTTTTAATTCTTTTCCTTTCGAATCTTTCCTTTGGCGGCGGGCAAAACGAACCTGGTAAGGGGTAGAAACCCCCAGGTACAGAAAAAGGGGGTCTTTCATATAGTCCAGCCCCCCCATTTGTTCTGTAACAGTTTTTGGCGAGCCAGCCAGCAGTATATTTTGTTCTGTAACAGTTTTTGGAGTCCCAGATGGGACTAATCTAATAATTGCCCGTCTGTAACAGTTTTTGGCGAACGCGGCAGGATTATAATTGCCCGTTCTGTAACAAAAGAACCAATGACATATTTCATAGATATAGAACAAACGTTTCAGAAATTTATATGGAACCACAAACAACCCCGAATAGCTGCAGCAATTTTGAGAAAGAAAAACAAAGCAGGAGGGATCACAATACCTGATATCAAACTAAATTACAAGGCCACTGTAATCAAAACAGCCTGATACTAGCATAAAAACAGACAGATAGACCAATGGAACAGAACAGAGAGCCCAGAAATAAAGCCAAGTTTCTATAGGCAATTAATATTTGACAAAGGGGGAAGAAGCATGAAATGGAGTAAAAACAGCCTCTTCAACAAATGGTGTTGGGAGATCTGGACAGCCACATGCAAAAAAATGAAACTTGATCACCAACTTACACCATACACAAAAATAAATTCAAAGTGGATAAAAGACTTAAATGTAACTCGTGACACCATAAAAGTTCTAGAGGAAAACATCAGTAGGAAAACCTCAACATTCCATGCAGCAACATCTTCACTGATATGTCCCCTAAAGCTAGGGACACAAAGGAAAGAATAAACAAATGGGACCTCATCAAATTAAAAAGCTTCTGCATGGGTAAAGAAAACAGCATTAAAATGAAAAGAGAACCAACTATATGGGAAAACATATTTGTCAATGATACCTCAGACAAGGGTTTGATCTCCAAAATATATAAAGAACTCACACTAGTCCACTCCAGGAAGACAAAAAAACAATTAAAAAATGGACAAAAGACTTGAACAGACACTTCTCCGAGGAAGACATACAGAGGGCCCAGAGACATATGAAAAGATGCTCAGCATCACTAGCCATTAGAGAGATGCAAATTAAAACCACAGTGAGATACCACCTCACACGGGTCAGAATGGTCATCATAAACAAATCAACAAACAACTGTTTGAGAGGATGCAGAGAAAAGGGAACCCTAGTGAACTGTTGGTGGGAATGCAGACTGGTGCAGCCACTGTGGAAAACAGTATGGAACTTACTCAGAAAACTAAAAATGGAACTGCCTTTTGACCCAGCAATTCCACTGCTGGGATTATACCCTAAGAGCCCTGAAACACCAATTCAAAAGGACCTATGGACCCTAATGTTCATAACAGCACAATTCACAATAGTAAAGTGCTGGAAGCAACCTAAGTGCCCATCAGCATATGAGTGGATCAAGAAACTATGGTACATTTACACAATGGAATTCTATGCAGCAGAGAGAAAGAAGGAGCTTATACCCTTTGCAACAGCATGGATGGAACTGGAGAGCATTATGCTAAGCAAAATAAGCCAGGTGGTGAGGGACAAATACCATGATCTCACCTTTATCTGGAACATAATCAACAAAAGAAAAAAGCAAACAAACTATAACCAGGGACATTGAAATTAAGAAAAATCTAACAATAGCCAGAGGTGAGGTGGGAGGGGACTGTGGGGAGAAGGAAGGGTTTTCAGGATCTACTATAAAGGACACAGGAACAGGGGAATTCCGGCCAAGATGGAGGCGTAGGTAGACACACTGTGTCTCCTTGCATAACCAAAAGAGGAAAAACAACAATTTAAAAAACAAAAACAGCCAGATCTTACAGAAAATCAAACTGGGTGGAAGTCCGACAACCAAGAAGTTAAAGAAGACACGTTCTTTGAGACCAGTAAGCGGGCAGAGACAGATGGAGAGCGTGCAGAGATGGCGGGTTGTGGAGCAGAACCCGCAATGCTCCAGCTGCCCAGAGAGACCTGCAGCAGGTGCGCCTGGCAAAAACGAGGCTGGTGCACACAGCAAAACCTGCGGCTGGCTCAATTGGACCCAGTAGAGCTGAGACTGGTGGACTGGGTGGTCCATCATTCCCACACAGATAAACCGGGAGAAAAAGCTCGGGAGTGAAGCATACCTCACAACCTGCCTTGGAGGGGAAATAAAGCCTCAAACCACCAATTGAAAACACCTGTCGGGGTTGAGGCGGCAGCGAGAGGAACTCGAGGCCTCACAGAAGAGTTCATTGGAGAGACCCACAGGGACTTGGAACTATGCAAGCCCCCCCATCACCCCAAAGCCAGCAACAAAGGGCCCAGCTTGTTTGTGGGTAGCGGGGGAAGTGCGGAGAGCAAAGCAAGCACCATTGTTCTCTCAGGCCCCGCCCCCACAGGCAGCAACACCACACAGCATGTGGGTTACTCCGCCCTGGTGAACACCTAAGGCTCCACCCCTTAAAGTAACAGGTGTGCAGAGACAGGGACGGATGGCCCAAATAAAAGGGCAGACCAAAGCTCCAGAAAAAATACAACTAAGTGATGAAGAGATAGCCAACCAGATGCACAGTTCAAAACACGGGTAATCAGGATGCTCACAGAATTGGATGAAAGTTGGTCGAAATTAGTTGAACAAATGATATTAGTTGATACACTAAAGGAAATGAGGGGAAATGAGCAGGGAACCAATAGGGATGAGAAGGAAACTGGGACTCAAATAAATGGAGTGGACCAGCAGAAATAAAAAAACATCTAACCAAAAAAGAATGAAGAAACAAGAGTTCAAAAAAATGAGGAGAGGCTTAGGAACCTCCCGGACATCTTTAAATGTCCCAACATCTGAGTCATAGGGGTGCCAGAAGGAGAAGAGGAAGAGCAGCAAATTGAAAACTTATTTGAACAAACAATGAAGGAGAACTTCCCCAAGCTGGTGAAGGAAATAGACTTTCAGGAAGTCCAGGAAGCTCAGAGAGTCCCAAAGAAGTTGGATCCAAAGAGGAACACACCAAAGCACATCATAATGACATTACCCAAGATAAAAAATAAGGAGAGAATCCTAGAAGCAGCAAGAGAAAAGGAGACAGTTACCTACAAAGGAATTCTCATAAGACTGTCAGCTAATTTCTCAAAAGAGACCTTGCAGGCAATAAGGGGCTGAAGAGAAGTTTATCAAGTCAAGAAAGGCAAGGACCTACAACCAAGAATACTCTATCCAGCTAAACTCTCATTTAGAATGGAAGGGCAGATAAAGTGCTTCTCAGATAAGGTCAAGTTCAAGGAGTTCATCATCACCCAGCCTTTATTGTATGAAATGTTAAAGGGATTTATATAAGGCATGGAGGGATATCAACAGGGGAGTGGTAGGGGGAGAGAGGGAGAAAAGGTGCAGAGAATATGTAGCATAAATGGTAGGTGGAAAACAGACAGGGGGAGGTTAAGAATAGTATACAATTCCTTCCAGCAATCCCCACCCTCATGTCCATGGGTCATGCATATAAGTTCTTTAGCTTCTCCATTTCCTATACTGTTCTTAACATCCCCCTCTATTTTGTTCCTGCTGATTATGCTTCTTGATCACTTTAACATTTCCCTCATTCTCCATCTTCCCTCTCCCAACTGATAACCCTCAAAATGATCGCCATACTTATGCTTCTGTTCCTGTTCTGCTTGTTTACCCAGTTTGTTTTTTTAGATTCAGTTGTTGATAGTTGTGAGTTTATTGCCCTTTTAATCGTCATAGTTTTGATCTTCTCTTTCTTAAATAAGTCCCTTTAACATTTCATGTAATAATAGCTTGGTGATGATGACCTCCTGTAGCTTCATCTGGGAAGCATTTTATCTGCCCTTCTACTCCAAATGATAGCTTTCCTGGATACTGTAAGCTAGGTTGTAGGTCCTTGCTTTTCATCACTTTGAGTACTTCTTTCCAGTCCCTTCTTGTCTGCAAAATGTCTTTTGAGAAATCAGCTGACAGTCTTATGGGGTACTCCTTTGTAGGTAACTGTTTTTCTCTTGCTGTTTTTAAGATTCTCTCTTTATGTTTTACCTTTGGCATTTTAATTATGATGTGTCTTGGTGTGGGCCTCTTCAGATCCAACTTGTTTGGGATTCTGTGTGCTTACTGGACTTGTATGTTTATTTCCTTTGCCAGATTGGGGAATTTCTCCTTCATTATTTTTTCAAATAAGTTTTCAATTTCTTGCTCTTCCTCTTCTCCTTCTGGCATCCCTATGATTAGATGTTGGTACATTTGGAGATGTCCCAGTGTGTTCTTATACTATACCTGTTTTTTTGAATTCTTGTTTTTTCTTTCTGTTCTGGTTGAATGTTTATTTCTTCCTTATGTTCCAAATCATTGATTTGAATCCTGGCTTCCTTCCCTTCACTGTTGGTTCCCTGATTTTCTTTATTTCACTTAGTGTAACCTTTGTTTCTTGCTTTATGTTGTTGTGGTACTCAATGAGGTCTTCAAGCATCCTGATTACCAGTGTTTTGACCTCTACATCTGATAGGTTGCCTATCTCTGTTTCATTTAGTTCTTTTTCTGGGGTTTTGTTCTGTTCTTTCATTTCGGCTATATATCTTTGTCTCCTCAATTTGGCAGCCTCCTTGTGTTTGTTTCTGTGTATTAGGTAGAGCTGCTTTGACTCCCTGTAAAAGTACCTGGAAATTATGTGGAGCGGAGCCTTAGGTAATGGCCATTGTAGGGCAACCAGCTTCACCACTTTGTGACTCTGGGTTGGGGGAGGGCCCAGAGAGGGGACTGTGACACTGCCTGGCTTCTTGGTTTGTTGCCTGGCACTTGCCCCATTTCCATCCACTTCACCCACTTCCCATATGTGACTGGGACGCTTCCAGCTATTTCCTTGGTGTTGAATCCCATAGTGGGTGGGTTTGTGTATGTTTAGGACCATGCAGGCCTTTTAAGAAAAGTTTCCTGCAAATCTGGCAGTTTCTTCTGCTGCCCCGATCCCCACTCGTTTTTATAACCAGAAGTTATGGGGATTTTTTCTTCTTGGCACTGGGACCTTGGGCTGTATGGTCTGTTCTGGGGCTGGTATCACTAGCTACCAATGTATCCCTCCCAATTTTTTTCCACCACACATGAGTGTGGGATCACCCAGACCTGTTGTACCACCGCCACCGCTCTGCCCCTTCGCCATGTCTTCATCCCTCCTACCTGTCTAGATGAATGTGGCTACTTTAAATCCTTGGTTGTCAGACTTCCATATAGTTTGATTTTCTGACAGTTCTGGGTGTTGTTTTCAGATTTAGTTGTAATGCCTTTTTATGGTTATGCAAGGAGGCGAAGTGTGTCTACCTACACCTTCATCTTGACCAGAAATCCCATATTTTATATTTCTGTGTAGATCTAAGTCCTATATGGATCTTCAAAGGCTTTGTACGTTAGCTCTGTACCAATAGTTGACCATTAATATAATCCAACACTATCAAAAAGTGTAAGTGAAAGTATACTATCAAAATAAGTTTGATAAGTATACTGTCAAAAGTATATTATCACATCTGGAGGATGGCTAATATTCTGCCAGCTTCAGAGACAGGAGGGAAAACAAGCCTGGCAGAGGTACCCATTCCATTCCCGGCTTGGTCCACAGCTGGTGACTGGAAGACACTCTGCAACAACATTAAAAAAAAAGTATATTTGTGAAAAAATTATAATGAAGAATGAGGACTAGGAAAACAATTAATCAATGTCTATTCTGTACCCAGTCCCTAAATGGCCAATGTACAGAAAATACTGAATTATGGGAATTTAGGAATAATCAATAGTTTTGAACTGGTTAGTTGTACATACAAATCAGAATCTCCTGATGAGTTTTTAAAAATTGATCACATTGAGTTCCTCTCTGGAGATTTTAAGCCATTGGGCCTGGAGTAAGGTTTGTGCTTCTGTATTTGTTTAAAATCATTCTTAGGTGCTTTTGATGATCATGGCTGGGGGAAAAACACCAAGATAGGGCAGTCATTATATATTAGATCAGGTGGAATAATCTTCATAAAGAAGGGAGTCTTCAACTGTGCCTTGTCAAACAGAAAATCTTTAAATAGAAGAAAGACAAGGGCAAATCATTTACTCTTTGATCAGAAACTAAGGCAGAAATGGGCAAGAAATGGCTAGGGAGAAAGTAGGTAGGCCATTCTTTAAAGAATTCAAGGCAAATAAAGATGATAATGTCCACTGAATGAGGTAATTAGAAGGTAATTTTTTACTTTTAAAAATACAGTCCAGTAGAGGATTGAATCTAGATTTAGGGGTTAGAAAAATGAATGAGTTATGGGGAATCAAGGCGGTGATATTCAAAATACTCATCTGAGAATTTGACAGGGGCAGAAAATAAAAAATAGAATAGAATTTAAATAGGAAGGGAAGGATCAAGAGATTTTGTTTTTAAGAAACAGGAACTTAAGCATATTTGTAGGTAGTGGAGAAATCCAATGGAGAAGAAAAGAGTGGATATTTTAGAAATGGCAGATTGCTATTTATTACCTACCAGGTATTCTTAATGTACCTGTTACATTAAGGACTAAATGTTTAAGGACTAAAATAAGTTATAGTGAAAATACAGCAGATTAATTAGAATTAAAATATGAGTAAATTTAAAGGTAATGGGAATCTCTGACAACTAAAAAGTCTTCAAAAAGAGTCCAGGGCAGAAAGTGGACAATAAAGTCAAAGAAATTTCTGCCAACCCTACACATTTTCTCTGCTTGATCCTTGATCCACAAATTTTGTGGAAATATTGACAATAGATGCAGACATTGAATGGAAAATATCAGTAAGATGTAGATAAGTACTTTTAATCTGAACTAGACCAAGGGTCAAGATGTGCCTGTGCTCTTCCCCAAAGGAGCAGGTAACTAGTTAAGGACTGTGAATGCTGGCTTCTGCCTCAAATCTTGCTATCTTAATAGCCTCTTGCTTGGAATAGCTTCTTAAAGTTTATATAGTAATGACCCCAAAGCAGAGATATATTTTTAAAAACCTAGACATAATAAGGAGTTTGGCTTGGTTGGGTTACAATAATTATTATTTCTTTTGAAATGGTTTATCTCAGAATAGGGCAAGAACAGCCACTCTTAATAGGATATGACCTGATGGAAATCCTTAAGCAAGATTATTCTGTCACTTAAGGTAGGATGGACCTGAGTGGGTAAAAGAATACAGACAGGTCTATAACACTGTTGCTATCCTCTCAAATATGAGTTGATGAGGGCCCGAGCAAAATTGCAAAGGGTGTTTAATTTTATATCCCTAGATGTAAAATTCTAATTAATGATTTGATGGTTATAGTAGAGTACTATATTATTTTTTATAGGATGGTTTTACTTTATTTTCAATACTATACTTTATAAATATCAAAGCACTACTATATGTTATTATTTAATTTGACCCTCACAAAAACTTTCTACAGCTGAGAGATTAGATGTTATTTTTCTAGGCTGTTCAAAGAGGTAATGGAGATTTAGCGTAGTTTAACAAGTTAACTCAATGAACAAATGTCTGAGCACTTACTATGAGCCAGTCACTGTTTCAGAGTTATATATTTTCCAAATGTCTGAACCAGAGTCAGAATTCTTGATCCAGGATATTGATGAAACCACAGCCACACTGCACTTATTTATGGCTGCTCTTCATGAGACCAGTTGCAAAAAAAGCCCAAGATGCAAGTTATGGTAAATATACATGCTTGGGTGTACCAAAAATCTTAAGCCTTTTGGGTATGAGCTACAATGGAATGGTTTTTATGTTTGACAGCTTGCATGTCTCATGCATTTTTATGATGCACAAATTATTGAGCATGATGCACAAATTTTAAAAATACTTTTGTATATTAATTAAAGGTTCAGACTTCTTAATTACATAACCCACAGGGTGTAAAGTATGTTTCAGCAACCATGATAAAACATTTTATGAAGCAATTTTAGATTTAATAGCTGTATAGTTTGATTTATTTGCATTCTTTAAAGAAATTGCAAGCAAATAAATAGATGCTTTATTTATTTATACCTCAGTCATAGAGACATCGGAGAATGAGTTCTACTAGACAGGAGCTCAAAGAGTTCAGATTAAATTCCTAAGATTATTTTTAAAAACTGAAAAAACAAAGACTTGGTTTGGTTAAATCTTATTTTGAAAGAGGTCCTGAAGTGAGATTTACAGTAATGTTATTTCTGGAATGTAAAAGAAGTTATTTTCTAAGTTGTCTACCCAGTGTTTTATTCACAGAAATTATTCCTGGTTTAGCATGGCTTTTGACAAGTATGCCTTCAATATGTTTAAATTACAGATGGAGGCCTGGACTTGTAGCTCTTTTTTAAAGTCTACTTGATTATACTAGGCTGAAAACACCAGGAATGTGCATACATACATGCACATATCCCCTTAACACACATTATCCAGTTTCCAATTTAAAAACTTTAAAACTGCATTTTTTAGTTATTATTACAGAGATATTAACAATAAGTAGAGAAAGTAGGGCCTGAAAAGTGTGTTTCCTCATATTAAGTTGCAATACTGGAAGCAAAAGTCATAGTTTGGAGGTTTTTACAGAAGCTGTGAAGTTTCCATAGTCCCTGTCCACAAGGCCTTCCTGCTGGGGAGAGGGAGTCCTGCTCTCCCACAAGCAGATGTGGTCAAACTAGTCAAGTGACTCTGAAGAAAGGGCACATACCTTAGTGCCAACCTTGTCTGCCCTCTGTCCTTGATCATAGTTATTGGGGTTATGGGCCCGCGTAAATAAAAGTCTTAAACCCTACAGCAGCAGAGGCAGGACACCAGCAACAGGTGCATCATAAATGGAACTGTCGAGGCTGTGCCACCACAGGGTTTGGTTTTGTTTTTTCTTCTGAAAGGCCGGGATTATACAACAAGGCCCTTAAGAAACGGATCTTCATTCTGACTTAGGGTGCGTGTCACCTCAAAGGTGCTTCTTCCATAACTGGATGGGAAACCTTGGCTCGGCTACTTGGGCTAGCCGCTTCTAAGAGATGACATTCTCAAATGAAACACTGAGGCCTTACAGTCAATGGTCGGCCCCTTAGCCCCGTGTTCCACTAGGAGAGCCCTGAAGTCACAAGGCCCAGAGTACATTCCGGCAAAAGCGCCAATACAGGAAAGCCAGGGAGATCGGAAGGCACCGGCGCGCGGCTTGCCGCTTCTTCCAGACCGCGCGCTAAAATCAAACCCGACGCCGGCTCGTTAGGGGCCGGGCCGCGCGCGCTCGGCTCCTTCAGCCAGCTTAGCCGTTGCCACCGCCCGCCCCGCTGCGGAGCTGGGCGGGGCCGCCTCGAGGCAGCCGGGAAAGGCGGGCCGAAGAGGAAGAGACGCGGGATGCGCACTCTGCGCATGCGAACGGCGCCCCGCCTCCTCAGCGTCGCCTCCCGGCGGGCGTTGTAGACCCTCCCACTGTGCCCGGCGCAGCCGGACTGCCTCGGCCCTAGCTTCACCCCGACGCCCAGGGGTGTGCGTCTTCCCGCCCGGCTGCAGGCCCCGGACCTCGGCTTGCCTGCCCGCCGCTGCTCCTCGCGGCCCCGGCTCGCGTTCACGCTGTCGCCCGGGCCAGCGCGGCCGCGGGCAACCGCTCCCCTTCCCACACCTACCCCGCCCCCTCCCCGCCTTTTCCGCCCTCCCGTCCCCCTCCCTCGACCCGCCGCCGCCGCTCCAGATGAGGTGATGGCAACGGCCAACTTCGGCAAGATCCAGATCGGGATTTACGTGGAGATCAAGCGGAGCGATGGTGAGCCGCGCCGCCGCCCCTGTCTGCCAGGTCCCGCATTCGGATGTGCATCGGGGGGACGCGGGCGCCGGCCGCCTCATTGATTGCTTCGCCGGGTTGTGGGGGCGGGAAGGCGGCGGCCGCGGCGCTTTTGTGTGTGGCTGGTGTGCTACTGTGGCCGGCCTGGGGTCCACCTCGGGTGCCGCTGCAGTGCAGGGGGCGGGGAGGTGCCCTGCGGGGGCTGGACCGAGGGGAAGCCGGCGCAGAAGGCCCGGGTGTCACGGTCCGAGTCTTTGGGGCTGTCGGGCGGGCGCGGTGCAGGGTCCTGGGCCAAGGGGCCCCTCGCTCCTCCCGCGATCTCCATCCTCCCCGGGGACTCCAGCCCGGGGGGAGGGGAGCGAGGGCAGCGGGCTTGGTGAGGGATGACCTACCCTCGCGTTTCACCCGGTTCTTTTCTTTTTCTGGCCTCATCTCTGAGCGGTGGGGGCTGGGGAGAGCGGGAGACCAGTGATTTCAGTATTTAGAGAACCCTACTGGTAAGAGGCCGAGGTGGAGGGAGAAGGCCAGCCCCTTTGGTTTAAACTGCTGTATGGTTGTCAAGGGTCTTCAGCTTTCGTTTCTCGAACATGCCTTCTTTTTCACTAGTCCCTTCCTTGGAAGAAGGATGCGGAGAATGTCTTGCTCGGCCATGAATAAGGGTGGGGGAGCAGGTGGAGGAAGTATTCGATGAGCTTCTGTAAGGTGAAGAGACTGCAAGGGAAGGAGAGGCGAGGAGCCTAGTCAATGCCAGGCGCCACTGAGAGGATGGGGGTGGGCGACTGGGTGTTGGTATTTTCACACCCTCAGGAAAGGTAACCGAGAGAAAAGTGTGAGGCGAGGTGCAGATAATGCTTAATTAAAGAAGGAAAAAACCCGCAGGCTTATGTATCTTTCTACAGGTTCCTGTGGGGGGGAATGTTTTATGTCACTAGCTTGGGGTGTGGAGTGAGATGCCGGCCAGGCTTGGAAGTAATTTATATGTGAAGGAGAAGACGCATGGAGAGAATGAAGTAGAGGTGTGCGGTGTTCTTGACTCCATCTCTGTTATACCCATGCCTTTAATTTACAGTTTATTATCCTCTATCCTCGTCAGTAGTAGTGTTGCTATCACATCTACACCCTCTTGGTTTCTACCAAGTTTCACCAAGTTATGTGAAACTGGATTGATTTTTCACCTTATCTATGTGATGTATTGGAAGATCCATATAGTTAATGATTTTTCCCTTCATTATATTTGAGATTTGTATTAACTGTTGGAAGCATCAATATCCTGTATGTGGAAAGATAAATTATGCTACTTAGAGGTTTGGAGTTACCGATAACACTTGTGAGAAAGAGATGTGCCCTTTACTTGGGTTGGGGTTTCTTTATATTATTCTCTTCAAGTTACTTCTGTTAAACAATATTGTTAGTGTCATTTCTTAGGTAAATACAGGTTCACTGTATACCAGCAAAAGTAAGATTTGCATATAATTTAAAATTTTGGGGTGAAATTAAATGTGTAAGTTTTCACATTCCAAACTTTTAATTGTGATTATAGATGTTAATTTAAATCTACCCTCCCCCTGCAAAAAAAAAGGTAAAACAGTATTATGACATTTGGAAGGTTGATATATATTCATTTTTTTCTGGATCAACATTTTTTTATTTAAATGTATTGGACTTGAAACAGTTCTGGTTCTTTCAGGATTCTAGGATAGAGGGTTTTAATACTCTTCCAGCCTTCACCTTCTACCTGTACCAGAAACCGAGGCAGTAAGAGCTTTGTGTTCTTACATAAGTGCGTGTAAGCTAAAATCAGAGTTCAAAGCAGTTTGCCTGTGAGAAATAATGGAAGTCTTTACAATGTGTATTATCCTAACCTATGGTCATGTACATATATATTTATGCACCTCAGATGCATGATGGTGTTTATTGAGAGGTAAAAGATAAGTAGAGAACTTTAAGAGAGTGATTATTTGCATTGGAGGGTAATGTTTCACAGTGGAAATTGATGTCTGGGAGACTGCCCTTAAGCTTTCCCTTTTTCACTTTAAAGAAGCTGTTTTCTCCTACTTTTATAGCAGTTCCATATTGGGCAAGATACTAGTAGTAATTGTAACAAAAATAAACTTTGTACAGTAGTTGGATGAGGATCGCAAATGTGATTGCCTGATACAATAGAAATCAGAAGAGTGAAGAAGGGCTGCTCCAGGCTGCTATTAACTGGTGACTTGATTGCTTGCTAATGGTGATCCTTGTCCTTCTTTTAGAGCTTGCTTCTCCCATCTGTGATGCTCTTTATTAATAAAACATATTCCAAGGGCAAACAGGTAAACTAAGATGGATTTATTCCTCTTTCAAGACCCTGCTCAAAACTAATCCCAATAAATCTTCACTCATTACTAAAACCAGATGGCCAGTTAGCCTCTGAATTCCTAAGTCATTCTGTATCACTCGTGAGACAGCATATTTCCTTAAGTATTGATGTTTGGGTTTATTTCTCTTAATATTTGCTTTAAACTGCACTAGGAAAGGGATGGAGTGGGGAATGCAATGGAAAGATGGCAGGCTACCCTCACACGATTCAGCCAGTGTTACAAGATTGAAATACTGATAGACTCTTAAATTCCCTGAATTCATCTGTGTATCCACTGTTCTTTGCTTGTAGTTTTTGAGTAAATCATTTATTATTGGATTTTTGGTTTTCAAACATTATTTTAACTAACCATTCAGATGAACTCTTCCCAGGAAGTGAAACCCTCCATCTATGCTCATCCTGCGTTACCACCTCCCCGCCTCAGGCCTCTCACATCCCATATAGACTTTTTAATTCAAAATCCCCAGAGTTGTCTTGAAATGGAATGATCTGCCAAGGCGAATCAGACTTCTGGTGTTCTAAGGTTAGAAATGACGGGTTAGGCTTGGACTCCTGAGATTGTTCCCAGCTGCAGGACGTACCTCAGTGTGAAATGAAACTGGTTTTTGGAAATGGACACTCATGTATATTTTATTTTCTTTTGTTTTATTGATTTAATCTTTATTGTATTTTTTATTATAGTTTATTTTCTTATATGTGTTTTCCTGTTATCGTTCTTATTCACTTCGTTTTTAGAATCCAGTGACTCTAAAAACTAAACTATTAGTATAGTATTACTGTCCTATGGCAATGTAGTCTTTATTGGGAAATTTTAAACTACACTGTTAAAACATTTAAAAAATGTTCTACAGTAGCCATGACTACCCTTTGAGGATTAGGGGAGAGATGAGAAATCCTTTGAATATTTGGAGGCTGCAGTTAAGATGGGACTGTGTTTGGGGTCCCTTAGTCACTGTATTGATACGTGATCTGAAGGGGATCATAGATTATTTCAACCAGAAAGATCTTTGGAATTAATCTAGTTCTCATTTTTATAAACATGGAAACTCAGTCCCAAGTAACTGTAAGTGACTTGTCAAGATTCATTCAGCTTGTCTTGCATAGCATAGAAACCAGACTATTTATTAAGAATTGTGACAGTAAAGAGAGAATCCTCCGTTATTTGGGAACCATATTATACAGCTTTCTACAGCCCAGTCAAGATGTAGGAAATTGCTTCTCATTCATGGGAAAGCCACTAGAGAGCAGTTTTATAGAGGCCAATTAGGATGATCTGATAAAAAGTGGTATGGTGTGGTGGGTTAGAAGGTCACAAAACTCAATATTGTGGGAGGAAAATATTCCTGTTTCTTAAACGTTGGTGAAAAGAGTGCATCAATTAAGCATCTGAAATCCAGAGGAAATTGAAGATTTCAAAGGACTCGTTGGGGATCTTGGCATATAGGACAGGCAATCTTTAGAAAAATTTATTTTAAATGGCCTAATTCTCTACCTACTTTGCCACATTTACTCTTCTGCTAGTTCATCTTTACTGTCATTATGTAGGCTTTTGGAGAATAGATTTTATGAATTTAGGTAATAAAAATGAACCACTAAGCAGTGCATTCAGTAGTTGTTCTTTGGGCACAATTATGTTGTTGATGATGATGGTATTGAGTGGGTAGAATGGAGGAATTTGTGGAATAATAATTTCCTTTTACATGATGACTAGTGTGATAGTGGTTCCATATATATATTTGTTAGGCCTTCATGGTTTTCCAAATGGGTTATCTAGTTGGATCCTACCAGAATCTATATGAGGTAAGCAGGGTAGGAAGGTGGTAGATTCATCATAATACAAATGAATCTGAGGTTGCATTATTTGTCATGATGGCATGGTTAATAAGGGGCCGGCCATAGGACCAAAGACTAAGTAAGTTGTTTCTCTCCTAGTTCTCTTTTTAAGTGCTGGCAGATGTTTGCTGTTGATGGTATGAAGTTGTATACTGTGCATACTTTTGTTTTTGAGATACGAAAGCCCCTGTAATAAAATCCTTACTACTGCTGCCACCGAAGAGGCTCAGGAAACCTACAATTGATCACATTGCTTAAATTTTGCTAAATTGCCCTGGTCAGTGTGGCTCAGTTGGTTGGAGCATTGTCCTATATTAAAAGGTCGCAGGTGATTTCCAGTTAGAGCAAATGGCTAGGTTGCAAGTTTGGTCCCTGGTCGACGTGTACAAGAGGCAACCAATCATGTTTTCTCTCTCTCTCTCTCTCTCTCTCTCTCTCTCCCTTCCCCTTTCTCTAAGGATGTCCTTGGGTGAGGATTAAAAACAAAATTTCCAAATTAGTGAGATCAAATTGAATTCTGACTGAAAGGATTAAGATTCAGCAAAGTAATAATCCTTTAAAGCCCTCTTCAATAGTTAGCCACTAGTTGCTCCAGAATTCCAACCGAAAGCTTGGAATCTATATTCATTGCCCAATCACTTTATTCTTATGACAGATTTTTGGAACTTTGGGGAAAGGCTATGTGTCAACTTGTATTATGTGTCATAATTTTTTAAGAATTGGAGAAAATAGCAAAGAGCCAGTTGAATCCATATCTGTTCAACTAGGGAAGGAGGCGTGAATGTAGAAAATCAGTATTCTTTGAGAGATCATCTGGTCCCAGTCTTTCTAGTCATAAATATACTTGTCATTAAAATTCAATGAATCTTTTGCAAAGCTTAATTTTTGGATTTAGCAACGCCCCTTTGCTTTTAACACTGCTATCCTGTAACCTAAAATCATCTTTGAAGAAGTTTGTTTTGAGATCATAGTTCTGACCTTAAAAATATAATTTTTAAGTCCTAGATAAAACTAATTTTCACTCTTCTGGTTCAGTTGTGGAGCAAGTGTTGATTAGGTGGCCCTTACATCACATACCAACTCATTTTTTTTTTTTTTTAAGTAATACTAGTGATATTATAGTGCCTAAGTGAAAATAGACATTAGAACCTCACCATATTAAACATGTAAGTGCTTGATTCCACATAGTGCATGCTGGGCCATATACTTAATATAGAGAGCTAAATAAATTAAAGTTCATGGACATTGGGAGCTGTCTAGTGAAAATTTAAACAAAATGAAATGGAGTATTGTTTCATTGTCGCTTACTTAACCTTAAGTTTCAGTTAACTTTTATTGCTGTCTCCTGAGAATAAAATTAGGGTAGAGAAGTCCCTTTTAAAAGTCATGCTCCTAAAGCTAGTCTTTGACTAGGGCTTTCTCAGTTTTGGTGCTACTTATTTTTCTCACTACCCACTACCATCAAGTTTGCAGTCAGATGGGCCTTTACTGGGGTGTGAGGGTATTTTGGTAAATAAATGTTAAACGATTATACCATATCACAAAATAATGGGATCTCATATTTCTGTTTTCTTATCGTTAACAGCCTATTATATATCAGACATCCTGATAGGTGTTGGAGATACAAAAACGAAGAAGGCATACACAATTCCTGCCCTCAAAAGCAACTGAATAAATGATTGATTCATACTGATAGAAGTATGCCATTCTCTGTGTACATACATCATTACCATTTACCTTTTTTAGGTTAGGCTCTTTAGTCATGAAGTTATGAGTCTTCTGGATAGAAAATAAATGTCATACATGTTCTCCCTTTCATGTCTTCCCCATGACCAATATCCATCATTTCTCATGGTGTGCTTTCCTGGTGTACTCATAATCAACCTAAATATTTTTCTTAATGTAATACCACTGGTCCTGGTAGCTCTTGTCAGTCCATTGAAATTGGCCTTATTGGTCATTACTGGCCTATTTTCTATCTCTAATACCCATTTGAGTTTTAACGTTATAACGTTTCATCTTGGTTCTGATATTTAAAAGACTAGGCTTATTCAGTTCTAAGTTTCTGGCAGACTAGGCCCTTGACCCAGGTTTCTCTCTAGATATCCTGGGTTAGAGTGCTTGTAAACGCAGGGACCAAGGAAGCAGAGCATAAAAACAGATTTAGCCAGCTGCTGGTGCTTCTGTGTAATTTGGGTACAACCCGCCTACACAGGGTGGCCAAGGGACTATATGTATCAGGGAGCTCACTGGGCTCTATTTTACTTACTTTTAAAGACTTTTTCTTAAGGTTTTCATTGGTTTTGGTGTGAATTTTAACCATATTTCACCTATTTAAAATTTTTTAAAGGAAAAACAGGATCAGAATGGGACATACGTATGGTAAAATTTGCTGAGTGTCTACGTGGGGCAAATGGCCCTTTTGATTATAACTCTTGGCCAGCAACTATCTATTCAGCCTCATCCAGATAACTTGTATCTTCCACACTACCACTTGAAGTTTGTTTCTTAAAAAAGAAAAGTGAATCTATCCTGGCCAAGTAGCTCAGTTGACTAGAGCATTGTCCTAATATGCCAAGGTTGTGGGTTCAATTCCCGGTCAGGGCACATAAAAGAATCAACCAGTGGATGCATCAATAAGTGGAATGACAGATCGATCTTTACTCTCTCTCTCTCTGTCTTCCCCTATCCCTTCCTCTCTCTAAAAATCAATTTTGAAAAAGACTATTTTTTTAAAAGTTAAAAAAAAGAAGTGAGTCCAGGCATTAGTCTTGATACTTGAAGGGCTTTATTATTATTTGTGCCCTGAAAAGTCAGTTGCTTTGCTAAATGTGTAATATCCAGTATCTTGTTTTATTTTTATGACAGTTTTGTAAGGTAGATGGTATTGTCTCCATTTTACAGAAAAGGAAACGTATGCTCAGAGTACATAAACTACTATATAGTGTTTAAGTATCATAAAGACATTTCAGATATTTAATTATGTGCACTAGTCAAGGCTATGTGGTAAGTGTATTTTAGGGGTGTGGGATATGGCTATATGTGGAGAACATACTGAAAAAATGTAGTTGTGGGTGCTCTGTTTCTAGACTGAGTAGGTTTAGTAGGGTTCATAAGCTTGGCTGCTCATTAGAATCACCTGTAGGGCTTTGGGGAAAACCAAACATAAACACCGCCCCCCCCCCCCAACACACACCTAATACTACCATTATCTGGGTGGTATAGAGATTCTTTTAATTGGTCTAACATGGAGCCCGAACGTCAGTATTTTTTTTTTAATGTCTCATACACTGGTGTTTCCAGTGTACACCCAAGGTTCTGGTCTATTATTTTGGAAAAAGTAGGGACTCCTATCAGTGATCTGACAAGAATTCTTGGAGAGTAAAGTTTAAATGGTGGGAGGAAGATGATCAATAGATTCTGGTGAGGGGAAGGAGGCATTTCATTTATGTGGCACAGTATATTGGGAGGTCCCTGAGCTGAAAATGAAGGTCTTGTCAGGTAAAGGGCATTTGGAACAGGCGGACCGGAGAATGGTAGATAAGAAAAATAAAGGAAGGAGGGGTAATCTAGGGCACCTTGTTAAAGACTTGGAAACAAAGGTAAGGTAAGGCATCTTGGAATTAATTTCTAGGACACTTGGAAACTACTGTAGCATTTAATCTCCTAAAAGCAGTAATAGGAGTTAGCTATTGCTAGTGATAGATTAGAGGGAGAGTAGTGCTGAAAATGAGCTAGCAAGGATGAGATTGCATCAGTCTAGGAGGGTGAGCAATGATTAAGGAACAGATGAGATACATACCAATGCAAAAAGAATTGATGTTATATGGTGATATGTCACTTACGCTAAATGAGGGACAGATGTCTTGAAAGGAATGGACTTAACGTTTGGAGAGTCTGAGTGTAGGTTATAAATTCTCCTCAGTTC
Organism: Micronycteris hirsuta; assembly: GCA_004026765.1. Taxonomy (NCBI): domain Eukaryota; kingdom Metazoa; phylum Chordata; class Mammalia; order Chiroptera; family Phyllostomidae; genus Micronycteris; species Micronycteris hirsuta. The sequence goes on along the minus strand of PVJI01000241.1, from coordinate 265,989 downwards.
CATTTAATCAAGCTAATCTTGTTCATGAATACAGTGTAGAGGGCTATAGAGCCTGGGTACAATGTAATATCTAACATCATCCAACTCAGGCTGTTCATAGTTTTGCCACTGATATCTTACAAGTAAGTGAGTTTAAGGTGTAAGCCATGACCAGGAAATGTTTATATGTAAGATGAAGAACTTACTTAAACTATAGCTACCTGCTTTGCCTGCTTAAGAAGACTCAGTTATAGTGCATTAGCCAAGACCCTCAGAATTCCTGGAAGGGAATGGGAAGGAAAAACAGAGTACTTAAAGGATCTGGCTTTAGTTCTTTAAGGGATGGAGTGTTTTGATTCTTGAAATGCAACTGCTCTCATTTACTTTCCTTTGCTCTTAGTTTTGACCTGTTTTTTTCTGACCTGGCTTTTGCCTTCCCTTTTCATCTTCAAGATTCTGAATGTCATTTCAGTGTTTAGAATTTCTTAAGTGTTATTTGTAATTTAAGGTTTAAAAGGGGGTAAGTGAGGGATAGTAGACAGATCACAGTAGATTTTTAGGGCAGTAAAATTATTCTGTATGATGCCATAATGGTGGATACATGCTATACATTTTTTAAAACCTAAAAAAGATACAACACCAAGAGTAACCCCTAATGTAAACTAGGGACTTTGCGCATTAGTGATGTGCCAGTGTGGGTTCATTAATTGTAACAAGTGTACCTGGTGTGGGATGTTGATTCTATGAGAGGCCTGGGTATGTGTGGCCAGGAAATACATGTACCATCTGCTTAGTTTTGCTCTGAACCTAACACTGCTCTAAAAAATGAATATAAGGTATGGGGGGAGCAGTATGCAAACTTTAGGTTGTTAGAATCAAAGCTATACTTGAAATAATGGGCCAATAACAAGACCTTATAATATTTTAAGAATGAGGATCAGCCACATAGGGTTGCAGTTAAGGTAATTTTTGTTTTTCATTTTTGTTATGTTTAGTCTATTTGTTAATATGAGAAATTTAGGGTTTGCTAAAAAAATTTTTAAATGAGCTGTAGTGCAGTGAGAGGATTCAGGTATGCTTAAGAACATTAACCCCATTTCTTTGAGTTTATAGTTCAAACGCCATGACAAATGTACAAGCAGTTTGTCTAGAAGCTTCGTCCTTGAGATCAGCCAGGGTTGAATTTAAACAAGAGTTTATCTGTTTCACTTAAGTTATAGGGAATTACTGCTGGAAGATGGCCACATGAAATCTAATTCTGTTGGGAGTGTAAACAGCATTAAACTTTTTTTTTAAGTTTAAATTTAACCTGTGGATAACTATGGACTACTGCAGAGAAATGGATATAGTGATTTTACCTATGATGAAATACTTCTGTTGGTCAGACTCGCTTATGTTTTTACAGAGAGGAAATTGACTTGTCCAAGTTCATGTATAAAGTAGAAAATATATTGGGTTGGCCATAAAGTCCATTATATTTTTTCTGTATGATGGCTCCAGTAATGCTTAGTTGTCTTTAACTTCATTTGAAACACTTTCGTTAGATTGTATCATGATAGCTGTCACATCAGTGTGCATTTAAAAAAAACATCAAAATTGGTGAATTTTTTTGCGGCCATTTTAATTTTGAAGATGTAAGGATATAGGCAACATTTTTGGTGTGCTGTGCTTTATTATTTCAAGAGAGGTATAAAAGCAGTTGAAACACAAAAAAGATTTTTGCAGTGTATGGAGAAGGTTCTGTGACTGATCAAATGTGTCAAAAGTGGTTTGTGAAGTTTTGTGGTACTAATGACATTTTGGCCATATAATTCTTTTGCTGTGGGGCTGCCTTCTGCTTTGGAAGATGTTTAGCAGCAACCTGTAGCTTGTGAAAGAGCCGACATACTCAAAATATCCAAATCAGTAAAATTATTGGTGAAAATGAAAAGTGTCTTTTATTTTATGGAAAGAGCCATATTGTGGACTTTTTGCCCAACCCAATACTAGGGCACAGATTATCTGCCTCTAAAGTCCTCTAAACTCTAATTCCTTTAGAATTCTTTGTGTAATATGGATATTCCAGGCATTGTAAGTCAGTATATTAATTAAATTATGCTTTCATTTTTCTTTCTATGGTATAGATTACTTTCAAGTGTTTTTATTAATCCAGCTAGCATTTGCTGCATGACCCTTATTTGTCCCTTCATGTTATGTCTTTGAGGGAATAAATGTAGGATTTTTTCTAGAAAAGGCTACAATGTCAGTTACAACAGAATATTGAATAGTTGTTGCACTCAATGCAGATGCTCTGTGGCTCTCTCTATATTTTTTATTTAAAAAAGTATTCATTTGGGAAGGAAAGAGAAAGAGAAGAGGAGAAACACTGATACGAGAGAGAAACATCAATCCAAAAGTTGCCTCTTGTACAGAACCTGCAACCTAGGCATGTGACCCAACCAGGAATTGAACCTGTGACCTTTGCAGGATGACACCCAACCCACCTAGCCTCACCCGCCAGGGCTCTATATTTATTTTGAAAAATAAATTCTCGTCTTTTCCTTACTTACAAGACTTTAAAAAGTTTAGACAAGTGTATACGCTGTCAAGTGAAAGAATGCTTCTTATTAGATGAGCAGCTATATTGTCAGGAAAATATAACAAGATTATAGCACCTTGCTAGGAGTCCTGGTATAACTGATGAATTGGGAGCCTTGTCTAGATTGAGTGATCTTTATTTTAGCAAAACTCTTGTATGAAATTGTTCTTGGGATAATACATGGGTTGCATTTTTATTATTTCCCCCCAATTATAGCTGATATTGAGAGTTGACTACAAACTTCATGGGCCTTTGTATGTGTGTTCTCCTTGTATGGCTTTTGGGTGTAGTTTTATTGAGTCATACAATATTTTTAACCTTACATGTTCTTTGGGGTTTCGTTAACAGCCATCTCTTAACTAAAAGTAAATGAAACTTTTGTTTTCTTCTTACCCTCAGACCTTTCCTTCTTCATCTTTGCGTGTGCTTCTTTATCCATTCTCTAAATGTTGGTGTGCTTCAGGGCTTTGTCCTAACCCTGAAGTACTTCTCGCACAGTATTCTCGCTCTAGCTGAACTAAAGCTTCTCTTTAGCCCAGTCTGGCTGCATACAGGTACTGTTTGTATACCTAATGGATTATTGATTATTTCTTCTTGGCTGTCACATACATAACTCAAAGTCAGCACGTCCAGTATTGAACTAACCCATCACCTACTACCCCAAATCTACTTCTTTACCCTGTTGCCCAAAGGAGGAACTCAGGTGGCTTCCTTGACTCCTTGTTCTCTCTTAACTTTGTGTGCTATCATCGGGTACTCTTAATTCAACTGCTCAAGTACTTCTTCAATTCATACACTTTTTCCATCCTTCCGCTGTAACTTTGGCCAGGCTGGCATGTCTTGCCTGTACTGTTGCAACAAATTCCTCATAGGAATTTGATTCTTAAAAAGTAATCTCCACCTTTGGTAGATTACTTTTCAGAATAATCTTTCAGACATACAAATTTGACTCCCTGATCAACTGCTTAAATTTTTTTGATTATTTCGTTTGGATGAAGCCCAGCTCTAACATAACTTATTCTACCAGGGGTGTACAACCTTTTGGCGTCTCTGGGCCACACTGGAAGAAGAGCTGTCTTGGGCCACACATTAAATGCATTGAAACATGTAGTCACAAAAAAATTTCATAATGTTGTAAGTAAATTTACAATTTTGTGTATTGCCACAATCATAGCCATCCTGAGCCACATGTGGTCAGCAGACCGCAGGTGGGACACCCCTACAGGCTAGATCCTAAACAATCTGATCTCCCTCTCTACTCTCATTTCTTGCCATTTATTTGAGGCACTCCAGAACACTCCACTTCTACCTATCCTAGCTAACTTCTGTTGCTCCTTTTTGCCTCTGTTAAGCGTTTCATCCTTTTTGGATTCCTAGACTAGGATGGTTCTCCTGCTCTATACTCTGTTTACTCTGTCAAAATACTTACAGGATTGTATTATCTGTTTGATTATCTCTGGTTAGGTTCAAGTTCCATTGTATCCCCAGTGCCTAGCACAGGACCTCTACATACTTAGTGACCAGTGTGCTTAAATGAACTTCCAGCTGATTAAATGAACTCTCTGGGCTGTTCTTTCACTGCTGTCTTTCAAATTTTGACAGTCTGTAAAAAATTAATTTGTGTCCATCCTCTAGTCATCAGTAGTATGGCACTACAAGGTATGTGTCATTGCTTTTAATGTACACTTCTAACTTTGTGTTTGCTTTTTATTTTTTTTTATTGAATATTTTATTGTTCTGTTACGGTTGTCCCAGTTTTTCCACCTTAGCTCTCCTATAGTCAATCCCCCCCACTCTTGCCCTTAACTTTGTTTTTAAATTTAATTACCTGTTTTGAATACCAGTGCAGTCCCATGGTTGATAATAAAGTTCCAAAAGGATATATATTAGGAAGTTTCTATTCTATCCTTGCCCCTGAGCCACCTGGTTCTTCTCCTAAAAGATATCTTTATTACCATGTTCTTATATATTTTGTGCAGAGGTGTTTGGTTTGCATTTTCAAGCAAATGTGTGTTTGTGTATATGTATTTATATATATATATAAACACATACCACCTACCACCTTTTCCCTATAAGTGATATATTGTACACAGGTGCTTCTTAATTTTTTTCATTTAATAATAACCCTATCTTGAAGAACCTTTGAGTGCTTAAGTAATAGCCTCATCCTTTCTCATAGCTGCATTTTATTAGTGATTAAATATATTACAACTTAGATTATGTTCCATATGTAGCTACTATATAGTGGATACTGTATTGAATTATCTTGAACTTTTGTCATTTCTTATATACATGTCTATGTATGTAAGATACATACATACATGTAGGATAAAGTCCTATAAGTATTTTTAATTTTGATAGGTCTTGCCAGTTTGCTTCCATAGAGAGTGTGTTACTTTCCTATCTGCAAAAGTGCCTGTTTTCTTGTATCCTTATTCACATAGTATGCAATATACATTTTTGGGGTTTGCCAGCTTGGATTATGGAGTTTGTACTGTGCTGGTTCAGTGTTTTTTTCCTGAAGTTAAATGGCCCATAAATGGTAATGTGTTTAACTTATAAAATGGTTATGAGGTCCAGCCATATAATGAAAATCTTTCAAGTTCTAGTTTTGATAGCCAGTATAGAAAAACAAGATGGTATGTCTTATATCTGATTGAGAAGAAAGTGAATTTTTAATTTGAAAGTTTTGAAAAATAAACATTGTATTTTTTTTTACTTAAAAAATTTGAACAGACCTATGGGTTGGGATTTTTCAAATTGAACACAGTTAAATAAATTATGCTAATAAATTACTTCCTATAGTTGTATCAGTTTGTAGTTGGTTAACTCATGTAAATAGATTGCTTTGTTTTGCTGGCCAGACTTGATAAACTTAATCTCTTAAAGCTAGTTACTTCTGTTCTTTAACTGTTCTGTATTTTCTTAATTCTAGGACATTATTCAAAACACCAGCCTTTTATTGGGAGGGTGGTTGGATAAGAGTATGTGTATTGTTTATGTGTTCATTCAACCTTAGTTTAGGCAATATACTAGGTATTGAGGATACATCATTGAGGGTGGGGGGAAGACCAAAAATCTGTGTCCACAGGGAGCTTTCATTTTTATAGAGGAAATATAAGATGCACCGCTGTGCCACCCAATAATTTGTCTGTTTAATGAAAAGAAATCAAATCACCATATTTGTATTTGAAGGGGGAAAGCCAGAGGAATGAAAAGAGCCTGAAAATAAAGAATAAGGGAAGATTATCAGTATGTCATGATTTTGGAAGACATGACCTTTCAAAGCTTTATGTGATCAGGTTCTTACCTTTCCTGTCTCATCTCACACACTTAACCCCTTGCTCCCAGTGTTTAGCTTCACTGGCCTTTTTTAAAGCGACTTTCCCATGCAAGAGCTTTTGCCCAAACTGTGCCCTACACCTAAAACTTTGTCCTTGCCTGCTGTGCCTGACTATATTTTTGCGTTTAGTTCTCTCCTTCAATATTATTTCTGCACTTGTTCAGAGGGGCCTTTCCTGGCTCTCATATCAAAATTTCATCTCTTCTCTTACTCTCCTTTCTTTAATACAATTTACATTTCCTTAATGAATGTTGTCATAGTTTATAAGTACAGGTGCTCCTGAATTTAGGATGCCCCATCATAAGTTGAAAATATTGTAAGTTGAAAATACATTTAATACACCTAACCTACTGAACATCATAGCTATCTTACCTTAAATGTGCTTAGAACACTTATTGGAATGTAACCCCATTGAAAGTCAAAAGCTATCTGTAATTGCCTTTTTCTTCTCAGCAGAAACAGAAGACAGATGGTTGTGTTGTATGCATGATGACATGCCTGCAAAACACAGAATCCAAAAAACACTGGCAACACATTGTACTGTAGTGCACAGGTGACAAACACAAGGCCCTCAAGCCGAATCCAGCCCTCCACCTTGTTTTTTCTGGCCCGACCCCTTGTTTCTACCCGCGGCAGCGCCGAGCTCTCTCTTAACTGTTAAGGAGTAGTTGCATTTATACAGTCCTAAAATTACATTCAGCCCTTTGAAGGCAACTGTGAGGCTGATGTGGGCCCCGATGAAAATGAGTTTGACACCCCTGCTGTCGACTGTCAGTTGTTTACCCAGGTGATTGCATGGTGACAGAAAGCTGCGGCTCACTGCTACTGCCTAGCCTCATGAGAGTATCGTGCTTCACATTGCTAGACCAGGAAAAGATCAAAATTCAAACTTCAAAGTACAGTTTATACTGGTTGTGTATTGCTTTCACACTATTGTAAAGTCAAAATATCATCAGACCATCTTAAGTTGGGACCATCTGTATACATTTATTTCTGAGGTGTTTTTTTTTGTGTGTGTGTGAAGGCACAGACTATGTCTGTTTGGTTCTCTACTATAAACCTAGCTTTAGTATGGTACCTGGCACATAGCAGGCCTTCATTGACTATTGACTGAATGAATTGTGAACTTAGCACCAGCAATGAATAGATTACCCATGTTCCTACTTCTTTAACAATTCAGGGTTTTAAAAACATTCTCAAGAGTTTAGGAGTGGGGAGAGGAATAAATAGGCAGAGCACAAAGGATTTTTAGGGCTGTGAAAATACTGTTTATGATATTGTACTGGCAGGTACATGTCATTATACTTTTGCTAAACCTGTAGAATGTACAACACTAAGAATGAACCGTAATGGGCTTTTGAGTGTAGGTTCATTGGTTGTTATCAGTGTACTACCCTGGTAGGGGGTGTTGATAATAGGGGAGGCTATGTATATGTGAGAGCAAGAGGGTATATGAAAAATCTCTTACCTTCTCAGTAATGCTCCAAGAAAATCAAGTCAAACAAACAACAATGCTGTGTCCTAGGAGTATGTCCAAGAGAAACAAAAACATTTGTCCATATGATAGCATGTACATAAATGTTCATAGCATTATTCATAATACCTAAAAGGTGGAAACAACCCACTTACTATCAACCGATGAATAAATTATGGTTTATTCATATAATGGAATATTACAACATGGAAAAATGTTTAAAATATTATGTTTAGTGAAAGTAGCCAGTTGCAAAAGATCACATTATATCATTCCATTTCTGTGAAATGTCAAGAATTGGTAAATCTAGAGATAGAAAGTAGATGAGTGATTGCTTACAGTGGGGATGGAGGGTTGTTGGAGGAAATCAGGGAGTGATAAAGATTGGGGATATTGCCTATCCATGCTACCCAGAGAGGGGCCCATATAGCGCTGGGCATTGTTCTTGGTTCCCACGTAACTTAAAGGGAAACTTTCACGTTGTCCGGAGCCCTCGATGTCCCGCAAATGAAGGAGAAGTATGTCTTCAAATTCCTTGCAGCAGGAACCCACTTAGGTGGGACCAGCCTTGACTTTTAAATGGAACAGTACACGTTAATCTGAAGAGAACCTAGGAGAAGCTTCTGCTGGGAGCTCATGCCATTGTTGCCCTTCAGAACCCCACTGACGTTAGTGTCATATCGTCCAGGAATACTGGCCATGAAGCTGTGCTGAAGTTTGCTGCTGCCACTAACACTACTTCTATTGCCAGCCACTTCACTCCTGGAACCTTCACTAACCAAATCTAGGCAGCCGTTGGTGGTTACTGATCCCAGGGCTGACCACCAGCCTCTCACAGAGGCGTCTTAATGTTAACCTCCCTGCCACTGCGCTGTGTAACACAGACTTTCCTTTGCACTATGTGGACGTTGCCATCCCCTGCAACAAGAAGGGGGCTCACCGAGTGGGTCTGATGTGGTGGATGCTAGCCTGGAAAGTACTACGCGTGCGTGGCACCATCTCCCGTGAACACTCATGGGAGGTCATGCCTGATCTCTACTGCTACAGAGATCCTCAAGAGATTAAAAAAGAAGACAGGCTGCTACTGAAAAGGCTGTGACCAAGGAGGAATTTCAGGGTCAATGGACTGCTCCAGCTCCCAAGTTCATTGCTGCTCAGCCTGAGGTCACTGACTGGTCGAAGGTGTGCAGGTGCCCTTTGTGCCTATTCAGCAGTTTCGTACTGAAGACTGGCTCTCAGCTCCCACTACTCAGGCCACTGAATGGGTTGGAACAACCACTGAGCAGTCTTAAGCTATTCTTCAACAAACTCTTAACAGAATGGAAATAAGGTTGACGGAAAATAAACAATTTCTAAAAGTTGAAAAAACTTTTTACTCTTTATGTATATAAAAACTAAAGGCTTGGGAATATCTTCTTGAGGTGAATAGAATGTTATAAAAGTATCTTTGGTGATGGTTGCTAATATCTGTGAATATACTAAAAACCATTAAATTGTATAACTTTAAATGGATAAATTATATGTTATTTGAATTATATCTCAATAAAATTGTTCCATAGGCAGAAATAGTAAATTGTTATTTAAATTGGCATTATTACTAGTAAAGGCGAACATTTGTCAGTTATAGTACTTTTTGTCTGTTTCCTCCTACTTTTAAAAAGTATTCGTTGGACTTGATTGTACCTTGTTTTTTGAGTTCTTTTCCTCCTCCTTGAACTATTCTTAATCTAAATTCTTGTTCCTTTTCCACTTCTTGGTGTTGCCCAGAGTTCTGTCATCGACCCTTTTCAGTTTCCCTGTGTTCTCTCTAGTTACTGTGACCTGCTCTTTTTTAAATTGAGGTATAATTCACATAAAATTCACCCTGTTCAGGTAACAAAAGCAAAAATAAACAAATAGGCCTACGTCAGATTATAAAGCTTCTGCACAGCAAACAAAGCCATCAACAAAGTGAAAAGGTAACTTACCAAATGGGAGAAAATATCTGCAAATTATACATCTAATAAGGGGTTATTATACAAAATAGATAAAGAACTTCTGACTCACTGTTCCTCTCTCCTACTCTACTCTTACCGTTTTTCTTGGTAATTGAAACGTTTATATGTAGATGATCTTTCCTGTTCCATGGCCTCTCAGAACTTTGAACTTCTATCCTTCCCTTCTATTCAGAGATCTTGCCCTTGGCTCACCATATCCTGCCATCTCCGTGCAGTGTCTTCCGTATTCTCCGTTGTAAGCATCCCATTTTTCAGTCACCACTCTGTCCAGCACATTACTTCTTGTATCCTGGCTCCACTAATCTTTTGACTTCACCAGGATTTATAATCCTACTACTTTAAAAAAAATATATTGATTTTAGAGAGATATAGGAAGGGGGGAGAGCGAGACATCGATCTTTGTTGTTCCACTTATTTATGCCTTCATTGGTTAATTCTTACATGTGCCCTGACCGGGGATTGAACCCTCATCCTTGGCATATTGGAATAACGCTCTAACCAACTGACCTACCCAGCCAGGGCCTAATCCTACTACTTTTTATTGTTCCTTGCTCCCCTCATGTCTTCACTTGCTTCCTTATAAACCCTGCCTTATATGTATACTTTCTCTACTACCTTGCTCCTGTCTTGATCAAAATCTCTCCTTTTATATATTTTATAAAATCACTCCTTTTATATAAAAACCTCTTTGCTCTTTCTTGATTGTTTAAAATTGATTGGGGTGGGGAGAGAATTATAATTATGCTGACTGGTCACAGTTTACACTTGTTCTTAGCGGGAAGGCTGAGAAGTGATAATTGATCACAATTTAAATTCATGGCTACTTTCCTTGAATGAGCAGTCAGTCATACGTCTAGCCCATTCACTCTTTCCTAGCTGACTGTTATCATAAAATTCTTTATATTTAGCCATGGCTGGTGTTAGCTCAGTGGATTGAGTGCGGGCTGGGAACCAAAGAGTTGCCAGTTTGATTCCCAGTCAGGGCACATACCTGGGTTGTAGGCCAGGTCCCCAGTGAGGCCATGTGGGAGGCAACCATACATTGCTGTTTCTCTCCCTCTCTTTCTCCCTCTCTTCCCCTCTCTCTAAAAAAAAAAAAAAAAAAAATTCTTTATATTTATTTGCTAACCTTAACTCTCAGCAGATGACCTTGCTTGTCATTTTACCACTGAGAAATAAAAGAGCAATCAGAAAAGAACTTATACAAGTCTTCCACATCTACCCAAGTACTAGTATCTGCACCTGTAACTACCTGCCTGCCTTTGCCATGGATAAACTTTCTGTTCCTATTTTAGTCTGATTTGCTCCATGGGTACACTAGATTTTATGCCCTACCACCTGCCCAAAGTTACTGCCTCATTTGTTCTTTGTGCTGCATCATCAATATTCATCATCATCTTCATCATTGAATCATTTCCATCAACAAACTGAAATGTTACTATTTTTTTCACCTTAAAAAAACAAACCTTGATTCCATTTTCCCTTTTAGGCATTGCTCTTAACTTGCTTAATTTGTTAACAGCATTTTACAGTTGATTCATTCACTCTTTCTTGAAACAATCTCTTCTGTTTGGCTTCTAAGACTCTACTTGCCTGATTTTTCTTCCTTTTCTCCAGCAACTTCTTGATCTGTGCTGGTAACTCATTATCTCTCTGATCTCTGTGCACGAAAACAAGGACTTCTACCCTCATTCTCTTGGTGATCACATTCGCTTTCATTGCCTTAAATATAATGACATCTAGTTTTTCAAACTCTTTCAATATTGACCCCATTCAAAGAGTCATTTTAGAAATTTTTTTCCATAATCTCACTCTCCCATAAAAATTTTATTTTTTATTTTTTTCCATTCTCCTACCCCCCCTTTCTTATCAGCTTGTTCTCTGTATCTATGGGTCTGGTTCTGTTTATTCATTTCATTTTTTCAGATTCCACTTACAAGTGAAATCGTTTTTTTTCTCTTTCTGTCTGACTTAGTTCACTTAGTGTGATGCCCTCTATGTCCATCCATGGTGTCGCCAATGGCAAGATTTCATTCTTTTTTATTGCTGAGTAATATTCCATTGTCTCTGTGTTTATATATATGTATTTTCTGTATCCATTTATCTATCAATGGATCCATGAAATTTTGTCACATATACTGTGTATTTGTTCATGTGGTATGATCCTTTGGATGGCCACAAACCATTGTACGCTCTAAGCTCTCCCACTCCAGTGAACCAGTTTTTGCCCTCTATTGAGAAGGAATCTTTTATATGCTGACAGTTCTTAAGCTTTTATCTTCAACCTGGAGTTTATCTATCATGTATACTACACGCACATACAAACTCACGGAGCTACTGATCTCTCTGCTATAAAACCAAACTCATAATCTCATTTTAGCCTATCCCTCCATAATATGTTTCTAAGACTCTACTTTTATTTGTATACCTTTTGCTCTAGCAACACTGAATTTGCTACTCCACACTTCACCCTAGTGCAGGGGTATCAAACTCATTTTCATCAGGGGCCACACCAGCCTTGCGGTTGCCTTCAAAGGGCCGAATGTAGAGCTCCTTGCCCCTAGTTAAGGAGTAATTACATTTATACAGTCCTAAAATGAAATTTGGCCCTTTGAAGGCAACTGCAAGAGTGATGTGGCCCTTGGTGAAAATGAGTTTGACACCCCTGCCTTAGTGGTAAAGAGGCTTAAAGATATGATTATCTATTCTCTTAATCCAAATTGGTCAGGCATTGAAAGTAGAAATTTCTCTAGCTCAGTCACTAACATCATAGACTTCCGTAAGTAGAGTGAGCAGAGATTGTGATGACAAATTCCTGGGGTAAGTAGTAACATTGCAACCAGCGTTAGAGATTTTGGCACAGGGCAGGGAAAGTATGTCACTCATCATTGTATTTCAATTGCCTGATCATGGCCTTTACAACACTTGAAAGAAGATGTATTACTCTGCCTGGGCTTGGTAACAAAATACCATAGATGGGTGGTTTAAACAACAGATACATATTTTTCATAGTTTTGGAGGCTGCAAAGTTCAGCAAAGATCAGGGTGCTGGTTGATGGGGTTCCTGGTAAGAGCCTTCTTGCTGTCTTGCAGGAGGCTATTTTCTCATGTTTCCTCATGGTAGAGAGACAACATCTCCCTCTTCCCCTTATAAAGCCACAAGTCCCGTCCTTAGGACAGCACCCTCATGATCTCATCCAAGCCTAATTACCTCCAGAACACCATCATATTGGGGTTTAGGACTTCAATATATATGAATGGGGGGTGGGGCGGGGGCAGCAGGCACAATTCAATCCATAGCAAAAGTTACAAGTAAACGTTCTGAATCGGGACTGCTTTTCAAGACCACAGCATCATAGTACTGCACAAAGAGGCACATTTTTGTGTGGTGCTGAAGAATGTGACTTTTAGATTAAACTAATTTATTTTTGGTGATGACTAGTTTAATGTACTTGTATGACCAAGATTTAGCATTTTCAATGAATATTTCATCTTTGTAGCTGTTTTATTTTTAATGAGTAGGTATCATTGTTTGGCTTAGTCATGTCTCATTCCTTTTCCGGTGACAAAATACTTTTTTTAGAATATGTGTTTTTGAAAATCACTTATGTGTATATAACATTCTATAAGGTTTCTAGGGAAACTTTTCTGTCCCATTATCCTGGAAAACAGGAAAGGTAGACAGTCTAGCTTTTCAATACTAGGGATTTTTTTTCTTTTGATTTTGGCACACGCTGTTGTTTCTGTAGACGAGCTCAAGTTTCTAAAGTGTTATATGGTAAGATTCATCTCAATATTCAGATTGCTTAGCCTCTTTGTCAATAAGAAGTTTTTTTTTTCTTTTGAAAGATTCTGATGTTATCAGTCTGCTTGGTGTCCTCATTACTACCACTTCTGCAGCTTTCTGAGTTATGTTTAAATTTTGTTGATAGATATATATAGCAAGTCTACATTGCCTGTGATACTTCTGTTGAAAAACTGTTGAAGAACATTCTAAAAGATCCCTGTCTCTTGTTAGTGTAGATTTAAGCAGGACTTCTGGCGAAGATGGAGGTGTAGGTAGACACACTGTGCCTCCTCGCACAACCAAAAGAGGAAAACAACAATTTAAAAACAAAAAACAACCAGAACTGACAGAAAATCGAACTGTATGGAAGCCCGACAACCAAGGGGTTAAAGAAGACACGTTCATCCATACCAGTAGGCGGGGTGGAGCCAGGCGGAGACTGCAAGGCGAGGCAGTGGTTTGTGGAGCTATAAGGGCAACGCTGCAGCTGCCCGGAGAAGCCCAAGGCCAGCGCACTTGGCGAAACCCGCGGCTGGCCAACCTGGACCCAGCGGGGCCAAGACTGGTGGATTGGGTGGTCCCTCATACGCACACAGATAAACCGGGAGAAAAAGCTGGGGAGCAGAGCAGACTGCGCAACCCACCATTATGGGGGAAATAGAGCCTCAAACCACCAATTGAAAACACCTGTGGGGGTTGAGGTAGCGGTGGGAGGAACTCAAAACTTCATGGGAGAGTTCATTGGAGAGACCCACAGGGTCCTAGAACTGCACAAGCCCACCCACCCAGGAACCAGCACAGAGGGGCCCAGTTTGCTTTTGGTTAGCGGGGAAGGTGGCTGGGAGCTGGTAGAGAGCAGAGCAGGCACCATTGTTCCCTCTCAGGCCCCACCCCCACAGGCAGCTTCACAGCACAGCCATGTGGTTGCCCCGCCCTGGTGAACACCTAAGGCTCCACCCCTTAAAGTAACAGGTGCACCGAGAAAAAAAAAGCCCAAATGAAAGAACAAATCAAACGCTCTTAGTTGTAGAAAAAATAAACTAAGCCAAGAAGAGATAGCCAACCTATCAGATGCACAGTTCAAAGCACTAGTAATCAGGATGCTCACAGAACTGGTTGAATTTGGTCACAAATTAAATGAAAAATGAAGAATACGCTAAGAGAAATAAGGAAAAATGTACAGGGAACCAACAGTGATGGGATGGAAACTGGGACTCAAATCAATGGTGTGGACCACAAGGGAGAAAAAAGCATTCAACCAGAAAAGAATGAAGAAACAAGAATTCAAAAAAATGAGGAGAGGCTTAGGAACTTCCAGGACATCTTTAAACGTCCCAACATCCGAGTCATAGTGCCAGAAGGAGAAGAGGAAGAGCAGCAAATTGAAAACTTATTTGAACAAATAATGAAGGAGAACTTCCCCGCTCTGGCAAAGGAAATAGACTTCCAGGAAGTCCCAAGAAGCTCAGAGAGTCCCACAGAAGTTGGATCCAAAGAGGAACACACCAAGACACATCATAATTACATTACCCAAGATTAAAAATAAGGAGAGAATCTTAGAAACAGCAAGAGAAAAGGAGACAGTCACCTACAAAGGCGTTCCCTTAAGACTGTCAGCTGATTTCTCAAAAGAGACCTTGCAGGCAAGAAGAGGCTGGAAAGAAGTATTCCACGTCATGAAAGGCAAGGACCTACATCCAAGAATACTCTGTCCAGCTAAACTTTCATTTAGAATGGAAGGGCAGATAAAGTGCTTCTCAGATAAGGTCAAGTTCAAGGAGCTCATCATCACCCAGCCTTTATTGTATGAAATGTTAAAGGGATTTATATAAGACATAGGGATATGAACAGGGGAGTGGGAGGGGGAAAGAGGAGGAAAAAGTACAGAGAATAAGTAGCATAGTAGCATAAGCGATAGGTAGAAAACAGATGGGGAGGTTAAGAATAGTATAGGAAATGTAGAAGCCAAAGAACTTATGTGTATGACCCATGGGCAAAAACTAAAGGGCGGGGAATGGGGGGGGCGTAAAGGGGGGAAATTGGACAACTGTAATAGCATAATCAATAAAATATATTTAAAAGAAGAATAGATTTAAGCATAAGAGAAGATGGTATCTACATACAGCTATAAAATGGTCACAGAATAGCGCATATTTATTGGTTTGGAATTCCCTTTCAAATAAATAAGAATTTAAGCCAGGGAGCAATTAGGTAGCTAGTACTGCATAAAGAATGCAAGCACAACATCTGTGAAGGGTAGTTCTGAAAACTTTGGACTAGTGTTTGCTTTGGCAGCACATACACTAAAAAACTTTAGACTGTCAGGAACGTGTTAGTTTAACACCACTTGTAAAAGCTCTGGTCTTCTAGTTAGGAAATATTTTCTTTCTCAACCAGTGAATAAAGATATGCTTCAGATAGTCTGTCACCAAGGGGAATATGGATATGAAGAATGACTTTTTTTAATTAAAATGTGGTGAGATTTAGTTATTAAACTTCACTTAAAAATGTACTTTATGAAGTTTTTAAATGTTTTTCCCTACATTTTCACTATTTCAGCTGGAATCCATATAATTTATGATTTTAGAAATTCAGTTTTTATGTTGTTTTTCACTAGTGGTTTTGAATAGTTTTTAATCCTCTTTTTCTCGAGCCCCAAATATGTAGAATAATATTAGGAAACTAGTGATTTAATACTTTTTAATGGTATCATGGCCCCTTTATATAAGACATTTTTCTTAGTACCTTTGTGTAAATTTGGGATGGAAATTTTCTAAGTAGCTGCTCAGTGGGTCCTTCTAAGTGATAATTCTACCAAATTGTTAGTGTGCAGTGTGATGGATGCACTGATCACCAAAACTCTAAAAAGATCCAGTTTGCCTGTTACCCCAGAGAAACCGAGCAATATTAATTTTTCAGATCCATTGCAAAACAATGGACAGAGGAGGTTAGAATTTGAAAATTAGTTACTATATGAATGAAGTTTGTCCCATTTTTAAGTTGTATTTTCTTCATGAAAATTCTTAGCTGTCTCATACTCATTTTTCTCTTGTGCCACAATTCCAGCTTTGTGTTTAAAGTTGAAGGAGGAAAATGTTAGAACTTTTTAAATTTAGTTACAAACAGTAACATCTTAAATGTGATAAACAAACACAAAGGTCTCTATGTTTGGCAGAGTCACATTCCCCAGGGATTTACTAAACAGCAACAGCACTGTTCCCAGTGTCAGCTGAGGCATTATTTATGTCCCTCTCCAGCGGCTTCTTGTTCCCCCAAAGTTACTGAAGAAGGTGTGACGCCTGCGTGGTCCTCATTAAGGATTCTTTTCATCGCTGCTTAGATTACCTAACAAAACCTGGGCATCAGAGTTTGTGAGTTTGACTTCTGCTGGATCTTCTGTAATGATCTCCAGCAAAGATCAAATTCTTTTCTGTCCTCATTTCCTGGTCAGTGGCATCTAGGAACAGATTGACATTTACTGTTTGAGACAATATAAATTATTAATTATATACTGCCTTGAGGTAGTTGGCAAGACCAGAAATAATGCATAAACATTATGTGTAGTTAACAATGCTTTTCATTTTCTAAATAATGCTTTTTTAATAGTGTTTTTTGATTGTCAGTTAGTCTTCCTATTTTAAAGCTACATTCTGGAAATTTCCATTTTAGAATCCTTTTAATAAGTTGAAGAAAAGAATCCTATCTGTTTTACAAGACAGTTTTAAAACAAACTTCCTTAGACAGCAAAAGCTAATTAACATGTTTTGCTGACTGCTTGGAAAGATGCACTCAAATTTTTGTGATTGCATTTTATACTGACACTTGGTCCTTATAACTAACTATACAACTGATTTATTTTACTAGAATCAGTATTTTATTCAAATTTAGGAAAAATGAGAAATCTATTTAAGAGAGGTTTTAATTAATCATATGAAGTCCCAAAAGTTTTGAGGTATGTTTTAAGATAATTTACCAAATGTATGTATGGTGTCAGGTGGGTGCTGCCTAACGGGGCGACC
Source organism: Micronycteris hirsuta (assembly GCA_004026765.1). Classification (NCBI taxonomy): domain Eukaryota; kingdom Metazoa; phylum Chordata; class Mammalia; order Chiroptera; family Phyllostomidae; genus Micronycteris; species Micronycteris hirsuta. The sequence goes on along the minus strand of PVJI01000241.1, from coordinate 248,812 downwards.
ACTTTGTAAGTTACATAAATGACTAACCACTGTGCTGTATACCCGAGACTAAGATAATATTGAATGTCAACTGTAAATGAAAAATATCAAAATTGGAAAAAGATGATTTATCAAGATTGTCTCCTGGTAGGAACTAACTTGGAAAAAGGTGCTTCTTTTAGATATCTGTTTACCAACTACCTGGAGTATCATGTATTTTACTCACTGAAAATAACATTATTCTGCCAAACACTTGTTCTGAGTGTGTTATTTTATATTTCAGAGTAATATTTATATTTTTGTTCTTCTCAGAATGGATATTAATGTTTGCTTTTCCTTAGTCCCCGCTTGTGAAGGTAGAAAAGGAGAAAACTAGATTTTATTACTATTTTTAAAGTTAATGAAAAAGAGCTTTTCAAATTATGCATTGGTATTATGATTGAAAAATATGGTTGCCAGAGGTTTTAACAAGAATAGATATACTTGAGAATTATATATTTTAATTTGTGAGCATATAAACTGGATTTTTGCATTAGTTTCATTACATGGCTATGTACACATGAATGCCCAGTGAGTTACTAGGTTTTTGAATGACTTTTATTTTACTTGTTTTTTTTTTTAATTTTGGATCACTTTTTAAATTTTTATTTTAGATTTTATATACTTACTTTTAGAGAGGGGAAGGGAGGGAGAGAAGAACCATCAAGGTGTGAGAGAAACATCAATGGGCTGCCACTTGAATGCTCCCAACTGGGGGACCTGGCCTGCAACCGAGACATGTGCTATGACCTGGAATCAAACTGGCAAATAGTATTTTTAGTTAATGATATTTATTCGGCATTAATTTTTTGTCATCTTCTTAAATTTACAAAAACAGATTTTAACAGCTTTAAAGGGTTTAGAAATCATTATAAACAAGTTTTGATTTCAAGTTCTACTTTACTAATCGTTGTAGTTGTGTTATTCATACATGATTTGGGTTTGAAATTTTTATTAAGGTTTTACTATTTTAGAAGTATGAAAAGAACATTTCATAGAAACAGCTCCAGAGGAACTAATAAAATATTTACTTTGGGGAAGACTTGTCACATGTATGCTAATACATACCTCAACTATTAGGTAATTAGAAACTAAAAAGCATAGATTTGTAATTCTAGGTATGTCAAAAGCAGCAACTTTTTTTTAAGACATCGTTGGTCTGAAAAGAATTGATTGTTGCTTTTTCATGTTTTCCTAATGTTCTACCACCGTATCCTTTTAATAAAATGCATATATTTGCTAGCATTTAAAATATTCAGACTTTTAAATACTCGCTAGTGATTTTTTTTTTGTATTCTTGTATGTTTTATTTTGGCTCTTCTGCATTTGCAACCAAATTATAGTTTCTGTGCTAGACAAGGTTTTGCCAGCCTAATTGGTTGCTGGCATTTCTGAGCCTCACAGCTGCTGTGAATTCAGCTGTGAACTAGGAAACATATAATAGGATCCTGTTCCCAAAGACCAAAAGGCAATTGTCAGCATGTAAAAGTTGTTTTTGACAGCTAAGTAAATATATGAGATTTCATGGCAAGTTAAATAGCACTAATAGCAATCTTAAGGAACCATCTTAATTTTAAAGGTTAGAAAATCTGAAATACAGAATTAATATATTTACTATTTTGTTCACTGGGGCAGAGGTGGCTAGAATTCACATTTGTTCTTCTTTTCAGTCACTTGTTGGTGTATTTTTAAAAAATCATTTGTCTTATTTACTAACATATTAAAAAGTTGAGATCTGAACTATTCTCTCTTTGATTTCACCATAACAGAAAGTTGACACTTAAATTATGTAAAGATACTTTGTTTTTTGTTTTTTCCTGTATGTGTTTTTTAATTTTTAAAAGGTTTTATTTATTTTTAGACAGAGGGAAAGGAAGGGAGAAAGACAGGGAAAGAAGCATCAATTGTGGTTGCCTCTCACATGCCCCCTACTGGGGACCAGGCCTACAACCCAGGCAGGTCTCCTGACTGGGAATCGAACCATCGACCCTTTGGTTTGCAGGCTGGCACTCAGTCCACTGATCCACACCAGCCAGGGCTTTGTGTCTGCTTTAAACAAATTGTTTTATACATTTAAATTTTTTTAAAGATGCCATGTTTAATATGCTTACAGTCTTTTTTTATTGTTGTTCTATTACAGTTGTCCCAATTTTCCCCTGTTGCTCTCCCATGCCCCGTCTCCCTTCCCACCCTTTTGTCCATGGGTCATTTATATATGTTCTTTACCATATTTTGCTGTGTATAATGCTCTCTTGTGTATAATGCACACCCACATTTTCGGCCCAAACTTTCAGGAAAAAAGTCTTTTGTTTTAATTTTTTAATTCAATTTTTATTGATTTATATTTATGCATTTTTTGTATTATAAAGGAATTTTAGCATTAATTTAGCATTAATTTTTGAGCATACTATGGTACAAGAAATTTTATGTAACAATTATAAAACACAAGAACAGATACAAGGTACAAGAAATTTTACGTACTAGTTAAAAATTCATGATATTTATGCATCATAGAAGGGCAAGAACTCTGTCACTGTCAATATCAGAAATGTCTTCAATTCTTGCGTTACATTATAAGCATAAATAAAATAATTAAAAACATTTATATAGATACGGAATAAGTATTACCCATGTATAACGTGCATCCTTATTTTTCCCTCAAAAATTTGGGCAAAAAAAATTGCACATAACACAACAAAATGCAGTAGACTTTTTCCCTACTTTCCTCCTTTATCCCCCTCCCCTCTGTCAGTTTGTTGCTTGTTTCCATGTTTCTGGTTCTATTTTGCTTGTTTGTTTGTTTTGTTCATTAGGTTACTGTCATAGGTGAGATCATACGGTACTTGTCTTTCACCACCTGGCTTATTTCATTTAGCATACTACTCTCCAGTTCCACCCATGCTGTTATGATATTTTGTAAATGGACTAAGTGTAAAGTGACTTTGAAATAAAGGTTATGCTTTCGAATATATACACACACACACACACACACACACACACACACATGATTTGTTTAGCAGGGGAATAAAGGGGGAGAATGGAACAAGTGTAATAGCATAATCAATAAACGTTTAGGACTTTCAGCTATGATGGAGGCATAGGTAGATACACTGTGCCTCCTAGCACAACCAAAGAAGGACAACAACAAATTTAAAAACAAAAACCAACCAGAACTGCTAGAAAATTGAACTGTATGGAAGTCTGACAACCAAGGTGTTAAAGAAACATTCATCCAGACTGGTACGAGGGGCAGAGATGGGAAGCCGGGGCAGAGAGGACGCCCGGCAAGGCGGCGGCTGGAGGAACAGTCGGTCCCACATTTGTGTGCTGATAAAGCAGAGGAAACAACTCGGGAGCAGGACAGACCGTGCAGCCCAGGATTCTAGGGTGGGGAAATGAGGCCTCAAAACCTCTGAGTGAAAACACCTGTGGGGGTTGTGGCAGCAGGAGACACTCCAGCCTCGTAAGAGAGTTCATTAAAGAGACCCACAGGGCCCTAGCATGTACACAGGCCCACCCTCCCTGGAATCAGCACCAGAAGAGCCCAATTTGCTTGTGGGTAGTGGGGGAAGTGACTGAAAGCTGGCAGAGAGCCTAGCAAGCAGCGCTGTTCCCTCTCGGGACCTTCCCCCCACCCCACCCCACCCCACCCCACATACAGCACCAAGATGCAGCTATGAGGGTTGCCCTGCCTGGTGAATACCTAAGGCCTCCACCCCTTACTACGTAATAGCTGTACCAAAACAAACAAACAAAAAAAGCGAAAATGAACAGACCAAAGCTCCAGAAAAAAATAGAACTAAGCAATGCCAAGATAGTCAACCTATCAGATACACACAGTCCAAAACACTGGTAATCAGAATGCTCACAGAAATGGTTGAGTATGATCACAAAATAGAGGGAAAAGTGAAGGTTATGCAATGGGAAATAAAGGAAAATATACAGGGAGCCAACAGTGACAGGAAGGAAGGTGGGACTGAAATCAACTGTTTGGAGCAGAAGGAAGAAATAAACATTCAGCCAGAACAGAATGAAGAAAGAAGAATTCAAAAAAAAGGAGGAGAGGCTTAGGAACCTCCAGGACAACTTTAAACTCTCCAACTTCCGAATTGTAGGGGTGCCAGAAGGAGAGAGAAAGCAGGAAACGGAAAACTTACTTGAAAAAATAATGAAGAACTTCCCCAGTCTGGCAAAAGAAATAGACTACCAGGAAGTCCAGGAAGCTCGGAGAGTCCCAAAGAACCTAGATCCAAGGAAGCATACACCAAGGCATATAATTACATTACCCAAGATTAAAGAGAAGGAGAGAATCTTTTTTTTTTTTTAAGATTTTATTTATTTATTTTTAGAGAGAGGAGAAGGGAGGGAGACAGGGAGAGAAACAGCAATGTATGGTCGCCTCTCACATGGCCCTCACAGGGGACCTGGCCCGCAACCCAGGCATGTGCCTTGACTGGGAATTGAACCGGTACTGTCTGGTTCCCAGCCCGCGCTCAATCCACTGAGGTACAACAGCCAGGCGAGAAGGAGAGAATCTTAAAAGCAGCAGGAGAACCTTAAAAGCAGCAGAAAGGAGACAGTTACCTACAAAGGAGTTCCCATAAGACCTCCTACCTTTTGTGACAGCATAGATGGAACTGGAGAATATTATGTTAAGTAAAATAATCCAGTTGATGAAAGACAAATACCATACACTCTCACCTATAAGAAGAATCTAATGAGGAAAATAAAATAAACTAACGAACAAAATAGAACCACAGGAACGGAAACATGGAACAGACGGTGACCATAGCGGAGGGAGGAGGAGGATACTGGTGTAAAGAAGGAGAGGGACATGTAGGAATGACCCAGGGACATGGACAACAGTGTGGGGTGACTGCAGGATTGGGGTGTTGGATGGGCGGAGGAGGGCTAAGGGGGGAATACTGGGACAGCTGTAGTAGAATAACAATAAAAATGATAAACAAAATTAGAAAATAGTTTGAACTAAACAATAGCAGCACTACCTTTAAAATTTGTAAGATGCTGCTAAAGCATTTCTTGGAGAAAAATGAGTAGTGTAATTGCTTATGTGGAAAAATGGTAAAGAAGATTTAAAGGAAAAAAAGATCAAAATATGCTCAAAGTAAGTTGAAAAAATGCTGAAAAAGAGCAGTAATTCAACATTTAATAACAATAAAAGGTCTCAACAAAACCAATTGTGTTCTTGGAAAGGACAAAATTGGTGAATCTTAGGTGATATTTATAAAGAAAGTTGAAAAACTAGGAATGAAGAAGTGATTGTATTCAACATAATTATGAACAACTTCATGCCCCAAATATGTAAACTTGTCTAAATTTCCTTAAAAAAGTGAAATGATCATAACAGTCTAGAATAGAAAATTGTAATAATTCCATAATTATTAAGGAAATTGAATCTTCTCACAAATAAAATCCTAAGTTAGCATGGTTTTAACCCATTCCTACCAAACACTCAGGGTTCAGATAATTGTAATTTGCACAATATTCCAGAATAAAGTTGGAATGAGAAAGGAAAAATGCTGGCCAGTATTATTTTTGATCAGTGATTAAAAATCCAAAACAAAATAATTCACTGCAGTTCCAATTAAAACTCTTAATAGTATGTGTTTTTTTTGGTTATTGTTGTTAGTTTATTTGATTTTTGGAACTTGACAAGATGATTCTGAAATTTATACAGACATGCAAAAGACTAAGAATATCAAACTCTTAATGAACAAATAGGCAGGAAGGCTTATTTTACCAAATAGCAAGACTTACTTGCAAAGGTATAATAATTAAGACAGTGTAATTTTGGTTAAAGAACATAGAAATAGATGTAATGCTTGCAAGTTTGAAATTTGACAGTGCTGCAGGTAAGTAAGAGAAGTAAGGGCTTTTCAGGAAGTGGTGCTAGAACAATTCGTTTTCCGTGGAGGGGAAAATGGAAATTGTGTAGCCATTCTGAAAGATCAAAGTGACAATGGATTACAGTCTAGAATATAAAAGGCTTTGTACCCCTGGTTTGTGTGGCTCAGTGGATTGAGTGCAGGCCTGCCAACCAAAGGGTCAACGGGTCAATTCCCAGTGCACATGACTGGGTTGCAGGCCAGGTCCCCAGTAGGGGGCATGTGAGAGGCAACCACATATTGATGTTTCTCTCCTAGAGTGACGCTTCTTTTCTCTCTAAAAAGAAGTAAATAAAATCCTAAAAAAAAAGATACTCATTAAAAAAAGAGAGAGACACTGTAAACAAAGGGATGTCCAAGTCGTGACCAGTAGGCAGCTTGCAGCCCAGGATGGCTATGAATGCAGCCCAACACAAGTTTTTAAATTTACCTAAAATCTTTTTTTTATTTTATTATTTTTTTTTTTTTGCTCATCAGTTTTCGTTAGTGTTTATGTATTTAATGTGTGGCCAAAGACAGCTCTGCTTCTTCTAGTGTGGCCCAGAGACACCAAAATTTTGGACAGCCCTGCTAGAAGAAACTAGCTTAAGTGACCTGGGTCTTGGAAGAATTTTATGGCATAAAAAGCCATAATTGAGAAATACATATTTGACTACAATAAAATTAAGAACTTCGGGTCATCAAAAAGACACCATAAACAAGTGAAAAGAAAAGCCATGACTTTGGAGAAAAAAAGGCTTGAATGGCCAACAAACACAAAAATAGGCACAACCTCATGAAGTCAGAGAAATTAGAAACACAATATAAGTCATTAAATCATACAAATACTAATATTATTGTGGATGTGAAATAATTGCTAGTGGTATTACAAATAGTTACAGGCACAGCTAGTATAGAAACTATTGTGGTACTAACTAGAAAAGTTATGTGTGTATTCTATATTTATTCCCCTGTTATATATTCCAGAGAAATTCTTACATATTTGTATCAGCTCATATGTATAAGAATGCTTATACCACCATTATTCCAAATAGCAAAAGCATGACAAATGTCCATCAACAGAAGAATAGATAAACTTTGGCATATTTATATGTACTGGAAATGAGTGAACTATGCTTATATACGATATAAGTGTATCTTTGAAATGTAGTGTTGTGCACATCTTAAAGTAGTGTCAATCCATTTATACATAGATCAAGATAGGCAAACTGTTTATATTTGTGTGTGTGTTACATTTACAAGTTGTAAAACTACAGAGAAAAGCCACGGTATGATTACTTCAAATAACAGGATAGCGATAGTTCCTTCTGGTGGAGGTTTTAGGGGGAGGGAGAGGGAGATTTACTTAAGGAGGGGACACACCGGGTTTCAAAGATAGTGATTCTTAACTTGACTGGTGGTTTGCCCTATTATTTTTTAAAAATGTAGGAGTATTTATGATATAATTCACAATAAAGTGAATAGGGAATCAGAGAGTCAAAGGGTAGTGTTAGTGGGGTGAAGTACAGGGATTTTCTCAAAACAGAAAAATGGGGTGGTATTTGGAAGACCATATGGGAATATTGTCTCAGGTTCTAGGGAAAGGTATTTCCAATCCTGATTTGTCTCTGAGCTGTAGTTCTATATCTGTAGTTGTCTTATTAACACCCTCACATGCTTCCTATTAACAACTGAGACTTTGGATAAAGTATCTCATTGTTCTGCCACTAGTATCACTTTTCCAGTCATCTAGACTCAGACCTTTCCTATTGTACCTATTATCACTAAATCAATGTTTCTTTTCCTTTGAAAAATCTCATGTATATCTGTCCCTCTTTTTGTTTTATTAACACCTTCGTGCTTATCATTACAATTAAAAACGAGGTATTTGAATGTATCTTAATTGAGCCATATATAAAAACAACTTGTTTTGAAAACTTTAAAGGCATATTGGGAAAAGTCAGGCTTAAATTTTTTTAAGAAACATTTTGGTAAAAAGAATAAAAATTCCATGCTGCATATGTACGTCAGATATTTCTACTGATCTGATCCACTGGCAGAAAGCAAACACTTAAGACTTCATTCAGCTCCAGGCTTTTTAGTCATTTCTTATTGCTGGAATTTCGTATTTATTTACTCTTCTTGAGTGAATAAACTGGGCCATGATAGCAGTAAGCCAGCATTTTCTCAATGCTGCCCTGCTGAACTTTTAGAGCTTAGTCTTAACTGGTGGGTCAGCTGCTTTTGACACGGCTACTTGTGTCTTAAGGCTTTCTGAAGGTCTGCGTTGGTCATTGAAGTTGTGGAGGTGCCAGTGTTGTAAAGATTGCTGATACTGTGTTATCTCTTTCATTTTCTTTATCCTCTTCATTGCTAATTTCTCTGGGCTGTTTAGAGATTAAGGTCCCTGTGAAATTGTGACCTATAATCCTAAAACAGAGTTTGTGTCTCTGGTTTGTCTCTTCTCACACACCTAGTTATCAGTACACTGTGTCACTCCTCTCGCCTTAAGAAGGTTGGGATATTGTGATAGATGCTTAACTCTAGCAGTGGTGGTGTTGGTCTTGTTTTTTGGAACATGCACATGCTTTCCCCCATTGTCATTGTGGTAATTCTGTTGCTAATTGCATGAAAACCCCTGTCTGTACTCCTTTCTTCAACACCCTCAACCACAGCCTCTCCATTTCCTGCAAAGTTATTCTTCATGGTAGTCTGGAGTTCATGTATATCTTCTTAGGGGTCATTTCCTATTGATGAAATTATATCAGTGTTTTATATTAAACCACATCACTTTACCCCAAACCTTCGTTGCAGTAATCTTTTTTGTCCCCACCAGTGGACATGACATGAGGGTTTAGAGGAGTAGGTCCCATTGTTGGTAGGAAGGTAAATGGAGGGCAATTTTGAAATACCAGTTTCAACTTCCTGGACCCATTAATTCCGCTTGTAGAAACTTTATGTATGAAAACATTCACACCTGTGTACAGATACTCAGTGCAACATCTTTTAATGACAAACAGTTGGGAACAATTTAAGTTACTCATAGTGAAGAAATAATTAAATGGTAATACATTTCCTTTATGGAATGCTATACATGTTTAAATTATTATGTTAGTCTGTCATTGAAAGATTGCTAGTATATATTTTAGTTTTTAAAAAAGCGCCAATATATGACTTGAAAGTACTTATATCTTTTTTAATATATTTTATTGATTACGCTATTACAGTTGTCCCATTTTCCCACCTTTCTTCCTCTCCACCCCCACCCCCCCATTCCCGCCCTTTAGTTTTTGTCCATAGGTCATACACGTAAGTTCTTTGTTTTCTACACTTCCTATACTATTCTTAACCTCCCCCTGTCTGTTTTCTACCTATTGCTTTTGCTACTTATTCTCTGTACTTCTTCCTCCTCTCTCCCCCTCCCACGCCCCGTTCATATCCCTATGTCTTATATAAATCCCTTTAACATTTCACGTAATAAAGGCTGCGTGATGATGAACTCCTTGAACTTGACCTTATCTGAGAAGCACTTTATCTGTCCTTCCATTCTAAATGAGAGTTTAGCTGGATAGAGTATTCTTGGTTGTAGGTCCTTGCCTTTCATGACTTGGAATACTTCTCTCCAACCCCTTCTTGTCTGCAAGGTCTCTCTTGAGAAATCTGCTGACAGTCTTATGGGAATTCCTTTGTAGGTAACTGTCTCCTTTCCTCTTGCTGCTTCGAAGATTCTCTCCTTATTTTTAATCTTGGGTAATGTAATTATGATGTGTCTTGGCGTGTTCCTCTTTGGATCCAACTTCTTTGGGACTCTCTGCACTTCCTGGACTTCCTGAAAATCTACTTCCTTCACCAGCTTGGGGAAATTCTCCTTCATTATTTGTTCAAATAAGTTTTCAATCCTTCGGTCTTCCTCTTCTCCTTCTGGCACCCCTATGACTTGGATGTTGGGACGTTTAAAAATGTCCTGGAGGTTCCTAAGCCTCTCCTCAGTTTTTTGAATTCTTGTTTCTTCATTTTTTTCTGGTTGGATGTTTTTTTCTTTCTGCTGGTCCACTCCATTGATTTGAGTCCCAGTTTCCTTCTCATCCCTTCTCATTTGTTCAAGTAATTGCAACTGTTTTTCTTCGAATCCTGTGAGCATCCTGATTACCAGTGCTTTGAACTGTGCATCTGATAGGTTGGCTATCTCTTCATCACTTAGTTGTATTTTTTCTGGAGCTTTGATATGTTCTTTCATTTGGGCCATTTTTTTTTCTCGATGTGCCTGTTACTTTAAGGGGCGGAGCTTTAGGTGTTCACCAGGGTAGGGTAACCCACATCATTGTTTAGACACTGTCTGTCGGGGCAGGGCCTGAGAGAACAATGGCACTTGCTCTGTTCTCCACATTTCCCCAGCTACCCACAAGCAAGTTGGGTCCTTCTTTGCTGGCTCCGGGGTGAGCGGGCGGGCCTGCACAGTTCCAAGTCCCTGTGGGTCTCCCCAGCGAACTCTCCTGTGAGGCCGGGAGTTCCTCCCACTGCCGCCTCAACCTCCACAGGTGTATTCAATCGGTGGTTTGAAGCTTTATTTCCCTGCATTGGTGGGCCGCTCGGACTGTTCCGCTCCCCAGCTTTTCCTCCCAGTTTATCTGCTTCAGAATGAGGGACCGCCCAGTCCACCAGTCTCAGCCCCGGTTTCACCGTGTACCTGCCGCGTTTTGGCCAGGCGCTCCCGCCATGGGCCTCTCTGGGCAGCTGCAGCGTTGCCAGTACCGCTGCACAAACTGCGTCTTGCCAAGTGCTCTCCACCCGGCTCCTTCCCGCTTACCGGTCTGGATGAACGTGTCTTCTTTAACTCCTTGGTTGTCGGACTTCCACTCAGTTCAGTTTTCTGTCAGATCTGGCTGTTTTTGCTTTTTAAAATTGTTTTTTTTCCTCTTTTGGTTGTGTGAGGAGGCACAGTGTGTCTACCTACGCCTTCATCTTGGCCGAAAGTACTTGTATCTTTAATACTTGAATTTTTGAAACAAGATTATATTCATTTATTCAGATTCTTATGAGCCCATATAGAAAAGATACTGATTGACAGTAATTTGATAAAAAACAATACTTGTAAAATTGTGTTCATGGTTTTTATGCCTTGTTCATGTATGCCTTATTTCAATATTATTGCTTATGTACTATATATCAGTGTTTTTTTAAAGATATTTAAATAACTATAAATTACTCTAAGATAAGTTATAGATGCCCCAAGGAATTTATTTAGGAGGTACATATAAAAGTTCCATGTTCAGTATTTTATTAGATAATATAAAGGTGGAGCTACATAACAAATAATTTCTGTCCTTATTTGACTAATAATCAGATGGATGTGTAAGGTGAAAACAGATGAAATAAGTAAAATATATGTGTATGTATACACATGTGTGCAGTTGATTTTTGAAAAACACGGGTTTGAACTGTAGTTTTTCTTATACATGAAATTTTTCCCACTAAATGTTACACTGTGTCCAAACTGCAGATTTTGGTCTCCAAAATCTGGGGACCAATACCCTATAGGTACAGAGGCACAACTAAGTTCTTGGGTAGTCAAAAGCTATACACAGATTTTTGGTTATTAGGTTGGGGGTCAGTACCCCTAACCCCCATGTTGTTCAAGGGTCAACTATACACACACACACACACACACACACACACACACATACATACATTACCTATTGATCTGCTTTTAGGAATTTATCCCAAAGACATAATCTAACAAGTGCATAATGAAAAATGTGCAATAACAGTCTTCATTGCAATGTATATAATAGTAAAAAAATTACATATAACCTGGGTGACCATCAGTGAGTATTAAATAAGCCAGGATAAAAATGACATATTATGTAATAATTAAAAGTAATTACTTAGATCTATAGTTATTAACAGATTAAGAGCCACAACCTATTATGAGAGGGAAAACAAGTTTGATACATTAAATATAATGTTCTTTCTTTGGATGGTAAATGTTAGAATCAAGAGAGAAAGTAAGGAGTAGGATGGATTTTGATAGGCAATGTGCAGAAAAAGAACATTTTAGATTAGCATTTCCCAATTTGTTTGGACTCTTGATTCCTTTTCTCAATAATTATATTAATATAATTAATTTGTATAAGATGTTAATAATTTTTAAGAAAAAATTACTTTATATCTATATGGTATTAAAATTGCTTTATGAATCTTTGTTCTATGTTCAACAGAATCATTGTTGGCTTCTAGTAAGGAAACTTTCTAACTATAACAGTTTAACAGTATAAAATTTTAGGTAATCTGTGCCATGGTATAACCATTTATCACGTATGCTGAAAATAGACTTTTAAGTGTAATACAATTTCTTGAGTTCCCGGTCTTGACAAGTAGTAAATTGATATGCCACTGACCAAGTTCATTCCCTAATCCTGAGAGACTATGGGAAATTCCTTGTAAGAAAGCATTATGATAGTCTTAATAGTTTGTCAACAGTGTTAGGCATTCCATAATTTATGACATTTAAAAAATGTGGCCCTGGCTGTTATGGCTCAGTGGATTGAGAGCTGACCTGCAAACTGAAAGGTTGCTGGTTCGATTCCCAGTCAGGGCACATGCCTGGGTGGCAGGCCAGTTCCCCAGTTGGGGGCATGAGAGAAGTAACTGGTTAATTTCTCTCCTTTTTCTTCTCTCTTCCCTTCTTTCTAAAAATAAGTAAATTTTAAAAAATGTGTATTTTATTTGTATTTAGGCCGAATACATCAGGCAATGGTAACATCTTTAAATGAAGATAATGAAAGCGTAACTGTTGAATGGATAGAAAATGGAGATACAAAAGGCAAAGAGGTAACATCACTGGATTAAATTTTACTTCTAGTACTGCAGTTAAGTTTTGAATGTAAAACAAAACAGAAAAGTATATAATTTTTGTGTAGTACATGTATCATTCCTTGAAAAGCTTTCAAATGATTAAAAAATTTCATTAAAAGAAAAGTAGCTTTCTCCTGTATATCCTAGGTGATTGGACACATAATCAAGACCACAGAATACAGTTTTAGGAGAGATTCTTTAAATATATGTGAGTCATCTGGTTTTTGAAGCAATACCATTCATTAGGCTAAAATTATTAGGCTAAACATTCTCTGTAAATTTATTTGAAAAATAACAGCTTAATTGTCAAAATAGACTCTCAAAAATCATGTGGTTTTTAAAACAGATTGACTTGGAGAGCATCTTTTCACTTAACCCTGACCTTGTACCCGATGAAGAAATTGAACCCAGTCCAGAAACACCTCCACCTCCAACATCTTCGGCCAAAGTAAACAAAATTGTAAAGGTTAGTAATGAAAATTCAGAGCAGGGGGTGTGTCTGTGCATGTGTGTTGTGTGTGTGTGTTATGGTTTGAAATTGGCGGGCTGTAGGGGTATGTTTTAAGTATCTGTTTTGTTAAAAAAAAAACAAACCTTAATGCTTTCTACCATTCACATGCATGTATGTACACACATACTTTCAAGGGTTGAGGTTGTCTATTTCACAGTTACAACAATTATTGAGTAAAGTTCTTGAAATTTCTTGCCTGATTAGGATTTTTCCTAAAACTAATAGCTTCTTAGGAGATATGAGTCAAAACAATTTGGTCATCAGTGTTCGTTGAGTGAATACAAGTGACTTTGATAAGGAAAGAATGTTTATTATTCATAATAAATTCCCACTCCAATTGTCTTTTGAAATAGTAATTCTGCTCATTTCAAGTTTATTAAAGAAAAGTGGGAAATGACAATGTATTTTAACTATTTCTGTATTATCTGTGAAAATAAACTTCAAAACCCTGCTATATCCTCCCTGTTTTATTTATATAAAAATAAAAGGCATGTTATTTTTTTATTTTAAAAGATAATTCCTCTTCATTGCTATTGAAACTTCTCACTGTTAAAATTTTGTATCAAAATACAACTGTTTTTAAACCAAGTAGTCCCTAAAAGTTGTTGAATCTACAGTTTTTTTGTGTGTTAAACAGGCATTTGCTGATTTTTCTACAGTGTTGATTTTGTCACCTACAAAGATGAATATGACATGGCTTTAACCTATAGCAGAGGTCTGAGCTCCACCTTCTGCCCCACCCCTGCCTGAGCTCCGCCTCCTGTATGTGTTTTCCCCTACCCCCAGGTCGTTGGAAAACTGGTCTCTGGTGCCAAAGAGGTTGGGGACCACTGCCCTATAGGAACTCCCTATCTTGCAGGGAAGACATACATAGAAGCTTAACAATATCAATAAAACCTGTTTTTTAAATCATGCACATAAGGCAGATTTTCAGTTCATACAATTTCAGCATATTGAGAGTCACTGCTTAGAGATCATTAGTTACCACTTGTAAGTGGATGATTTTTTATAGTTGGCTTCACAGTCTGAAGGATCTTAATAGTTTTTACTTCTGAGAATGTCATTAGCAACATTTGCATTGCATTAGAATCACCTGGAAATTTTTTAAAAAAATACTTATTGCCAGGCCTGTTCCCAGAGATTAATTTTATCTAAAGAAAGGCTCTAGCATCAGTACCTTTTCCACAATGCCCATCAGATTTGAATGTGCTGTTAGCGTTTGAACCACTGCATTATTTGCTATCTCTTTTAAGTAAGTAAACTGAAGTCTTGATAAACAAATAATAGGACAGAAACCTACTGCCCAAATCTGTATAGTCAATGAAACCTTTTAGTATAACTGAGAGTGTACATCTCATTGTATTTTGGTGTTTAACAATGGGCTGTAAGTTGTCTAAAATTAGTATTTTATTAATTACCCCTGACATCCAAAGATGAAATGTGTTACATAGTTTTGGTGGGATAGCATGATGATTAAAAGTGCACACTTAAGTGAAATTGATTTAGTTTCCTCTTCTATGAAACCAGACTAGGAATAACAATGAATTTATAGGGTTGTTGTGAAGATTAAATGAATTAATATATATAAAATTCTTAGGGCAGTGCCTACCTGGCTCATTATTCTGAATATTTTGGAGGGGGGGCACAGAATACTTATAAAGAAACTTGAATATTAAAAGCAGTGATTCATTAGAAGATTATTTATAGTTTCTCTCCATTTAGTTTTAAATTATGTCCACCTATTTTATTTAATTAAAGGAAGCTCATTCTGATATATTGATAAGGAGTAAAGAGAGAAAGTAACATGAATATTTCTCTGTTATAGAATCGACGGACTGTGGCTTCTATTAAGAATGACCCTCCTCCAAGAGATAATAGAGGTAAAGTAGAATTTTATTAATTTTGCTTATTAGCCCTAACAAGGGAATCAAAAGTAAATATTACCCTTGACAGTACTGTTTATTTAAACTTTATTTTTTTTTTAATTTTATTTATTTATTTTTAGAGAGAGGGGAAGGGAGGGAGAAAGAGCAATGTATAGTTGCCTCTCACATGGCCCTCACTGGGGACCTGGCCCGCAACCTAGGCATGTGCCCTGGCTGGGAATCGAACCAGGACCTTTTGGTTCCTAGCCCGCGCTCAATCCACTGAGCTATACCAGCTGGGCTGTTTATTTAAACTTTACATGGCTAATTTTAAGATTGGTATCTTGATTTCCTAATATAATAATGCAGATTCATAAAGGTAAGTGATGAATTTTTGATTCATTTACGCAATAATTTTTCAGATTTTGGGAGAGTGTTATGATAAAGAAGGGAATGAGGTACTAGTCACTTGATTAATTTCACAAGAGTAAATTTAATCATCATGACATTATACATAAGTTTTTGGCTAATAAGCTTCAAAAAAAAGGGCCATGGGTAACTTTGGATTTAACTAAAAAGTTGAACAGGTATAAATTTTAGTTAATTACAGGTCTTCCATATATTTTCAAACAGGAGATATATAGTTAATTTCTTACTTACTGTTTAGCAGTTCAGCATATACTTTCTCATAGTGATGCTTTTCTGTATGTATGGATGGTGAGGAAGGACAAGCATAGGCATTGGAGGAGAGACCGGTAGTAGAGGGAAATCCAGTACCTTACACACTGTCCTTTGCATCTTGTGAAAATTTATATTTCTTTGTAAAATGTGATGTTTATATTTACATGTCTTTTTTGACTTTTATAACAACCACAGTAGGAAATTCTTTGCTTAAATTTTGCAGCCCTGTCTGGTGTGGCTCAGTGGATTGAGTGCCGGCCTGCGAGCCAAAGGTTCGCTGGTTCGATTCCAAGTCAGGGCATATGCCTGGGTTGTAGGCCAGGTCCCCAGTGGGGGGCGAGTGAGAGGCAACCACAGGTTGATGTTTCTTTCCTTCTCTTTCTTCCTCCCTTCCCCTCAGTCTAAAATAAATAAATAATATCTTATAAAAAAACTTAAAACAAATTTTGCATATTTGAGGAGCAAAGAATTGGATTTGGAATATAGGGAGGGTTAAAGGACTTAAGTTTTTACTTTCTGTAGTTCTGAATTGTGTAAATTTTTCAAAATGAGAATGCATTTAACGTTCATATTTTGTACAGTTATTTTTTTATTAAAAATTAAGCCTGGCTTTAGTTTTGATATAAATTATTCAGATTGAGATTTGTAGTTAAAACTACATTGGCGGCACCTACGTCTGTATATATTATGCCAAAAACTTCTTAGCTTATCAGTTTACTGAACAGAATTATTATATATTCTGTTTATGTACACATCAGTAGAAAATCTGGCAGTTTGCTAATGCAGCTTTTAAATATCATTTCTTTTCAGATACATCTCTTCATTTTACTAAGGTTTACTTTTACTGATTTTTTGTTCTGAATTAAACATTTTTGTTTTACTTACAGTGGTTGGTTCTGCACGTGCACGGCCTAGTCAGCTTCCTGAACAGTCTTCTTCTGCACAACAGAATGGTAGTGTTTCAGATATATCTCCAGTTCAAGCTGCAAAAAAGGAATTTGGACCCCCTTGTATGTAAATCATGTATCAAGGATTCAGTCATTTTAGGCATACATGTATTCTCTCTTGGTCATCTTTATAAGTCCCCAAATGGTAAACAGTCTAATTACCAACTTGATTGAAGGTTTCATTTTACCACTGTGGAAAATTATTTTTTTCTTGTTAGTTTAGTTTATTAATTGGGTTTTTAAATGTATATTTTGGAGGAAAAATTTATACTATAAAACTTTTAAGTATTTCAGTTGCTTAGAATTTAAAATTCTGGGCAGATGATAATTTGACAGATGTTGTACAAGAAATTCTTACACTTCTTGCTTCAAAGATCTGTGATTCTAAACCAAGAGATGACATGTATCAGTATGTTCTAGAGTCATTTTCTTGACTCTTATTTGTATACTGTCCTGTTCCTAGTTTTGTTAAAGCAGCTCATAAAGTTCACCTAGTTGTTAATAGGCATGCTTTGTCACTGTGTACTTTCTTTTGGTTACGTAGTGATATTATACATAAAATTTTGTGTATAAGTACAGTACTCTAAAAAGGAAAACTGCTTCTACAGCTTATCTTTTTATTTCAGCACGTAGAAAATCTAATTGTGTGAAAGAAGTAGAAAAGTTACAAGAAAAACGAGAGAAAAGGAGACTACAACAACAAGAACTTAGAGAAAAAAGAGCTCAGGTTTGTAACGGAAACATGTTTTGTTTATGGACCAACTGAAGATTAGACTGTCAGTGAAAGTAATTGACTGAGGAAAAAGTAATTGTGTTCATTTAAAGATTTCAGTATAGTTCATTAAATTGATGTTGAGGAATAATATATACTCTTGTGAAGATAAATTATAATGGATTTCATTACATGTACTTTTCATGTTTTAGTGGGTGTGTTAGTCCTGAAGTTTGCTCCATTTTGAATAATAAGCTATTGTGTACAGAACTCTAATGCAAGAATAATAGGTTTCTGACTTTTTTTAAGTATCTAAAAATACAACATTTAGAAGAATATTCAGTTAAAGTACATGATTATGCTGTAATTTATTGTTTATCCATGGTTAATAATTAGGTCAGTGTAGCACATTGAAAGTGGATAAATTTCTTGTGTTTTGATTTGTACTAGATACTGAGAGTTGTATCTGTGTTGTGCCCCTCTTGTTCCCTTTAGATGGTAGCAAAACTGTTTGTGAGCATTAGAAAAGTTACATAAAGAGCTGGTCTTTTATCTTCCTACAGATGTTCATGTATTAGACATTCTGTTATTGTACATATAACTCTTCCATTGTGTTTATATTGTATCTTCAGAACTTATTTCCTGTAAAAAAATATCAGGATTTTTTTTTTTTTTTTTTTTTAATTTAGGAATATGTTCAAATGCCCTTAATCATAAAGATGTTGTGTTTGGGAATTGTGAAACTAGTATAATATTCATCCTGAGTAAATCAGCCTGTATCTGATTAGATATCTGAAGATGATCTCAGAATGAGCAGTGGGTTTTGAAATAAATATTTCACAAAACAGATAGATCTACTGGTAACTTAGCACAGATGCCACCTGGTGTTTCCTGTGGGTGATTCATAATATTTTCACATCTCTGTGATCTTAATTTTCACTTTACATACTACTTCTCAATTGACTTAGTTGGTATTATTTCCTAGAATATTACATGAAACTAAGTTTCATTAATAGTTTTGAACTTTAATTATACTCAAAGCAAATCTGCATATGGTGCATGAAAAAATATGACTTCTTAGAATGTTCAATAATTTATTACTCATGGCTGGGAGAGGCTGTTAACTATTGCTGTTTTTATTATATATTAATTTGAATTTTCTCAGTTTTGACCAAAAAGTAAATTACAGTACTTTGTTTTCCCCAAGGCCAAGAAACCAAAGAAAGAAAGGCTGCTAATTCCATCATTACATTAAGAGTTTATTCAGGGAACTTGTGAGTGAGGTGTGTCTTGTTCAGGGACAAGAAGACATGGATATCATCCATCATGTGGGGGGGGCTAAGGTGTTGTATGGGACAGGGCAGGACGGATAGGGGTGCTGGCATGTGACTTGCCCCATATGAGGTGAAAATGCTTTACATACTTGCCCAGGATAGAGCCGAGGGCCTGTTTCAGGAATCTGCATGTCAGGGGCACAGGGGAGGAGTCAGACAGTCTCTGAGGGGATTTAGGGGAAGTATCACTGTTCGGACCCGTATATATCAGCATCTATTTGAGTCTAGTGGGAGAGTCAGCAGTAGTCAGACAGGGTCAGGAAGTGGTCATGTCATAGAACATTCTCTCCTCCACAGCAGTCAGTATTTGATAATTTGAGTAATTAAGATTTTAAAAATTATCTTGGCTTTCGATTCCTTTAAATTCTATGTCCTGTCGATTTGGAGCTGTTTTACCATGCCTTAGTTTTGTTTTGTTTTTTTTTAAGAGAGCCAACAAAATAAAAATGAACATAAATGAGTTCATATTTTTACTTGTTGACACTGCATTAAAAATTGAGAAGAAGAATCTGACTAAATGAATTTTTCTAGAATTTAAGATGAGCACTATTTCTCCTTTGCTCCACTTTCTAGGATAATTAAGGTATATGTATAGCAGATGAATTTTTGAAATAGGTCAAAGGTGGCTTTAATGAGGACTGTTTGATTTAGAATGAACAGAATGCTCCCTGACCAGTGTGGCTCTATTGGCTGGGCATAGTCCTGCAAAGTGTAAGTTTGCCAGTTTGATTCCTGGTCAGGACACTTCTTTTGGTTTCAGGTTCATTCCCTGATCGGGTGTGTATGAAAGGCAACTGATTGGTATTTCTCACATTGATGTTTCTCTCCCTTTCTCCCTCCCTTCCCCTCTCACAAATAAATAAATACATAAATAAATATTTTTAAAGGAGAATTAATACAATAAGTGTTAATAAAATTATATTTTTAATATGAAAGTGATTCCTAAGCATATGATTAGTCATAACTCTGAAACTATGTCACATCTTCGGTTTGAGTGTGGACTTAGCTAGGGCAAATGACACAAATCTATTTAATTTTAATGTGCAAACCATATATAACAAATGCAACAAATACCACATTACTATAATTATAACAAATGATGATTCTCTTTGTCTTCTTATAGGATGTTGATGCTACAAACCCAAATTATGAAATTATGTGTATGATCAGAGACTTTAGAGGAAGTTTGGATTATAGACCATTAACAACAGCAGATCCTGTAAGATATTTTTTTGTAAATCATTGCTCTGGAACTTTTTGTGCTGAACTAAAAACATGCTTGATACTCACTAAATTAATATTGTATTTACTAGGTAAATTTTCCTTTATGTGCTTATTTCCTACATTTTAAGAAAAATCAAGAAATCATCCGTACTTAGGCTTCTCTTCCATAATTTGATGTGTCAGACATGCGTCCAGCAGAGCTGTCCATTTCAAATCAAAGCTTTTCCTGTCTTTGGTAGGACAGAGCAACAAAGGAGTTATGTCTGAACACCCAATTTCCTTTACTTTTTGTATGGCTTTTGCTGTAGATCCCTCTGTCCAATTTACTGTCATGGTATTTTCTCAATAAGTTATTTTGGCTTTTAACAGTAAGTGGTGATTGTTGAGGATTACAGTAGACCAAGAATTTAGTGCTCAAAAAGTGTTCCATTTTATTACTCAACTCCTTTCCTATTGAAGAATGAGAATTAAATATTCTCTGTTGGATGTAGAATACTTTTGTGAATAATTGGTACTTGTGAAAAATAATCCATCTGACCTAGCACATATAGAATGTAGAACACAAAATACATCTGTGTTCATCAGATGTGTTATATAGGATTTAATGGAGTTGTTTGTAACATTTGCATACCGTATATTTTGATACCCCTTCATGTGGGTACCCCTACTTGATACTTTCCCATGTTGTTTAACCTACCATTTCTGAGCTCATGCTTTAGGACAGTGATTGGCCAGCTTTTTCTGAAAAGGGCCTGATAGTAAATGTTTCTGGCTGTCTGAGCCATATAGTATGGTATTTGTCGCAACTATTCAATTCTGCTTTTGTAGTGTGGAAGCAGCCACAGACAGAACAAATGAATGGGTGTGACTGTTTCAGTAAAACATTACAAAAGTAGGTAGTGGGCTGGTTTAGGCCTACAGGCCATACTTTGCCCATCCCTGCTTTTTTTAATTATTAAAAGGCAAGTATTGGGAACATAAATTTTATGAAATATATTTATGTGTAAGAATTGGCATGTTCAAATTATTTTGCTCAGTAATCTCCTGGGAATCATGTTTCTTGTCTGTGTAATTAGTTATCTTTGCCAACAACTCTACTAATCCCCCTGAAAATATGCCTGTTGGAGGAAATTTTAACTTTTATTGTATACAGCACATCTTGAAGTGAATAAGGCAGCTTCTTAATGTGAACTTAATGCTACTAAGAATATTAGTGCCCTCTACAAGGTTATTTCCTAATGGTTTACCAAATAACAAAGTAAAGGGAGTCTCTATTCTACTTAGAATTTTATAAATAATTGTGTCTGATAACTATTAAAATTTGTGCAAGCTACTTTGTTTTCTAAGCTTACATAGCCTATTTATGCCATACATAAATTTCTAAAACCCTTGGAAGAAATATTGCATAATTGACTTTTTCAGTGTTTTACATGCCACTGATAATCACTGAAATAAAGTGTTTTATTTCTAGATTGATGAACATAGGATATGTGTTTGTGTAAGAAAACGACCACTCAATAAAAAAGGTATGATACTTATTGAGCTGTAATAAAACGTTGGTTTTATCCTGTTTGGAATTTATTTTGTAATAGCAGAAATCAGTTTGGTTTGGAACAGTTAAATGTAAATCATTTCATTTGTTCATAACTATTATGCAGATTTCTGTGATTAATCTGTTGATTTGTTACTGCTGTGAATTACTGCCATTCCTGGTTCTTGCCTCACAGAAATCTTGATTTTTTTTAAATTTGTTGTTGAACTATTCTGTCTTATTGAATGGCATATTTATGGGATATATATATTTATAAAACTTTAATTTTTTTGTACATTAATTCAAATGCTATAAAAGTTTCTGGGCATTGATTTTCATTTATTCTTTTAGAAACTCAAATGAAAGATCTTGATGTAATCACAATCCCTAGTAAAGATGTTGTGATGGTACATGAACCAAAACAAAAAGTAGATTTAACAAGGTACCTAGAAAACCAAACATTTCGTTTTGATTATGCCTTTGATGACTCAGCTCCTAATGAAATGGTTTACAGGTAGGTAAATTTGTTTTAAATTAGAATTTTGCTCTTACACCATGTATTCATCATTCCCCTGAAACTTACATTGATCTTGGCATATTTCTCCAGAGGTGTAATGTGCTTTTGTATTCTGAGTTTAAACGAAGAAGCATATGTAATACACACTATAATAAATATTGACACTTGTTCTCTTTAATGCTCCCCCAAGTGGTAGTTTTCATTACTGATTAATTTATTATATACATATTACACAACATACATACGGATAGGAAATTTATAAAAAGATGTTGACATTTTCATACCTCTACAAATGGAAAGTGATTAGAAGAGGAGTTTTATTTTACTTTTTAATTCCTGTACTAGTAAAGAAATTTGAAATACTTATTATATATAAGCCTAATCTGTCTAAATCTTTTATTTAGCTGGACCACCACTTAAAAAAAAGTTGCTATAAATCTACTTGTATTTATCTAATTTTTATCATCTTTAAGCTTTGGGATAGTTTTAATACATGAAATTTTTATGTGTTGACATATTCTACTTCCAAACAACTCAAATTTACATGTAGAATATATTGATATCCCAATAATTTGTATGCCAAGTTTAGATTTCTATACAGTTTGTAAACATTTCACTTCTAATTATTATAACAGGTCAGTTTATTTCAGTTTGAAATAACAATGCTGCTATATAGAACTTAACAGTTTACTTGAGTGGTATGTTTCGTTGTCTTTTTTCTTAATAAATATGACTGCAAAAGGAAAAGTAGAGCATTACTAAGAGTCCCAAGAATTTGAAGATGTTGTAAACAATATACTATTGAAACCAACTCCATTGGTCTTAAGCTAGCAAACTGAGAGTTCAGTGGTAAAGAAAGGGCAAAATTAAAGGCCTCGTGAATGTTAGAAAGAAATCTTGGGAAGAATTTGTTTTAAAAGTGAATTATAATTATAAATTGTATATTTTTTACCTTTTCTGAGAATGGAATACACTCCTCCCCCCTTACTCTCTATTTCCACTTCTGTCCGTAACATGTCTCTTTGCCTTTTATAATCACTTTCAAGAAATCATTATAAGTAAAGGTATGTTTGTGTGTATGCTACATTTAGTAAATATTCTGTGTTTTCGCACTATATTTATAGTTCTTAACTTTACCAATATTTATTCTACCCCCTTTTTCTTATCCTTAATATTTATGGATTGAGGAGTTAGACCTTTTCTTGTCTAATCAGACTCATTTCTAGAACTTTTTCTGCTCCTTTTGTTCTCTACTCCAGTTTGCCTTTTAAAAAAACAACAGAAAGAATACAATAAAAATATTTTTAATAAGTAAAGTTAAATTAAAAAAAGAAAAAAGCCCTGGCTGGTAGGGCTCAGTGGGTTGAGTGCCGGCCTGTGAACCAAAAGGTTGCCTGTTCGATTCCCAGTCAGGGCACATGCCTGGGTTGCAGGCCAGGTTCCCAGTTGTGGGCATGCAGGAGGCAACTGATCCATGTATCACTTGTACATCAATATTTCTTTCCCTTTCTTTCTTCCTCCTTTCCCCTCTCTCTCAAATAAGTAAAATCTTTAAAGAAAAAAAAAGAAAAATAATCAGCAAAGCTGTATTGTTTTTCACATATATTATTTTGAAGCCTGTGTAAAAACTAGATTTGTTTTCATGTTATACTTTTTTAGTCCTCTGCTCAATAAAATGTTTCTTGTCTCTCCTACCTTTTAATTTTAACTCTAGTGGTGATTACACCAGTAGCTTTGAAACCTAATCCAAACCTTAATGTTTTGGCATCCTTTTCTTAAATCAAGACTGTCAACTCAGAACTCAATGTCTTATAAGCATAGTTTATTTTTAATTGTCCACATTCAGTGAAATCTTATCACTTTTTTACTTACTTAGATGGTCTAAGATAATGTTTTTGTATTTTTCTTTTCCCCTTTAGCTTTTCTCTATTGAGATTACCACTTTTTTATTGTTTCTGTTGAAACTTTTGGATTGTGGGTTGTTTAAAAATCATTATATATGGGGTGGGGCAAAAAAGGTAGTTTACAATTGTGAGTACACAAAACACGGAATTTATTCTTGTATTATTTATTAATTGTATTATTTTCCCTATGAAAACTGTAACGCTACTTTTGTCCTACCCTCTATGCTTTACTTGTTTGGCTAATATTACTATCTTTTGTTGTTATTTTTAAAATTTTGCTATGGTCTTCTATATATGTCAAAGCTCAGTTACTCTCAGGTTTTGTTGCCCATCAGTATTGTGATCATTATTTATTATGTAATTATTGGTTGACATTATGCTTTAAAGAGTTTTAAGCATTTCTACAATACAGTTATTTATAATTTTTAACAAATTAATAGACTCAATTGTGGCCTCACAGGTGAGCTTATTCTTTTATTAAAAATCTTGCTATGAGTTTTATTTATTAATAAGACTCTATATTACTTTTATTTCTTATTTGTTTAATTTAAATATGGAAGGCACATCATGACTGGTGCATATTATTTTTAAGGTTTACAGCTAGACCACTGGTGGAAACTATATTTGAAAGGGGAATGGCTACATGCTTTGCTTATGGGCAGACTGGAAGTGGAAAAACTCATGTAAGTAGTTTATTAAGTTACGTCCTGATATGAACCTAGTTTTTTTTCCTTATAGCTTACTTCTTAGAACTAAATTCTTAATGTTTATTCCTGAATAATATCTGTTATTTTTAATTTTCTTTTTAACATACAGACTATGGGAGGTGACTTTTCAGGAAAGAACCAAGATTGTTCTAAAGGAATTTACGCATTAGCAGGTAATGGTCCTTTTTGCATGTCATTCATATTATTCTTCTTGAATATTATCCAGGTGGCTTTGAAATAAGACTTGCACATATTGTCTGGGATTTTAAAGGTAACTATAGTGCTATATTTACTATATATTATGTCAGCATTAGGTTATCAGACTGCTTGAAAAGAACTGTGCATTTGGGGTGGAAATCTTGGTTATGTTTATGTCATTGTAATCTATCACATTGTTGAAACTTACTATTTGTTGTTGAATAATGATTTGTGGAAAGCTTCCATTTTGTATGGTTATCAGAGCAACCTTATACCACCTGTAATTTTAAGCAATTTATAAGGATAGATAGTAATATCCTTTTATTAAATAATGAAGGATATGGCATTCTAAACCTTAAGTGTAAAAAAAAATTACTACTATTATCTTTTGTAAAATTAATGTTCACTTTAGTCTTCATTTTCATTATTGATGTTATTTTAGTAAAGATTAACTGAAATGCCTTTTAAAGATAGTATTTGTTTCATCTTAACAAATTTTCTCCATATGAAATTCTTGATAGCTCGAGATGTCTTTTTAATGCTAAAGAAGCCAAACTATAAGAAATTAGAGCTTCAAGTGTATGCAACCTTTTTTGAAATTTATAGTGGAAAGGTAAGTAGAAACTTTAAAAAATTTTGTTTTAGTTTTTAAAATTTTGGTTAAACTATATGTAACAAAAAATTTGCTATTTTAACCGTTTTTAAGTATATAATTTTGGTGGCATGTACTTTCCCATTGTTGTGCAACCATTGCCACCACATAATTTTTATATGTATTTGGAACATTATGTTAGAATTTTGTTAGGAGATTTTTAAAATTCCCTTTGAAACTCTTCAACTCAGATATTGAGCATTTTATTTTAAATATTATTATTGATTTCTAAGTTGATTTTCAGAGTTCGAATGACTAATTTTTATAGATCTGATTCTTTTCTTTTTAAAGGTAGTCTTCTAATATGAATTTTTTTTTTAGGTGTTTGACTTGCTAAACCGGAAGACAAAATTAAGAGTCCTAGAAGATGGAAAACAGCAGGTTCAAGTGGTAGGATTACAGGAACGGGAGGTCAAATGTGTTGAAGATGTACTGAAACTCATTGACATAGGCAACAGTTGCAGGTAAATCCCATTTTAATTAAGAAAGGGAAACTCAACTTTATTAATCACTTTTAGATATTTTGGCTATAACATAAAAACAAAGCAAAGATGTTTTTTAGCATATCTTGGAGGTAAAAATCATTGTTTATAAAAGCTTGTCGTTACATGCAACTTTGAGTGATGTGGATTCTGTTGTATCATACTACAAATATACTAGAGGTGTGCCAGATTAAACTGTATGAATCTGGTTATGTTTCAGTGTTGCTAACTCAAAATGTATCCTTTGTATTTAAATCATGAAAACTGGATAGTTTGTTTTTTTTAATGAAAATACTGTGGTTTGAACATAAATTAAAGTTTTTATGTATCAGAATGTCCTTAATCACATTGTAGAACATCTGGGCAGACATCTGCAAATGCACATTCATCTCGGAGCCATGCAGTGTTTCAGATTATACTTAGAAGGAAAGGAAAACTACATGGCAAATTCTCTCTCATCGATTTGGCTGGAAATGAAAGAGGAGCTGATACTTCCAGTGCAGATAGGCAAACTCGGCTTGAAGGTGCTGAAATTAATAAAAGCCTTTTAGCACTCAAGGTAAATAAAATATATTTAATTGTGAAAAATCTTTTACTTTTGATTTTAATTATATTTACTCAGCTACAGAATGATAGTACTTACTTGTTTAAGTAAGAGAGTTTATCAAAATTTAGTTTTATATTTGCAGGTATAGATTTATATTGTACCAAGAGATTTTATTTACATATTAGTAATTCTTTTTTGGGTGAATTAAAGGTCTGTTAGGTGGCAGGTCAATTTTAAGGCTACTTAGGGAGATTCCAGAGAACCCTTATCAGTCATATTCTTATGGAGGAGGGCAAGGAACCACAAAATGGAATGAAGAAATAGTTTCTCAGAAAAATGTGGAATTGCTTTCAAAAAGTTAGGCCAGTAATATACCTCTTCCTTGGCTAGAAAAGCAAAGATTGGCAGGACTACGAAAAAGCATTCAGTATTTTTTCTTTCATCGTGCTACTTTAAAAGTTTCTTTTTACAGTTATCCCACTTTCTGTCACTTCTAAACACTGCTCATAGTCTCCAGAAGAGTTTTTTGAAATAACAGTTTGTTGGTTTTTGTTTTTAATTTCATTTTGTTGAATTAGGATTTATAGCAACATCTTTACTATGCTATAAATCTGTTAGTAGCTTTTTCAGAGCTGATCAGATCTTAAATATTAGAATTATGCTAAGAGATCTTTTAAAGTACATTGAGAGTACTACTCTTTATAAGAAACCTAATCTCTGAAACTTGCTTTCTTAATTTTCAGGAGTGCATCAGAGCCTTAGGTAGAAATAAACCTCATACCCCTTTCCGAGCAAGTAAACTCACTCAGGTGTTAAGAGATTCATTCATAGGTGAAAACTCTCGTACCTGCATGGTAAGTTTATGGGTTTATTTTGTTTAATTCTTTTAATTCCAAATGAATAATTACATAATACTTACGGGAAAATTATAATATACATTAATAACAATAATTTAAACTCTCATATATTGAGAGAGACAGGATAATTAAGATGTGGTCCCTTACATTCTGATAAGATTATATTGCAGTAATAGTGCATTCTGTTCCCACATCTGAATCTTCTTGAGGTTGGTCTACATTGAGTGTGGATTATACTTCTTATTTCTTCATATGTGTAGTAATTTTGTATTATATCTTTTTTTAAGATTTTATTTATTTTCAGAGAGAGGAGAAGGGAGGGAGAAAGAGCAATGTATGGTTGTCTCTCACATGGCCCTCATTGGGGACCTGGCCCGCAACCCAGGCATGTGCCCTGCCTGGGAATCGAACCGGGACCCTCTGGTTCCCAGCCCGTGCTCAATCCACTGAGCTACACCAGCCGGGCAATTTTGTATTATATCATTTTTATTTTGAATGAATACCTTATAGACACTCTGGGTTCTGTTATATTCTTCTAAAGATTATTGATTTTTCTTTTATAGCAGGAAATTAACTTAGCTGAACTTACTCTAAACACTTGTCTCCTCTCCTGTGGGCAGCAATGGAAATTAAAATCTCCGTTTAGCTCTATTAGCCTTCAGCTCTGTGGTTGAAGTCTGCCTTAACTACACCTAGTTTAGGGGTCAGTCAGACATCTGGGCAGTTTATATGCAGAATTTGAGTTTCTCCCTCTGTAGTTGTCTCTTCTGGGACAAACTTTACTTTCCGGCTGCTATGATCCCCAGCTCCTCACTCTGTCCTTTATTTTCTTAACAAGTGAAACTCTACGTTTCTGATGAAGTTTTAGTTGTCCAGCAGAGCTCGTCCTTAGGCAATAAAGCTATTAAAGAGTGTTAGGGGCCGTTCACTCAATGTTATTTCATTCTTCTAAGTGTGGACCTCCATTTTCTGCCTGATTTGATCACTTGCTGGTGCATTTAGCATTTAGAGAAATGTTTATATTTTAATTAGAACTTACAATTATTATCTGACTATGGTCCTAAGATAGCCAGTTATCTGGAGTTAAGATATCTTTAATAAATTTTTAATAGCCACGTTAAGATTAGAGTTTAATGAGCTATAGACACACACACACACACACACACACACACAAACAGGGTTAGGCAAAATTGGGTTTACAGTTATTTGTATGGAAAATAATACAATAAGGACTTCTGGCCAAAATGGAGGTGTAGGTAGATACACTGCCTCCTCGTACAACCAACAGAAGAACAACACATTTAAAAACAAAAACCAACCAGAATTGCTAGAAAATTGAACTGTATGGAAGTCTGACAACCAAGGAGTTAAAGAAACATTCATCTAGACTGGTAGGAGGGGTGGAGACAGGCATCTGGAGCAGAGAGGACACCCGGCAAGGCGGCAGCTGGAGGAATGGTCGGTCCCACATTTGTGTGCTGATAAAGCAGAGGGAACAACTCGGGAGCAGGACAGACCGTGCAGCCCAGGGTTCCAGTATGGGGAAATAAAGCCTCAAAACCTCTGACTGGTAAAACCTGTGAGAATTGCTGTGGCAGGAGATACTCCCAGCCTCACAGGAGAGTTCATTAGAGAGATCCACAGGGCCCTAGCATGTACACAAGCCCACCCTCCCTGGAATCAGCACCAGAAGGGCTCAATTTGCTTGTGGGTAGCAGGGGAAATGACTGAAAGCTGGCAGAGAGCTGAGCAGGAAGCACTGTCCCCTCTCGGAACCCCCCCCCCCGCCACCCCACCCCACCCCACATACAGCACCAAGATGCAGCTATGAGGGTTGCCCTGCCTGGTGAATACCTAAGGTTCTGCCCCTTAACTACGTAATAGGTGCACCAAGACAAAAAAAAAGGCTGAAATGAAAGAACAGATCAAAGCTCTAGAAAAAGTAGAACTGAACGATGCCAAGATAGTCAACCTATCAGATGCACACAGTTCAAAACACTGGTAATCAGAATGCTCACAGAAATGGTTGAGTATGATCACAAAATAGAGGGAAAAGTGAAGGCTATGCAATGGGAAATAAAGGAAAATATACAAGGAGCCAACAGTGACAGGAAGGAAGGTGGGACTGAAATCAACTGTTTGGAGCAGAAGGAAGAAATAAACATTCAGCCAGAACAGAATGAAGAAAGAATTCAAAAAAAGGAGGAGAGGCTTAGGAACCTCCAGGACAACTTTAAACTCTCCAACTTCCGAATTGTAGGGGTGCCAGCAGGAGAGAGAAAGCAGGAAACGGAAAACTTACTTGAAAAAGTAATGAAGAACTTCCCCAGTCTGGCAAAAGAAATAGACTTCCAAGAAGTCCGGAAGCTCGGAGAGTCCCAAAGAACTTGGATCCAAGGAAGCATACACCAAGGCACATAATTACATTACCCAAGATTAAAGAGAAGGAGAGAATCTTAAAAGCAGCAGGAGCAAAGGAGACAGTTACCTACAAAGGAGTTCTCATAAGACTCTCAGCTGATTTCTCAAAAGAAACCTTATAGGCAAGAAGGGGCAGGGAAAAAGTATTTGAAGTCATGAAAGACAAGGGCCTACATCCAAGATTACTCTATCCAGCAAGGCTATCATTTAGAATGGAAGAGCAGATAAAGTGCTTCCCAGATAGGGTTAAGTTAGAGAAGTTCATCATCACCAAGCCCTTATTATGTGAAATGTTAAAGGAACTTACCTAAGAAAAAGTGATGATCAAAACTATGAACAGTAAAATGACAACAAACTCACAACTATCAACAAGTGAACCTAAAACAAAAACAAGCTAAGCAAACAAGTAGAACAGGAACAGAACCAGAGAAATGGAGATCACATGGAGGGTTGTTGGTGGGAGGGGAGAATGAGGGGGAAAGGTATAGGGAAGAAGCATAAATGACAGGTAGAAAATAGGGGGAGGTTAAGAGTAGTATAGGAAATGGAAAAGCCAAAGAACTTATATGTAGGACCCATGGACATGAACTAAGTGGCTGGGAATGCGGGTGGGAGGGGTGGTGTAGGACAAGAGGGGTTTAAGTGGGGGAAAGTGGGACAACTGTAATAGCATAATCAATAAAATATTTAAAAAAATACAATAACTAATAACAATAGAAGAAAAAACTGTGTTTCGCATATTCACAAATGTAAACCTACTTTTACCCCACCCTGTATATCAGCATTTTTGTCTTCATCATTTATAACATTTTATTTACCTTTGCATTTTTTCCCCCATAGATTGCCACAATCTCTCCAGGAATGGCGTCCTGTGAAAATACTCTTAATACATTAAGATACGCGAATAGGTATGGAAATGGTTATCCATTTTGAAATTTGAGGGGAATAGAGCAGTATGATTTGATTTAATATCTGATAGAGTAAATATTGTTCTTTCAATTTAAAAAAAAATTTACGTGATATTTGGAATCATTTTGTGAAGTTCTCAAAATAATTGGAAATGTGTAATTTGGGAAGAGATATATATTTTTAGTAGAATTGGTCTTTCTATTCTAGAATGTTTCATAATTTACTACTTTTGAATCATGCAAATTCTTCCTGGTTTGTTAAGACTAAGTATAAGGGGACCAATTTGTATTTCTTAAATTGTTTTGTTATATGGTGAAAATTATTTCTGACAATATTAAATGTTATACTTGGGAATTTAGGGTTTAAAGTAAGTAGTGACAGCACAGTTCTTTCTGGTATTCTATATGGGTTACATTTTATTATTAATGTCAATAGTGTTACAAATTATAATAGGTAACTGCATATTTACAGATGAAAGGTCAAAAAACATTTTAGACTAGTAAAGTAGTTCATTTCTGATAGTCACGAAATGCCCTTGGAATTTTGGATTATGATGGGCATATTTGTGTTTGTTCCATAGATTTTTTCCATTGTACTTGTTTTGAGTGACTATAGCTTTAAATTTCTGTTATCACATACTGCATTTGTGATTTAAACCTAGAGAAAAATTCCTCTCTGCAATCCTTTTCTAGTTAATTAATTTTATTGAATAAAACGTATTTTCTGTTTCTTTGTTTTAATCACTATAGAAGTTTTAATCTTTTATTAAAGTGTGAAATACATATGCATACAGAAAAGTACCCAAACCATAAGTGAATAATTTAATGGATACTTAAAACATGAAAATTCCTATTATTAGATTGGCAAAGAAAGCGTTTCCAGTCCCCTAGAAATTTCCCCATGTGCCCCTTCCTGAATAACATGCCCAAATTAATTAATTAATTTCTAACCTGAGGCAGCTATTGCCCTGACTTCTTTGGAAAATTTTGCTTTTCCCCTCTCTGTTTTTAAAAGTAGTTTTACTATCCATGAATTTATCCCTGAACAACATAGGTAGCTTATTTGAACTTTATATAAATGAGATTGTACCCTTTGTTTTTTTGTATCTTGCTTTTGCTTCAGGTAAAGAGGTGTTTTTAAATCATAGTAAAAACTGTTGGAAAGTACAAACTTACTGAACTTTTTGTAAAAAGTATAGTAGCTTCTTTAATATATAACTTTATTTCTAAATTTAATCTCTTTTAAACTTTGAATTACGAGCTTCTAGCTGCAAGCCTGTAATAAACATTTTTGGTATTGTGGGATATTTATCATTAATTTAAAATGCCTCTTATTTAAAAATTGTTTATGGGAGACATGAGGAACAGTTTAATATAGTAGAATATTGCCATTTTGTAGAGTTAAAACAAATACAAACCCTCCAAGTCTTCAGACTTCCTGCTGCAAAGGAGTTCCCCTAAAGTGAGAATGCTCCATCTTGTCTTTTCTCTGGTTTGTTTAGGTCCAAGTAAAATGTTTTAACTTATTATCATGTAATGTAGTTTGTTTGCACATGATTAACCATCTGGGGCAAATAATTCTGCCTTTTATTTCCAAATCTCTAGTAATAAAGATTTTTCAACCCCCCTGGATAGTGCTCATTGGAGGAATATAAATAATTCCTGCATGTAGAAAAGTTTTAAGTTGGGCAAGAGGACTTTGAATAGAGGGAAAGTAAGGTTAGGTGCTGACAGGGTATCTAAAACAGGAGATTCTTAAAAGAACAAGATAAGAAATGGGGTTGGGAGTAAAAAGAATTAAGTAGTAGTAGGAATTTAGATTTGTCAGCATGGGTGGTAAATGACTTTCCAAAATGACTGTAAAGGATAAAAGGCAGATGAATCCAGTACTGAACCTTTGGCACAGACATTACTAGTAGGTCAAAGAATGATTGTAGATAGAAGAAATATATTAGTTTGATGTACAATAAATTAATAGTTTGACCTACATTACTCTTTCTGATGGATAAAACAATAATTTCATTTAGTTCCACTTAAGAGAAGTAGTGAGAGAAACAGAATATGGTTGTATACACTGGAAGTTTTTACCATAAGATT
This sequence comes from Micronycteris hirsuta, assembly GCA_004026765.1. Lineage (NCBI taxonomy): Eukaryota > Metazoa > Chordata > Mammalia > Chiroptera > Phyllostomidae > Micronycteris > Micronycteris hirsuta. Next base: position 215,959 of record PVJI01000241.1, on the reverse strand, counting down.
TATAGTAAAAAAACTAGGTCTGAACTTCATTTATGCTCCATTCTCATTGAATGACCTTGGGTAAGGTACTTTATTGCTCTGAGCCAATTTCTCATCTGAAAGATTGTCTTCAGTATTGAAGAATATAATGCCTAAAAATTTCTAATAATATCTGATGTGTAGGAAGTACTTAATAAATATTGCCTACTATAAATGAAATGGGATGGGCCCAAAAAGAACATAGAGGGGAATCATAAAGATTGGATCAGAGAAGCCATAATTTGGTTAAATATAACCTAAAGACATTAGCAAAAGCAATTTGAATCCCATTATCCCATTGCTAAAGGCTCTTCTCAACCAGCATTTTTCATCTGAATCACCAAACAAAATTATTTGAATGAGTGTTTTATCAGTTGGTACCAAGGATGCTTCATAGGTAATACCATTCTATGTGCACACAAAAAAGAAATAAATCGTTGACAGTGGGTGCCTTTAGAACTCAATTGTCTTGTGTTCAGTTTGAAAACACTACAAGGATGTCGAGGACTTATTAATGCTAATAAATGATGGTATTGATTGCACAAGGAAATTAGATTGAGTGGTCATGTAGTTAAATAAGGGCCATTTCAAATTTAGGTGAGGGTCTAGTTAAACTTTTAGGAAGGATCATGAGGAAAGGGGAAAATATCGGAAAGGACGGACTGTGTATTAGGGAATCAATAGGACAGAGGGGTTTTTAAATCTTAAAATGGACTATTTTAAAAATATTCTAGTTACATTAGGTCACAAAATGTTAAGTCCTTTGCCAGACAACCTGAGTACTAAATGAAAATTTGAAATATGCATTGCTGTCTTTACAAGAGCATTTTCTTTTAATTTGTTGCTGTTTTGATGCTGCAGAGTAAAGGAGTTTGGAATTAGTCCATCAGACATTCCCTTCTCACAGGGTAGTGGCAGTCGCCCTGATCTCTCTCCTTCTTATGAGTATGACGACTTTTCTCCTTCGATTACCAGGTCTAGTTCATTCTATACATAAGATATTTATTATAATAGCTTCATTTGAATTGTGCTGTGTATAAATATTTCATTTACATTTTTTTGTCATGAACCATTTTATTTTTCATTTTCATTTTGTTTGGCAGGTGATGGTTATACTGCATGATCTTTATTTCTGTGTACTTTATTAATTTATTTGCTTTAAAATGTTGATTTAGAATTCAGGCTGTTTTTCCTCATATTAAAGATGATGTCATCTCTGCAAATTTACCATTGAAAGATAAATTCTCCTTTAAAATGAAAAGTTTACCTTTATATCTGTATGCTATTATAAATTTCCTCATCTGCAGGGAAATAACAAAAGATCTTTTTATACAGTACTTAGAAAATGTACATTCTCCCAAACGTGTAGTAAATTTAGTATAATAAACATTTTTTAAATGATGGAACTAATTTATATTTTATAATCTTTATACATTAAGATTATTTCACATGTGGCTATTTAAATTGAGCATTAGAACTACCAAAAATCTGCAAAGTGGATTAAATTCTCTGATTTTGGCAATGATTTATTTATTGATCTAAGTGCCATTGTTAGCATTTTTCTGTTCATATAGTTTAATTTCAACAGCAGTCTCTTATTTACTTTGAAATACTGAATCTACATATTTTATAATTCTCATTTATTATGTAAAATAATTATATTTGAAGTAATTGTAAAGTTACCTAAATAAATATGTAAAGTTATACAGCTAAATATCTCTTTAGTGTTGCCACAGATTTCAGGTAAATTTTATCTGGAAAGCTGACATCATCAATCTTAATATGTTAATGGAATTGTCTTTATATTGAAAAGGTTGCTATATTCTTGTTACTCTGCATAAGTCTGTGTTAAATTAAGGTGCTTTTATGTGTTTATAGGGTGAAAGAATTGACTGTGGATCCAACTGCTGCTGGTGATGTTCGTCCAATAATACACCATCCACCAAATCAGATTGATGATTTAGAGGCACAGTGGGGTGTGGGGAGTTCCCCTCAGAGAGATGATCTAAAACTTCTTTGTGAACAAAATGTGAGTGACTTAATACAGTTGTAATTATCTAATCTTACTTCATTTCATCGGTAACCGAACTGGATAATGAAACCTATCATCTAAATCAGGAGTCACCAAACTACAGGCATACCTTATTTTATTGTGCTTCGCTTTATTGAACTTCTCAGATGTATTTTTTACAAACTGAAGGCAAGACCCTCCACCAGCAAAACAGTTAGGTCTCACTTTATTGAAATGGTCTGGAACTGAAGCTGCAGTATCTCCGAGGTATGCCTGTACAGGCTGTGAGTCAGCCATCTGTTTTTACACATAAAGTTTTATTGAAATATGGCTGTGTTCATTCATTTATGGACTGCCTGCTTTCTTACCAGAAGTTGCAAAAACCATATAGCTCACAAGCTCAAAATATGTACTATCTGGCCTTTTAAGAAAGTTTGATGACCCCTGATCTAAACCTCCCTTTTTTCAGATTTTACACTAATATTAAGATTTAGGCATTTTTAGAGTAACATAGGGGGAAAACATTTAAAAACTTTACATACACTATAACATGTATAAAGCTTAAAAACAAAATTAACTGCAGATGCATGCACATGTATTAAAAACATGCACGACTTCTCTGGCTGGTGTGGCTCAGTGGATTCAGCCTTCTTCCCCCCCCAAATGTCAACAGTGTTGAAGTTGAGAAACCTGGTTTAAAGTAAGAGTTCTACTGTGGTCCGTGCCCTGTTGCAGTGGATGTGCCTGAGGGGTCTGGACAAGACTGACATTCGAAAGCTATGTTATCTTAGCTGCAAAGAGACAATAGACAGTCCACCTGAGGTAAAGACTGACCTTTGTCAAGGAAGGTACAGGCCGAGGACGGGACTACCCACTTTGACCTACTTTTACTGTGGATTTTTATGTCCAGACCATTCTATGTGGTTACTTTCCGTCTCTTGGTTTGTAAGGCCCACCGAGCAGCCCTCCCCTAGAGCTTGTCAGGTTTAGTATGTGGCCTCTTTTTCATCCACAAATGCATTAAGCCAAATCTAGAATGTGGGAAATTCTGTGGAAACCTGTGCCCTAATTTCATCTACAAATAAATGTCATTAAAAAAAAAAGTTCTAAACTTTGGACCATAGAACATAAAGAACTAAAAATGAGAATCCTGCCCTTAGTCTGTCCCCCATCCCCAAAAGTTTTGAAGGAGACTATAGTTACTTATAAAATCCTTTATGCCAACCCTGCATTGCGCCACATATGGAATATGGAAAACCAAAACAAGATAGATACTCCGTATAGCAGATCTTTTCTATTTTATTCTCGTATATGTTGGGTCTCTGCAGGACCTTAATTTGAAGAGGTTAGCTAGGTGACCAGAACTAATTCAGAGGCTTTAAGCATGACGTCATGAGTTCTTGCAGCCTCCTCCATATTTGAGAGAATTTGGATTTATTTCAACTTTGCCATCCCCAGGGAAATACCTTGAGATGAATCGGCATTAGTCTTTAGTTAAGTATCGATACTTGTGGACACATTCTTATTTCCATATTAAATCAAACAAGGTAGATTAAGATGGGATAGGTGGTAAGACATGCCCTAGTAATAAAACTAATATAGTAATATAGGTAAACTAGAGGAGGATAATCAAGGGCATTAGAATTCTAGAATTAATTGTATAGACCAAAAAGTATTCTGAGTAGGCTGCATAGAAGTGTTACAAACTTGCAGAATATCTTAAAGCAAAGGAAAGAAAGGAGGCGTTGGGCTTGGGTAGGGGAGGTGGGCAGATACAATGAGTAAAGGTGGTTGAGTGTGTGTTTATCAGAAACAGAGAGAATACGAAAATAGAATGCCTGCACATCCTGATTAAAAACTAAATAAAAACCAGATTCCTCTTTTCCCAAAGAGAAGATGAAAATGTCTTTGGCCAACTTGATAATATAAACTTGTAGGGTTGATAGCTTACTGATGAATGAATCAAATACCTACTTATATTATTTAACCAAACTATGCACATATATTTATCATCATGTATTTTAGTTTTAAAATGTTGCTTTTTCTACTCACATAAAACAGTTTGGAGTAAGCTGAAGCACTATTTTGGCACAAATTACAGACATTGGAGTTAGGAAAGATGCTCAAAAAAGAAAGCAAGGCCAGAGATGTTTTGACCTGATGGAGGAACAAAATATGAATATGTTGTATATGTATGTGGGTTTTTTGTTGTTGAAGTAAAGTCATGCCTTGTCAATTAAAATTTCTGTAAAAACAAGTAAACAAATTATATAGTGAAATTTAGTCTCAGAAAAGGGACAATGGCCTATGCCTGCCTTTCTGTCTGGAAGGAAGCTGTCCCCCAGCTCTTGCCTTGATGCCAGGCACTTCAGTTCCTTCCTGTGTACCACTCGTGCCTTTTAAGCTGCTACCCTGGTGCTGGAGCCCAGAGGGAGTGAGTCTGAATGCCTGGGTCACCTGACTCTCAGCTGATCCACAAGGCAGAGCATTAATGAGAACAGATGCTGAAGGAAATATTGGTATAATGACACTAGTGCCCGCAACATGTGGACAGATGCTTATGATGCTGCCACAGCAGAAGGCACCCACCTGCCATACCCATTCCACTTCTGTGAACACATGCTTTAGCTTTGCTGCAGATGAGCCACTGCCCCAGAACTAGGCTATAGAAGTAATCCAGTACCCTAATGCATGGCTCAGAGTTCATTATTGGTATATAAAAATGCAACTCAACAGAAAAACTAATTGAAAAATGGACAGGGGACCTTAATAGACATTTCTCCAAAGAGGACATACAGATGGCCAATAGATAATTGAGAAGATGTTCAGTGTCACTAGTCATCAGAGAAATACAAATTAAAGCCACAATGAAATATCACCTCAGAATGGCTATCATCAAAAAATCAGCAAACAGCAAGTGTTGACAAGGATGTGGAGAAAAGGGAAGCCTTGTGCATTGTTGGTTGGATTGCAAATTGGTACAGCTACTATAGAAAACATTATGGAAGGTCCTCAAAAAAAATTTTAAATAGAGCTACTTTACAACACAACAATTCCACTTTTGGGTATATATGCTAAGAAATCCAGAACACTGATTCAGAAAGATACATGTACTCCTGTGTTCACTGCAGTGTTATTTACAATAGTCATGCTATGGAAGCAAGAAAAGTACCCATCAACAGATGATTGGTTATAGAAGACATGGTTTATATGTACAACAGAATATTACTTGGTCATAAAAAGAATGAAATCTTACCATTTGCAACAACATGGATGGAGCTAAAGGGTATTATGCTAAGTGAAATAAGCCAAACAGAGAAAGTCAAATACCACGTGATTTCACTTATTATTTGGAATCTAAAGAACAAACAAACAGAACAGACTCATAGGTACTGAGAACAAACTGAGGGTTGCCAGATGAGGGGAGGATTTAGGAGGCGGTAAAAAAGATGAAGAGGTTAAGAGGTACAGATTGGTAGTTCCAATATAGTCATGGGATGTAAGTACAGCATAGAGAATATAGTCAATAATAACTATGTATGGTGTCAGGCAGGTACTAAAATTATTTGGGGGGATCACTTTGTAAATTATAAAATTGACCACTATTCTGTACACCTGAAACTAATATAAAATAATACTGAATGCCAACTGTAATTCAAAATTTAGAAAATGAACAAATGTAGTAACATCACTTAGGGCTAATGTGGCAGTTAAAAAAAATAAATTTAGAAATTAAGATTTAGTAAGAATTAAAACCTTGAGAACACCAATTTGATAGTTACAGTCTTAAAAAACATTATACATCTCTCTTCTGGTAAAAAGAAATGTAAGACATTGTATGACTTAAATTGTTAGTGAAAATTAAATAATACTGAGATCAGCAGTAAAAGTACTTTTGAAAAATTGCACTACTCCCAAAGAGATAGATTTTTTAGGGTAATTTTTCAATAATGTGCTTGGACTAAGTGAAAAATATCATTCACTGATATGATTAAATTTGGGTTGTCTTTTTGAATGTTACATTAAATATTTTTGGCCCATAAAGAGATTGCGGCTTTGCCTTTCATGGTGTATTTTAGGAGTCTTTACCATTCAAACTTCCTCTGTTTCTAAATACATTTTTGTAAATGACATAGAAAACCTACTTTTTAAATAACATTTAAAATATAAACTGTCTTAATTTTAAAACTGTTTTTATTTTAAGGAAGAAGAGGTTTCTCCACAACTGTTTACTTTCCATGAAGCTGTCTCACAAATGGTAGAAATGGAAGAACAAGTGGTAGAAGATCACAGGGCAGTTTTCCAGGTAAAATAAGACAGGACCTTTCATCAAAGTGTTTCTTTAGAGAAACTAACTACAAACTGTCATAATTTTTGGACTACCATGCAAATCTATAAAAACACTTGTTTATATGTATGCAGATGCATATTTGTAGGGCATATGACATGGCAAATTTTGAATACAATGAATGATGGCTACAAATAACCTTTCTTTAAAGATGTAGTTTAATTACTATCATTTGCCCATTTTATTTGCTTTTGTCAGTTGTCTATTTTTAGAGAAGGATTGAACTTTTGCCCTCCAATATCCCTTTTTTCATATTAGGTCAGTATATTGGAGTGTCTTCATGTCAGGACAGCAGAAAGGAAAAATTCTTTTAAAGAGATTCAGAGCGCCTTGACCAGTGTGGCTCAGTTGGTTGGGTGTCATCCCACAAAGAAAAAGGTCACCGGTTTGATTCCCAGTCTGGGCACATAACCTGGATTGTGGGCCAGGTCCCTATTTGGGGATGTGTGAGGGGCAACCTATTGCTATTTCTCATACTGATGTTTCTCTCCCTCTCTTTCTTCCTTCCTTCCCCCCTCTCTAAAAATAAAATATTTGTAAAAAATAGAGGATATCAGAGCAGTTGAGGAAGTGTTAGTCTTTGCAGAAAAGGAAGAATGCTTTTGGGGAGGGAGACTTACTGTTCTGACTGAGCCGTCTGTCGCAGATGAATGAGGGGTGTAGCAGTAAGGCCTTAGGTACAGTATTCATTTCACCGTGTGTTCAGCCTGTTAGAAGCACTTTTACTGTATGATCCTCTTTTCCCTCCCCCTGCCCCTTTAAACAAGAAAATGTCTTGGAGGGTGATATCTGTGAGGCAATGAGGAAAAGTGAGGAGAACATTTGGACATTGTTATGGAAACTGTATAACTGGCTTATCTCCCCAGCCCTACCCCTCACCCTGCCTTTCTACAGTACTATAAATACCTTCTGAAAGAAAGAGTGAACAGTAACTTACTCTCTCCCTATTGACCTGTATTCCTTCTCTGATTTTGAAGAAATCTTCTGTAAACAGTTATTAACATGCCTCTCAGCTCTAGGCCATTCAAGCACCTGGATGAAGGACTCAAAAATATAAGAAACAATTTTATTGTTTTAGGATAGGATATACATTATTAAAACTGTTACAGTTTTAGTAAAACCCTTATGAGAATCACTTTAGAGGACTGTGTTTAGATTAAATCGAGAAAAGATCCTTGTTTTAAGAAAATTGTGCCCTTTTGGAACAGGGTGTCATATAAAGACCATTTCCTACTCTGCTATTTTATGATGGATTTTAAAAGTTCTTTATTTGAGGCCCGGCTGGTGTAGCTCAGTGGATTGAGCGCAGGCTGGGAACAAAAAGGTCCCGGTTTGATTCCCAGTCGGGGCACATGCCTGGGTTGCAGGCCAGGTCCCCAGTGAGGGCCATGTGAGAGGCAACCATACATTGCTCTTTCTCTCTCCCTTCTCCCCTCTCTAAAAATAAATAAATAAAATCTTTAAAAAAAAAAAGAAGTTCTTTATTTGATTATTGGCAGAATTTGTGTTCTGACTTTTAAGCCAGTATTCTTTTTTCAATTCCATTTATTATTCCTCCATACTGTGATCTGCCATTTCTCAAAGTAAGGTTTTGTTTTTAAAAAATACTGTAGCTAAAGGAAGAAAAACTTCTGGGCTGTGGGTATCGCGGATTCCGTCCTGCAGAATCCGTATGCTGTGGCTGATTTGTAAATAAATTCACAGGGACTGTGTAAATCCTGTGGAGAAAAAAGGGGACTGCACGGCCATTCTCTCAAGGGGAGAGCACCCCGACCCTTGCCTCGACAGGCTTTTATTGGCTTTCTCATAGCATACATCAAAGAAGGTTCTCATTCATTATACTTAGGTTTGCTTTAGGTAATTACTTTTTTCACATAGCAACGGAAAGGATGTTTGTTACAGATTACTTCTTACAGATTAACAAGGAAAGAATGTTGCAAATGCAAGGGAATGATAAGAGTAATTACACTTCAGTCCTTGGGAGAATTAGTACAGACTGCAGCAAGCATCCGCTGCTTCATTCCAGGGTGAGAGAGTTTTAGCCAAGAGCAAGTCACAAAGCAGCCTAGGTATAATGCAGGCCTGATTTCCCACGAGAGAACTGATCCGTGGGTTTGGTATCCTGCATGCCCCATGCACATATGGGCTTTCTCATAGGGCTGAGCTACAATTGCCAGGCAGATCGGTCCCCAACACTGTGGGTGTGTTTTAATTGAAATATATGTAGTTTTCTAATAAACACCTATAGCTAGGTTAATGAGTTCTGCCTGATGATACATAGCCTAGTTATAATTAGCCATTAAATTGCATTGATGTTTAGAAAATTTTAATTGTATGTACCCTAAAAAGCTAGGCAGTTGTCCTTTTTTACATCCAAAAATTCTAATTCGGGGTGATCTCACATTGTTAAATAATTTAGATGATTCAAGACATTGCTAGAAAATTCATAAATTCCACATATGTAAAATCTTTAAGCATGAGTTTCCTTGAAGCACTTATGAATAGTGAGTAGCTAATATGTAGTGGTTCATTTGACTCCTCTGATATTCACTACCCAATGGTTCCTTATAGTCACAATAAGTTTGAAGAACTAGTGTTTAGACTTTAGGGGTACCTCTCGGCCCAGCCATTGTGAACTCCAAATGGATGTGTTAATTCAGATAATTTACAAGTTCTAGGCTGCCATAGACTTCATTAAATTGCTCAGTAGCTTTCTTACACCCATTCTTTCCCTGTTTTAGGGATAGCTGTTGAGGTTTTGAGACTTCTATCCACTACCCCGTGTTCCCCGCACCCCACACACACATATAAGGTTGAATAAAAGTATAAAAATGAAGTCATCTTGCATGGTCTATCATATGTGTTTGAATCTAGAAATATTTCACTCTGTAAGTAAAGATGTTTTGTGGTAATTAATGTTTTAGAAAATACCATCTTGAGTATGTTTGATATGTAAAATTTGTAAATTGGTTTCTGTCTTACAATGAGGCTTACTGGATTAATTGAATTTTTGTCCTTTTAGGAATCTATTCGATGGTTAGAAGATGAAAAGGCTCTCCTAGAGATGACTGAAGAAGTAGACTATGACGTAGATTCATATGCTACGCAACTTGAAGCTATTCTTGAGCAAAAAATAGACATTTTAACAGAGCTGCGGGGTAATTCTTTTTCATTTTAGTGTTTGAAATCTGCTTTATATATATATATATATTTAGTGGGAGGATTTCATATTGCAGGAGGACATCTTAAGTGAAAATTGTAGGTAACGTTTAACATCTTTTTAAAGGTATGTAGACACACTCTGGTTTTTCTAAAAAAGAAACGTGGAGTATTGTTTCAAGTGCTCTATAGTAATTTTTTCTTTAAGTGTTTTGAAGAGATATGATTATAGAGGGAAAATTTATTTCAAGAAATTTGTAAATTTTATATACCCATTTGTGTTTTTAGTTTAGCAGGTCAGTGCTTTTCAGAGTTTAAATCTATTCAGGTGAGGGGGGTGCTCCGCCCACAGAGCCCTCCCGTCGTCCACCGCGGTTGAGAATAAGTCTACCAAGACATGATCTGCTTGGGGAGGAAAGGTGGCCAAGAGATTAGGAGACTTCTTACAGACAGAATGAGGACTCAGGCTGTGAAAAAACTGAGGGGTGAAGGTCCATCACCCCTTTTCTATCGTCCCCTAAGTCCTTCCCTGATGGCCCCTTTGCAACCGTGCCTGTCTTAGGTCGTCCCTCCCTTGAGGAATCATACTCGTCATTGGCTAATCAGTCATCTGCCCGGGGTGAAGCAGGGTGAAGTATAAAGAGGGCACAGGCTGTGCCCCTGCTGGGAGGATAAGCTTTGTCACCTTAGTGCCTTATGGTCCCAAGGTCTTTTTACTCAGCCTTAGCCATGGGAGGTTACAGCTTCTGAAACCAGGCAGGGCAGTTCCTAACATTTAGGGTCATCTTTCTGTAGTCTCCTATCTGCATTTCCTCTCAGTGCATCTTATGTCATATTTTCCTTTGAACACTGGTTTTGAAAAAGAGGAAGATTTCAAGACAAATATCCTTTCTTGTTTGCTTAGTAAGGTAAGTATGTGGCTTAGAAAATGTCTATAGAAAGTATCAAATGTCCCTGGAGTGGAGAAGTGGGACAGAAATCACACTGGTTGAGAACCACTGTTATAGGAAGATATCTCATCTTTATTGTCGTGGGGATTTCGTCCCTGCCGAAACCCGTGGGTGACCGCAACTCAACGCGTGAAAGAATCTCATACTGAGACACGTGGGGAAACAGAGTCCGGAGCCACGGGACCAATTCCTCCATTTCAGGAAAAGGCCCCGTGGGTAGCTTAGCCAGGGTTTTTATTAAAGTTTTGGGACACATTTACATTGGATTGATTATTCATGGCATTAAGCACAACAGGGATAGGTTTACTCATTAACAGAGCATTAGGATGTAAATTCAGGTCCGGTGGCAGACAGGACCAGGGTAATATATTAAACGGGGCTCAGCAAGCCAGAATTTCTTAAGATACATCTTTGCCAAATTCCCATTAGAGAGTTTCCATTCCACAGACATGATCCACACTTGTCCACACGGGAACCACACGGAGCTGCACTCAAACCGCGTAAATTCTCAGGACTGCGTGTTTACACGTGTGTGGAAAGCACTGACACACTTTATAGCTGGTATTTGCCTCTGCCAGTTTAATTACCTATTTTTTGTTCTTCAGTGACTCTGAATCAGCACATGGTAGATGGTAAGACAGAATTTTAAGACAAAGAAAGGCATTATCCTGTAATCTCCCTTGCCTCTCCCCTTTACAATCCCTGATAAGGAAAAATAATATTTTTTAAAAAATTCAAATTACTTTTTAAAATTTATAGTTATCGGGAACAGAAATTTTCTAACATTGAGAGATGAGTATTTTACAATTTAATAACATTTATAGTTTTCTTTTTGGACATGACTGTACATATTTTACACATATACATAGCCTGTCTATACTCCAAAAGGAATGTAAGTAAATTAAAATTGAACACTATAAAATGTGCCATACAACAGAAACCTATTGACAATAGGAAAAAAGCAGGTATTTCCAGGAATTTATAACGAGACTGTTGCTATAGTTGAACATTGTATTTATTGTAGTTTTTGGACAACAAAGAACAAAAAAAAAAACGTTAAGGTTATGAAATAAGAGATCTGACTTGATAGGGCCCATAAAGTTGTATACTCGACTGCATGTAACATAATACTTCCTGTTCTTTTCTTTTTCCAAGATAAAGTGAAATCTTTTCGTGCAGCTCTACAAGAAGAAGAACAGGCCAGCAAGCAAATCAACCCGAAGAGACCCCGTGCCCTTTAAATTGGAATTTGATGCTAATGAATCCCTAGAACCCTCACAATTTTAACACATAAGGTTCAGCTGTAAGGGCCATTTGAGAGTTTGAAATTTAAAGTGTCTGTGGAAAATGTCTTGTCCCTTTGCCTGAATGACATTTCAATTTTGTGAAACACAACATTGTCTACAAAATGCTTCTAGTCCAGGAGGCACAGCCAAGATTTGGGAATGGTGAAGCATTTTGTTTCATTTACCCAAATAGTGATTTACTTTTAGAGATCCCAGCCAATTTTATTTTCTATATGATGAAGTAAGATTGTGGACTTGATCCAGGGGTGAATAGTAGGGGCAGCCACCGTATTTCCTAACTCAAGTTCAATTTTCGTAGCAAGACTGAGCGGTTTTAAATTCTTTGCGTGCATGCATACCTCATATGTGATTGTACATACCTTACCCACTCCTAGAGACAGCTGTGCTCACCTGTCCTGCTTTGTGCCTTGACTAAGGCTATTAACCCTAAATTTCTGAAGCACAGCCAAGTTAAATTACATTCCTTATTTGTCCTTGTAAATTACCTTTATTGTGTGTACATTTTTACTGTATTTGAGACATTTTTTGTGTGTTGCTAGTTAATTTTTGCAGGATGTGCCATATTATTGAATGGAACTAAAGTCTGTGACAGTGGACATAGCTGCTGGACCACTCCATCTTATATGTAAAGAAATCTGGAATTATGATTTTAAAACATATAACATGTGGATATAATTTTCTTAGCATTTTCTTTGTAAAGAACTAAAATATAAACTAGTTGGTGTATAATAAAAAGTAATGAAATTCTGAGAAGAGTTTTATCTTAGGATAATACATATATATGCAGTGTGTTCCAGTGTGTTATTAACAAGACTAATAGTGCAGTTTGCTCCTTACCAACACCATTACTTAAGTTGAAGTGTCCATTAGCACCCAAAAATGTATCTTTTAAATGTACTGTTAAAGGAAATTGGCTTTTGATGCATGGCCATTTACATAATACATTGAAAGTAGTCCATAATAGAACTGTTAGTTTAAGCCAAGTGTAGACAGTATGTAACTCCCTTGAAAAAGAAGCTAAGAGAGTTGACTTTGCCTTAAAAGGCAGATCTAATCCAAGCTCCATCTGTTACCTAACGTGTGATGTCTCACTGTTACTTGATAAGAATCACCAGATTCTCACCAACAAACTGGTCTAGGGTATGCTACTTTTTAAATGGTAGCGTTTATTTTTACAGATTGCTACTCCAAGGAAGAAAACTGGCCACTTTTCATGTAAATATTTTGTTAAATGATTTATATATCTCTCTAGGAGGTTTCTCTCTGTTTCCTAGGAGAGTCCAGGAGCGGATTAACAGCAACAAAAAATCTCCCAAGGATATCTGCTAGCTCATTCATGTGGGCCAAAGGGAAACTATGAATAGAGTCACATGAGCCAGACTCCCTACTTCACTTCATAGAACTCAGAGGGTAGTTGTGGGAAATCCTAACACCATGGTGAAATGCTCCTCTGTAAACTTGAAATCTAGAACAAATGTAGATTTTCACAATGTGCTTATTAATAAATGGAATCTATGGAATGAGTTTAGAGATAACTTTTTTCAATATAATTACCTTTGCTTTGGAAGGGACTCAGGTTTTCCTGCAGCTCTAAGATATGTTCTATTTGTGTTTATTTCAAAGAGAAGAGGAATAATGGAGAACTGTTACTATTGACCTTGCCGTTTATAAAGGTAGTTTTTGAGCCTAACCAACCTTCAAAGGGCAATAAAAAGATGTGAGCTTGCTCATTGTAAAGCACAACAGATTAGTCTTAATTTATTATTTAAAATACTATCTCTAGAAGGTCCCCTTATGTCCAAATTTGCTGCCTTATTCTATAATGGCTTCATTCTGACCAGTAATCAAGGTATATAAACAATCAGTATACCGGCCAAGATCTCGGTGGTATAATCCAGTCCTTCAGTTTTACAGATGGGAAAACTAAAGGTCAAAAAAAGGACAAACTCAGCAGTTACTAGGGTGCAGAGGGAAAACTGAATTAAATCTTAAAAATTTCCTATAAGAATAGAGATAATAAAAGGGAATTTTGAGAAGTAGTTTTGTGATATTTTTAAAAACCTACTCTTAAGTATATTTAATATTTATATAGCAAAAGTAGCTTGATGTGGCTATTAAAGAATTTTTTGAATCTGGATTAAACAAACATTCTTTACCTTCTCAGTCTTGAAAGCTGATATATCACTATTAAAAGTAGCCAAGAACACACATTGTTAATTGTATAGAAATATTTTAATGTATCACTTTGAAGTCAGATTTTTAAAAAAATCTGTTTAGGTAAACAGCTTCCCTTCTAGGTTTACTCACGTACTTTTGTTAAAATAATTTGGAAACACTCCTGTTAAGTTAGGCATAAAGAAAGCCAAATATCAATGAAGATGTTTTTATTTCATTATATAAATAACCAGCTATTATGTATAATTCTTTAATAAAGGGCATTAACAATTAGTATATTGGTAATAATTAAAACATAGTAACTAATTAAGACTTGGTTATGACATCTATTGAAATTCTCAACCATACATTTCAGAAGTAGCTTAAAATAATCATCCAGAAGTTACAGCAATACTTGTAGGAAAATGACTGGTTGAGGTTTTTTGCTTGTTTTGAAGTCAAAGGGCAGAGATTTTAAATTTTAAATTAAGTTTTGATTTATAAAACCTTTGGAAAATTTCATTAAACCTATGACTATCTCCCCAAGAAAAAAAATCATATAATCTTTTAATTCATTTCACATTGTAATTGAGCATCCTCATTTCACAGGAATCATGCTCAGAAGTAGTATGTCTGGCACCACATGACCTTGGTAGCTGAGGCAAGCTTTCCCAGAGCCCTAGCGTATATGCTGATGTTATAGGCTAGCTAAAGCAGTAAGCAATGGTGGAAGTTGTGTAGGAAAAAAACAGAACAAAATTAAAGCAGTTTAAGAAAACCGTTTTTGCTATACACAAGAATAAGAAATGGTATGGTGGGCATGTGACTCAGTTAAGCATATTTTAACTTTACACCTGAGGGATAAAGACCTAAGGAGCTGAAAGTCTAAAGAGGTCCTCACCATAATATATAACATAAAAAGTAGGAAAGTAACATCTTCATAAAATAACCTGTTAGAAATGGTAAGTTTAAGGGTAAAGTTGTGCGTGTCTGCGGCTCTTGAACTTGATAATTGTGTATAGATTGGCCTCTGGCCTATGTAAAATAGTAAAAACAAACCCAAACCAAAAAAATTTGGGTACTTAAATTGACTTACTTAACTACCTTAGAAATACAGAGTAATAACTGGTAACAGCAGTAGTATTAAATCAAAAATTGTCACAGTGTCCCAATGGAGGAAGAGCATTCTTCAGCTTCTCAAATTATTAAAAATACACAGTTTCAGTTTCTTTTGAGATTAAAAAATTGTCTTCCAGACCTAAGAAAAATGGATACCTTCTGCATTGAATCCATGTAGTAATCTGGAAAAAAACCCAAAATGAGATGGTTATTGGAAAGCTCATGTGTAGCACATAAGTGCATATAGTTCCCATGCCATGAATTCTAAAACATGAATACATCAGCAATCTCTGAAGTTTACCAACTCCTAACACTACTCATCAAAGGAACATTATTCATCAACAAAATTTATAATATATATATTGGTTAAAACCACATCTTTTTGTCATAGCCTGTATGTCTTGAATTTAACTCTTACTATCCCAGACCTAAGATCTCATTAGCACTTATTTCAACATGGTAAGTGAACAAAAACCTATTTGGAATTAGAGACAGAAGACAGATGAAGAGCCAATTAATTATGTCTATTCTTCCTCTCTGAGCTCACTTGTTACTACCCGAGTTCAAATCTGTATACCTATATACTTAATCAGATCCTAGCTAGCAAACTACATATGCTTACTAACGTTGAAGAAATTTGGTGAGAATGAAAGGAATTAAGATGAATTATTTCTGTTTATGCCTGAGATTATTTTCAGGACGTCTCATAAGGATAGGTCAAGATTGGTTAAGATGTCTTAAAAAAAGGAAGATAGGTACTTAAATATTTAACTACTAGGATTAACATCTAACAGAGTAGTATTACTAACCTGCCAATATAAAATACAAACCCTATTTGTCTCAGTTACATGGAGTTGTTTCCAGCTTAGAAAAGTGAAATCAATCAATGACTTGGAACAATACCCTCATTCTTTATTCAGTCTTTAGATATGGAAGCTTTAAAAATGAATTAGCTAAAGAGGCAAAAACTTCTGTAGTAAGTGGTAGTTTACTAGGAAATCAGTGTTAAGTGATTAAAAACAGTGAGTACAGGTTAATAATTACCTGGGTAATTGAAGCCTTACTCTGCTTTCATGAGAATTACTTGTATAATTCAAGGGAGACAAATTGGTGTACATTGCCAATTACAAAACAAGTAACTCTATCACTAAACCAGTTAGAAATGATAACCAGATATGTTTGTAACAAACTATTTCATGCCTAGGGTGTACTTAACAAGAGCTGTGCCCAATGAAGAAAAACATGAAGTCCAACTACAAGTATTATAATCCTGCCTTACAAACTACAGGAAGAGACAAACTATTGACTACGAATGGGAGTTAGGAGGGGGGGGGGTCAGAGGGAGGGAAAACACACCACAACACAGCTCCAGGCTAGGACTGTTACTACTGTTCTTAAAGATGTTCATTCTGCTGCAGCTAACTAGCCTCCATCTTTTACACCAAATACTGTTCCGTGCCATGGAAGTGCTGTGCAATAACTCCCACGCAGCACCTCACACTGCTTAAAAGTCTAAGTTTCTAATCTGAAGGTGTCACAGTGAAGAAGTGTAAACACTTAGGAAAAAAATGTAATTACCTGATAAAGTCATCTATGTCCATGGAACGGGCCCGCTTGTCACTGAAACCTGTGCTGGTTAGGATTTGCTGTATTTTATCAGCTATGCTGAAATCTTCTGGTATTATCTATCAAGATTCAGAATAAATGAACAACGTATCTTTAATGAAGTCACCTTGACTCTTTTTTTTCTTTAGTTCAGTAAGTGATAAAACAGGTACCATCTGTCCATGACAGTTTAGAAAGCCTAGTTGTGCAGATAAAACTTGGATCTCTAAGTGATCTTCAGCACATACCAAATACTTAGAAGACCTCGGATTAGTTAATTAAGTATATCGCCCTCTTTCTTAAATATTCTATCAGTTTTGGGCTTCACAAAATACTTCTTAACAAAATAATTACAGCCGTAAACTAAATTTTAAATCAATTCTTACTCCTTTAAAATAACTCATTTTCTTGGCATAAATCTCATTTACCAGCTTTATTTTTCTCTAAGAGATGGCCTCCAAACCTTAAGGCATATTAAATATACTTCACCTTTTCATCCAAAGATTTCTTCATCTAGCTTAATATTTTCTTAGCCAATGTTTAATGACTTTGTCCATAAAAGAAACTGGAAGTAGCAATGTGATATATTTAAACCATCTGAGTCCAAAAATAGAAGGAAATTTGCTTTTCTCTATCTGCCCTGTTTAATTTGAAAGAACTAGTAAGTTATCACATGGCCACTACACATGGATACGTGTAATGTGTGCTCACAGGCACAAAACTGGTTAAAAGAAAATGCTGCAGTGATGATGACGAAGAGGCATGAAGCTCACCAGAAATCCATTCAGTCTCTATTTTAACCAATATCTGGGTATTAAAAAGTTACTGAGAATGTAACTTTATAATTGCTATATGAACAACAAATGAAAAGGGATGGTCACAATTATTTTAGGCAAGCTGCCCATGCCTAAACCTCTGAGGAAATGATGATTCAATTGAATCTCTGGCTAAAAGAACTGTCAGTGGTTAAAGAAGACAGAGTGGAGTGCTCACACCTGTTCCACAGAATATACATCAGCACTTACCAGTAAAAACTGTGCTAGTTACACATTGCACACTGTTTCTTAAGTATCTTTAGAATGTACAAAATTAAAGAATCTTTTAGTGATGGATAAAAAGAAATGAGAGGGACATTTTAAAACTCAATAAATCACTGAAATCATGAACATTTCCTACTTACAATATTATGGACTGAACAGTGAATCCTGTAGTTTTTTTCCAATAGCTGCTGTACTGCACTTGACCTGTAGCATAAATGACATCACTATTATTCCAAAATTAGAGATTATCAATTTCCTTTCAGTTCATGGTAAGATTAAATCTAGGTTTCATATGATGAAATTAAGAAACTAAAAAAGGTGTTGAATACTTCAAAAAAGTAATTACAAACTACATAGTTACATTTTAAAAGTAATGTCCTAAGGAACATCTCAAATTTTTAAGGAAATTCTAGACTTTCCACAAAACATCACCACACACAGAAAATCTAAAATTATGGCTTTCACCTCTTTTACCCTTAGGCCCCAAAATGTTGTTTCATTTTCCCAAATTAATAAAATTAATTGAACACAAATGTGGAAGGGGTTCATCATCACTCCATTTTCCAGGGAAAAACTAGGCAGATGTGTGGTTTTTGTTTTCCTGTTTTGCCAAAAAACCCTGATCTAATTGCCCACTCCAGGAACTTTCATTAAATTCTCCTGCCTCCCAAAGTACAAAGTCAGTTAAAAAGGTGAAGTGTGTCTGGACGTGGACAGTCGTCATGCTCAGGCAGTCTGTTCAGGAAAAGAACCCAATCCCAGCAGCCCGCACAGTGTCTGGAGCACAGGTCTTTCACGTGCTCTAAATGAGAAGACTTACTTAAATGCAGCAGACAGTGTCTTGTTTTTCCTAACAAAGGTGATCCTTACTAGGCCATCCCATTCCTGAAACAGAAGATGGATATTTTCTTAGAAAATATCAAACTTCTTTCCTAGGCCTGAGAGCTATTATTTTGTCTGTTAATATACAAAACTGGAAGGAGCCTTCTGGAGTGATAAAAATGTGCTGTATCTTGATTTGGCTGACACATATGCAAAAGTAAGATGTATACTGTTTTGAACTTTTGTACACCTCACTGAATATTTTATCCTCAATCCTAAAAATTAAAAAAATACGTAACTGTTCCACATCTGAACAAAAAACAACGTGGCATTTTGGCATCTAAAGTCTCACGTGGCGTCTGTCATATGGCATTTTCAAAAAACATGGTTCAGAACAAACATGATTTAGAATGTATCCCAGGCAACACACCTAAACCTCCTTGAAAGGGTAACTGACAAGCACTCCATCTACCACCAGTGACTGACCACAAAAGCAATCACGTTTTTATTCAAAGTGATTGCTGTAAGGCTTTTACATCAGGTGAACTGGCTTCCTTCTATTTTTAAATCACAAAAGCAAGAATTCTGATTAAAAAGTGTTACCCATACTACTACTATAACAACTATTTTCACTTTATCTTCTTTTCCAAGTCTTATTCAAATAGAGACACGTTTTCCACAGCTATAATCTTTAGGAAAATGCAACGGCATTCTAATCCTGTTCCCCTTTGCAAACATTTTCTGTGTACTTTTGTGGTCTTCACAACCATCTTGACTCAAATTATTTCCTCTACTCCATCAGAGGGCTGTATCATAATTAACATTTTTCCTGTGAGGACATTTAGGTTGACTCAGTATTTTTCTGCTGCTATGAACACACATCTTCCACTTTGGACATTTTTTTCCCGTTTATTGAATGAGCTAGTATTTTAACCTCACCTGAAAATTGATAGGTGGTGGTGGATTCTTAGGTTCTATTCTTACAACACTGGATTCCACCTTTGGTGGTGGTCTGAAGTTATTCTTCCCAACCTGTTAATCAGAAAACGTTTTAGTAGTTCTCTCAAAAATAACTAAGTAATCAAATATACTCTCCTCACAGAAGACACATGTAGATGCTCAAGGATGAGTTAAGTGACATTATTTCAATAACGGTTACTTACTTTCATTAGATGGTCCACACGTGCTAACAGCTGTGTATTAATTGAGAGTCTGCAGTACAACTTATCTCCAGGTTTTGCGACCAGTCGGAGAGCAAACTCTCTTTGAAACATAAGTACTGCACATCTGAAAAGACAGCAGAAAGGAATAAGGAAAATGGTTACTTTCAGCTATAAATGTGTTTGAACTTCAACAGGTTTTCTGGGGCAGGAAACAGAGCAAACTAATATGTGTAGTTCATGACAATGAGTCCCGCTGGTTGGAAAGTAGGAGAACATGCAGCCACCGCTTTATTACCACAAAATGATCAGTTGGCTTTTTCATTTTATAATGGCTGCACCCTTTGCTAATAATGTAAGCCCTCAATGATCAGATGAGAAAGTATTTCAGATCAGCACTAGTCTGTAAAACCCCTTCTAGGAAAACAAAACTCAAACAAAATTGGCTCAGTAGACAAATTTACATACAGGGGTAACAAACACTTTCACAGAAGAGCTGAAGAAGGTTATGAAATCAGTGTTCTCCAGATTAAGGAATGTGGGTCTTTTTTCACTCAGCAAGAAATGGGAAGACTTTTGGAGGCACTTAAACATAAGATCATCTTCAAAGCTGGGTTCTTACTTTCAAACTTTGTTGACTATAAGTCACACTAAGAAATACATTTGACATTGCAACCCAGGTAACACACAAAAAAAATTTTGTAAAACTATAATCACCTGGGCCACATGTACTTAATACCCTCAGATATATTCTATTCTGTGTCTTAAAAAAGAAAAGTCGTGACCCACTGAATTTATTTTATAACCACTGAGGGGTTTTTGACTTGCAGTTTGAAAACAATTGGTCTAGACTATACCAAAGACACCTTAGGAAGCCACTGCAATTGTGCAGACACAAGGCAATGAAAGTGTAGCCTGAGCTAACGGCAAGGGGATGAGAAACTAGGGAAAGGTCATCTGGTCTCAGAAGTGGGACTGACACCGCACCTCCCCCAAATAACTCTGTCAATTGAAAAAAGAAAGAGAGAGAAAGACCTCCACACAAACAGAGATTTACTACAAAAACAAATTGTCCAGTAGTTTTTCAGTTGAACTAAGTTTCATCTTTGGCTGTCTGTGTTCGTGGCCTAAACTGTCAATCCTTCTAAGATTTGGCAGTCACTTTGGTATTTGTCACAAACCTGAAAAAAGGTCGGTGCAGCAACAGCTTGAAGACAAAAGGAGAAGAGATCTGTAAGAGAATTAACTGGTTATTTCTGGGAAAAACACACCAGAGAAACATTTAATATAATGTTCCTGACAATTTGAAGATATACCTGATAAGGCAAATTTGCCACACAGGCATCAAAGAATGGCAAATCGGTTTTCAACACATCACCCACCATTACTTGAAGTTTGCTGGCCAGAGGTCTGATAATAAGAAAAATATAATTAAAAAAGAATTATTTCATGAGATTGAAATGCACTTTAATTCTATTATGAATACTCACGTGCCCTGAACTCTTTTGTGAAGTTCAGCTACTAGCCTTGGGTCAAGTTCACAGGCAATTACCTCAATTTAGGAAAAAAAAAACATTTTTTTAGAGCAATTATGGAGTATAAAACTTTTTTTTATCTCAACAGTAATTCTTATAGGATTTATATGAATTGAACTTCTTTTCCCCAATTCTGTCAATATTCCTTCAATTGTTCTCTACCACTTCAAACAACAAAAAATACCACCCCAAAATGTGGTCAGCTAGAGAGTTCGACCCAAATAATTGACAGAATTATCATGCTTATCTGGCTCTATAGTTCGGAACTGAACAGAAAATGAAAAAATACACTAGAAGTCTGTACAGTAAATGTTCTAGACATGTAGTATATGTCTTGTATGCAGAAGCATATAAGACAACTTCTGCTAGAATGAGTACATCATATCTCTTACCTGTAAGTCCACAGTAGACACAATAGATAATATCTGAAGCAAATGTAAAGGGATACCAGGTAATGTTGAAATTGTAATTTTAACTCACTATCAGCTGAGGTTTCATGACTTGCAGGAAGGCCACGTCTACAGAACAGATATATGTGCTGCTTAGTCTATCTGGCTCTCGGTGCCTCTCTCCAGCTTTCCCTATGCCCCGCAGAGTGATGCAGACCAGCTTCCTTGACCTTTGACTTCCGGTTGGGACTGGCCAGTGAGAGGAACCAGCATGATAGGGCACAAGGACAGAGGCTGAGTATTTCCTAAGGCCTGTCCATGCCTTGCAGGTGTTCTGACAGTGGCCTCTGTTCAGTGGCTCATTAACACAGTTCCTTCCTCTTGCCCCTTGAGTCCTTTGAATGGTAATGGTCACCTGCTGTTGCCAGTCCCTGGGTCTTTCATTAATGCTTACTGGTTCCTTTTTTTTTTTTTTAAATATATATTACTTTCTTGTTGTTCAATTACAGTTGTTGCTTACTGGTTTCTTTTAACCCCATTCCTACCATTACAAAAATAGCAATTTGTAAGTAGTCTCTTCATTAAACTCTCTTCAAATAAGTGCTTTAAAATGGGCTACCTGCTTCCACCAGAGGACACAACAATGGTTCCATCTAATTGGACACTGGGTCAGCCATGAGACAAAGAAGGTACCAGCAGCGGCCAGGTGGCACCCCAAACTCAGGGGCCCGTGCTTCAGCTCTTCAGACCTCCTCCAAAGTTCTAGGTTCCAATAACTCCAACCTTCTTGCTTTGCTTCTCTGAGCCCAGAGATGATAGCTGCTCTTTGCAATTATTAATCTTGGATTACCTCAAAGCTCTCATTTTATTCTTTCAGTCCTGTAACAACCATGTAACCAATTCCTGAAATATCTAATGTGGTTTCTCTTTTCCTGATTGATATATCCCATATTTTCTTTTAATCCATTTTTATTTTTTTCAAGCTGTTATTTATTTTTAGAGAAAGGAGAAGGGAGGGAGAAAGAGAGGAAGAGGAACATCACTGTGAGACAAATGTTGACTGGCTGCCTCTAGTGCATGCTCCAACAAGGGACTGGACCTGCAACCCAGGCACGTGCCCTGACCGGAATACCACTGGTGACCTTCTGCTTTGCGGGATGACACCCAACCTACTGAGCCACACTGGTCTGGGCTCTTTTAATCCATTTTTTAAAATTAAAATATATTTAACATATGCTGTATTAGTTTCAGGTGTACAACATAATGATAACATGTATATACTCCACGATAAGTCTAGTTAACATCCACCAGCACAGTTACAACTTTTTTGTTTTATGATGAGAACTTTTAAGATCTACTCTCTTAGCTCTCTTAGCAACTTTCAAATATACAGTCCAGTACTGTTAACTACAGTCACCATGTTGGCCCTTACATTCCCAGGTATTTTAAAACTGGAAGTTTGTACCTTTTGACCATCTTTACTCATTTCACCCATATTTTCTAAGATCAAATTTCTAGTAAAGGATCAAGAATTACTGTTAAAAAAATAGCAATTAAAATAGGTATATATCTGTAAACCACCTGAGCTTACTCAGATAATCATTTCTGATATCAAACATGAAATCCTTTTTACCTTCTTTGCCTTTTCTAGCAACTTAACAGTCATATTGCCAGTTCCAGGTCCCACTTCCAGCACCACATCAGTTGGTCGTAAGGCAGCCTACAAATGAAACAACCAAACAACCAAATAACCACTGTAGCTTCACTGGCACATCTGAACACATAATTTAATTTACACCTGAATATCTTTGCTAGAAAGTGCTCAGTTAAAAGATTTTATTTTAACTTCATTTTTAGGAATTTCTTAATAATCTATACGCTTAACAAAATTAAGTGCAAATTAACAAACATTTAGTGTAAATGGAAAACAGACACCTATCCTAACTTGGGGCAGTATGTAGAAGTCAGAAAACTTTAGGAGTGAGAAAAGCAGAATAGCCCTGGCCGGCTAGTTCTATTGGTTAGAATATCGTCCTGATATGCCAGGGTTGCGAGTTTGATCTGGGTCAGGGTACATACAAGAATCAACCAGTGAATGCAAAGGTGTGTGGAACAACAAATCAGTATTTCTCTCTTTTTCTCTCTCTCTAAATCAATAAATAAATGTAATCTTTTTTTAAAAAAGAAAAGCAGAACAACAGCTCTTTCTGGGATTGGCATTCTACTTTCTATCTTGAAAATGATTTCAACAGCATCTTGTTACCAACTCTGTAATCAATAAGTTTAAACTGGAATAGACAGTATATAATGACCTTGCCTGAGAATCCATAGCATGCTGTACAGGGATTCCTCAAGTTTCAACCCAGGTATGATTTCAGGGATGCAGGAGTGACCAGAGATTGTACACAATAGTGGGTGTCTGTATGTACACAGCTGCAGTATTCTGGGTCCACAGCTATTATCGGATGCTCAAAAGAATCCATGAACCAAAAATGTTAAAAAGCTAGGCGTACACTCATTTTATAAATATCAAAAAGTCAAGATGAAATCCTTTAATTGGGTAATGCTCTTTCTACAGCTCCAGTATGCCTCCTTTGTAGCCATAAAAGTAATTTGCAACTCCTGTATTTCACGTCCTAACAACCAATCATCCATAACAATAAGGGAACGTCAATACCCCTCACAGGAGGAATACTCCAAAGAGTTTATATGTGTAACAGGATCATATAAATTTCTCTGGAAGGGAATAAAATTCATAAGATGTCTGTTTAGACATATCTTTAGGCTCTGGAGTAAATAAAAGAATAATAGTCATAGTTATGCCTAGAAAAAGTGATTGGGGAATAATAATCATCTAGAATTGAACAAATGTCCACCTACTAAGTAAACAACCCATAGAAAGAAAAAGAACTTGGGGCCAGTAGAAACCCAGACGCACAGAATGACGCAAATCATGGCAAAGACAGCTTGTGAAACCTAGACAATTCTTCACTTCATTCAACAAGTCCTTATAGAACATCTATTTTGTGCTAGGCATTCTCTCAGTGCTTAAAAATTCCAAGTAACAATTACCCAATAACTCCCTCCTTTTCCTTTTCCACACTCACCTTATCGATAATGCTGTTGACAATGAGAGGATTTTTCAAAATGTGCTGCCCAATCCCTGTGTTGAACATGAGTCCTGAAAGAAAACATGAAACAGCCTTAATTTCCCAACTAAAATTCGATAGATATTAGACCGTCCCAGATAAGAAAAAGCAGGTTGGTGGACAAGAGGCATCAACGACATACTTGGAGCCGGGACTGACACACTAAGTCCATCCTTTCTTTGGGAAGGAAGCCAGAGACAGCGAGCAGGGCCCACAGCCGGCGTCCCGGAATCCCCTGCCCTGCGCGCTCCAGGAGCACGGGTCCTGACCAGCTTCACTGCCCAGGCCCAGAACTCCGTCCGTGCCCCAGGCTTGGTCCTGCCGGAAAACCCGACCCGACCTCAGCTCCCGCCTGGCTGACCCACCTCCAGCGCTCTTCAGCTCGCGACGCTGTTGCTGCCGATCGCGGCGGCGGCCGCTCGCCCCTGACTTGATCTTCGGCATCTATGCTGCCAGCCGACCCAAGAACCCAGAAAGTCAGCGAGGACCAAAGGCGGCTATTCAAGTCTCCGCACCACGTGGGACTCACGTCCCGCACCACCCGCACCGCTCACCCCTCGGTTTGGTACGAGAGCGGAGAAGTACCGCCCCTGGTTCGCTCTGGGCTCCGCCCCCAGGAAAAGGACCCACTTTGGAGCCCAGTGGCCGCCGGGCATTGTAGTCACGAGCTAGAGCTTTGGGAGCCTACAGATCCCAGAAGACACCGCGATACCAATTCTGGAAGTTTAGGTTGGCCAGTTTGGAAATGGGGGTGTGGACTGTCTCATGCGCACAATTAATTAAATAGGTTTTGGTCTGGTACTCTCGAGTTTGTAGAGATTTAAGGTATATAATGCGATTATGCCTTGTGGATTTTTTATCAGGCCAGGTTTTGGGATCACTGATGTCGGAAGAAGGTTTCTGTCACGTGTCTCGCTCCCATTTCCCCGCACAAGTTGGAGTGGGAAACCCAGGAGCGTGGGGTGAGGCGTTTGCTGCTTTGGGGGAGGGAGTTCTCTGCTTGCGTTGTGGAAAGTAATTCCGAGAATGTAGTAAGTGTCTAGTTGCACTAGAGCTACTAATTGCTTCGCTTCCTTTTGTGCCACGTCATTCTCCCTGAGATTTTATTGAGCTCCAGCTGTTTATTAAATACTGCTTGGTGGTGGAGATTCAAAGTTAAATAGGAAACTGCTCTTCTCAAAGTTTATTCCATCGAGAGAAACAAAATCCTAAATTCAGCAAATGTCGAGTGGTTGGTATGCACTAAGTATTGTGATGTGACAGTGTATCCACCCATAAGCTCATGAGTACAAGGTCAATGTCTGTTTTGCCTGCCTGAGGCTTCAGTTTTTAATGTTTCTGTGTGTAACCTATTTTTCTTGAAGTTTTTTTTGTGTCATTACCAAAGCTGACTCTTTCCTGAGGAGTTAACTGCGTGCATTCCTAAGCCTTGATCTTTGCTGTAATTTTAACTCAGGAGAAAACTCATATACCCTAGTAGGATCTTCAATTACCTATTTCATTCTGGAGAATCTAGTGTGCCAGCCCCTGTGTCAAATGTTAGGAATAAAAAAATGAACATGACACGATCCCTGCTTTTAAAGAATTTTCTGTCAAGATGGAGATATGCAAATAATTGCAATAATGGAAACATTTCATCATCAATTAGGTGCCAGGTGCTTTAGTTACATTATCTCATTTAACACTTTAAATTTTCTGAAATAGGTCTTATGTCCATTTTACAGATGAGAAAAATGAAGGACAAACAAGTTTAATACCTTGCTGAAGATCATACGGTAAAAATGACAGCCTAGTCTCGAACCTTGGTTTATATTCCAAGGACTGCTTTTAAAAAGGTATGATCATAGCACTATGGTTACTACCTGAGGAAATTGGGGCGATATTTTCAAAGAAAAATATTTGAGCCAGTCTTAATTTAATTTTTTATATATAGTTTTACCTTTTATAAAAAGTTTCTTTTAATATATATTCTTTTGTTTTTCTGAACTGAGTCTTAAAGGACAAATAAAAGTTAGCTAAGAGCTGGTGTGGCTCAGTGGGTTGAGTGCCAGCGTGCGAACCGAAAGGTTGCTCTTTCAATCCCAGTCAGGGCCTGTGTCTGGGTTACAGGCTGGGTTCCCACTAGGGGGCGTGCGAGAGGCAGCCAGTTGATGTATCTCTCACACCTCGATGTTTCTCTCCCTCTCTCTCTCCTTCTCTTCTCTCTCTTTAAAAAAAAAGTTAGCCAAGGGAAAGTTGGGACTTCAAAGGGAAAAGCACTAACAAAGCCTAGATATAAAGATGTTTAAGGAAGGAAAAGAAACTTGGTATAGCTGAGGAATAAGTAGGTTAGGTAAATAGTGACTTATTTTGAAGGAGCTAAAATGTTATGCTAACCATTTTGCCCTCTGTGCTCCCCCAGGCTGTGAGAACTGCTGGAGACCACACAGCAGTATAAAGGGACATTCATGGGCTCCATATTTAGCTGGGTTCTGAACCCTGCCCAGCCCCTCTTCT
Source organism: Micronycteris hirsuta (assembly GCA_004026765.1). Taxonomy (NCBI): domain Eukaryota; kingdom Metazoa; phylum Chordata; class Mammalia; order Chiroptera; family Phyllostomidae; genus Micronycteris; species Micronycteris hirsuta. Next base: position 188,697 of record PVJI01000241.1, on the reverse strand, counting down.
TGAATTCCCTCTAATCTTCCTCTTCCATTCTCTATAAAGGATCTTTAAACCTTAATTCTTCTCATTCCTCCTTCCTTACCCCCTCTCTGTAGGGAACCAGTTTCTTTCAGTCTGGCAAATGTGACTCAGCCCTAGATGGAAAACCTATAGGAGCAAAGTGGTGGGTACGAGCCAGACCCTCAAACTGGGTTTTTTCGTGGGAATCAGGCCTAAAAATGCATCCAGACTGTTATGGCTTGCTCTTTCTAAAACTCCCTTGCCCTGGTCTGAGACACTAGATGTTTATTGCTTATCTTCAAGGTAATTTCCAAAGCCCGTATGAATTTTCCCAAGGACAGAGCATAATCAGCTCTCCACCTTTCCCTTCTGCATTTGTTATTTTCTTTGCCTTGGCTGTACCTAAAATGTAGACAACAACATTCTGTGTAATAGATAAGACCTGAGAGAAACAATAAAAGCCTATCCAGGCAAGGGTCGGGGCACTCTTCCCTTGAGAGAAGTGGCCACAGGACTCGCATCTTAAGAGAATACCATACCTTCCCTTTTTCGCCACAGGACAGCTGTAGTCTGTGCATTTGTTCTTGTCTTCATTCACAACATACAGACTCTGCTGGCCGGAGTCTGCCACACCTCTCCAGTTTCTCAGCAGAAGACCTTGCCTTTTATGTCACAAAAGGAATGCAAGATCACCTTAAGGACATTCTTGTCTTCCCGGGTCACTGTTCTACACAGTGAAAGTGCAGTGATGAGCAAAATAAAGTGGAGCTTATATCCTAGTGAGGAAAAACAGATTATGGCCCCGGCTGAGTAGCTCAGTTGGTTAGAGCATCGTCCCATACTCAAGGTTGCAGGTTGTGTCCCCCCTTGGTCAGGGCTCATATAAGAATCAACCAATAAATGTGTGGATAAGTGGAACAACAGATCAGTCTCTCTCTTTCTGTCTCTCTCTGTCTCTCTATCTCAATAGCAATAAATTTAAAAAATTAAATAAAAAACAGATATTACATCAGGTGGTGATAAGTGTGAAGAAAAAAGCAAAGCAAAGAAGAAAAAGACCAATAGGGTGGGTGAGAGAAGCTATTTTGATAATAAGAATGGAAACCAAATGCTAATTTTTTAGAAAAATACTTTATTTATTTTTAGAGAGGAGTAGGGAAGGAGAAAGAGAAGACAACATCAATGTGTGGTGGCCTCTAGCATGCCCCCTACTGGGAACCTGGCCTGTGAGCCAGGCATGTGCCCTGACTGGGAATTTAACCTGCGATGCTTTGGTTCACAGGCCGGTGCTTAATCCACTGAGCCACACCAGCCAGGGCCCAAATGAAAAAATTTTTTTTTAAAAGATTTTATTTATTTATTTTAGAGAGAGGAAAGGAGGGAGAAAGAGAGGGTGAGAAACAGCAATGTATGGTTGCCTCTTGTGCGCCCCCTACTGGGGACCTGGCCCACAACCTAGGCATGTGCCCTGACTGGGAATCAAACTGGTGACCCTTTGATTCGCAGGCCAGCATTCAATCCACTGAGCCTTATCAGCCAGGGCCCAAATGATAATTTTCTTTTTGAGTAAAATAGCAAGACCATCCTGGAAGAGGTCACATGTTTTAAGCCACATAAACTAAGTCACTGAGGTGAATGTACATATTTAGTTTATGCAGAGCCTAAATTGGTGTTTACCTAGCTATGAACCTTGAGCCACCTGCAGAATTGTTCCCCACAAAATTTATAGGTTGAAACCCTAATCTCTAGTGCCTCACAATGTGACTATATTTGGAGACAGATCTTTAAAGAGGCGAGTAAATTAAAATAAGATCTTCAGGGCGTGACCGAATTCAGTATGACTGGCCCATGTGAAAGGAGGAAATCCGGACAAAGAGACACCTGGGGTGTGGGTGTACAGAGGAAAGACTATGTTAGAACACTGGGAGAACCAACAATCTGCGAGCTAAGAAGAGAGTCCTGAGGAGAAACTAACTCTGCTGACACCTTGATCGTGGATTTCTAGCCTTCAGAGCTGTGAGAAAATAAATTTCTGTCATTTAAACTACTCAGTCAGGGGGATTTTGTTATGGCAGCCTCAGTAAACTAATACAGAATGTAATGAGAATTTCCATTTCCAAGCCCCACCCTAAACATTCTGGATCAGAGTGGGATTGGACCCCGGCCAGTGCAGTTTAACAGACCCTCTAGGAGATTCTGATTCACAGGGCAAGTGGGGGATTCACTATTTTTTGCAGTAAGATAACAAACGATAAATTTCTACAGAAATGAAAAAAGATGGGGAGAGCTACCATCATCACTACAGGGAAATTGTTATAATAATTGGGATCAATGCTTGGCTAAATTTCATCCTTTTTTTTTCTGTTAGCCAAGGCAGCATTCAGAAGTGAGACAGTATTGGATGCACCATGGAGCCGTGAGTCCCAGGGAATTATGTGACGCTGGATATGAGCTGTGATAAAGAAATAAGCAGTGGAAATTTATGCTGGAATATATTAGTTATCTTTGCAGCTACAATGGCTTAGTAATTATAAAAATAATTTCATGGTTCTCTGGTTCATGTTTATATTCTTTATTAATTAAAAATAATTATTTTTCAATTTGGGTGTGCACAGTTGATTCATTGCCATTCTTTGAGTTTTAGGTTGTTAATAAAATGATGTTAACTTCAAAAAGAATTATAATAGCATTTGCTTTGGTAGGAAAAGAGGCTTAATTACATGCACAGCATGCTTGAAATAAGATTTTAAATGTGCCAGGGTATATAATAAATAAAAATAAAATATTGTGAGAGAAGCCAATGTTTCTTTATTTTTTTTAAAGATTTTATTTATTTTATTTTTAGATAGAAGGGAAGGGAGGGAGAAAGAGAGGGAGAGAAACATCAGTGTGTGGTTGCCTCTCACTTGGCCCTCACTGGGGACCTGGCCCACAACCCAGGCATGTGCCCTGACTGGGAATCGAACCAGGACCCTTTGGTTCGCAGCCCGCGCTCAGTCCACTGAGCCACACCAGCCAGGGCCAATGTTTCTTTAATTTAGCATTTGCTTCATCAGCTTTTTGCTTTTTCTTCTCAATTCTCAACCATTTTGGGGGGAAAGCACTGAATTTATACTTGTATTAATATTTTCAATATATTCTGAACACATCAAATGATGATTTAACTTAAATTAATTTAAATATTTCTTTGCCTTTTTCTCCAAAGAACCTAAGAATATGAGGCTGTAACAATGAAATGCAGTAATATGAGATTATCCAGGTGTCCATGTTTGTTTTGTACACAGTAAGTGACTAGATTATACATTAATAGTAGCTGAACCAAGAACTTCCAAGTGAATCTTAATTTGGGGTCCTGGGGTCCTGAAATTTGTGTAGGCCAAATTTTGCATATGTGCATTTTTCTAAGTTATAGCTTTCCTTAAATTTTTCAAAGGATCCATTATCCTACATAGAAAAAAACTTATTCTTGTAGGCCAATTTCTTCATTTTACATACAAATTTGGCTTTTTTTCTTTATCGCATGTTCCTTATAGGCTTGTTATTCAACATGTGATCTGTGGACCAGCAGCATTGGCTTTAACTGGAATCTCATTAGTAATGGAGAATTTCAAGCCCTACCTCAGACCAACTGAATCAGGATGTGTATTTTAAAAAGATCCCCATGTGATTCTATGCACATTTAAAATTTGAGAAGTACTACCTTACCTTTCAATAAAATCAGAAGATACAATTAAGCCAAAGGAAAAAAAAAGAAAGAAAAAATCCCACAATATCATCCATCTAGTGACAAGTCCTGTTAACATTTGGCATATATTTATTTCCCAAAATGGAACCATCCTGAACACAGTTTTGTAACCATCTCCTTTTGCAATGCACTGTTAATGTGTTAACATGTCAACAAATACATGTCTACATAATTTTTAATGGCCAATTTGTATTTTATTACATATGCATTCCTCATGATTTAATCATTCCTTCCTTGGCAGTTATTTAGGTAAATTTTATGTTTTTACTTTAAAATCAGGCCTGTGGGCCTGGGTGGTGTGGCTCAGTTGGTTGGGGCGTCATCCTGTAGTGGGTTCCATTACAGGTCAGGACACATGCCCAGGCTGCAGGTTCCATCCGGGGTCAGAGCATAGGAGAGGCAACGGCTGCTTCTCTCTCATGTTTCTCTCCCTCTCTCTGACTCCCTCTGTTCCCAAATCAATAGGCATGTTTTGGGTGAGGAAAAAATATAAAATAAAAACAGCCTTGTGTGATGAACATTTTTATAGTGCAGGACTTATGATTGCCCGTTTTAAATCTCAGCACAGCTACTTACTAGCTGTGTGACCTTAGGTAGGTTACTTGACATCTCCCTGCTTTAGTTTATCTGTAAAATGAGCATAGTAAAAATCACCTCATAGTGTTGATTTGAGGATTAAAATACATGATTCATATAAAGATCTTAGGACTGTATCTGGCACATACTAAATGCTTAGTAAATGTTATCTACTATCATTTATTTATGTGAACACTCAACCTATTTCCTCACAACTTCATTCTAAAATTAAGAAAACTTAGGTCAGTAAGCTAGTTAGCAGCTGAAGCAGGGAGAACTGGACTTCCTTTTTAATCTTTCCACCCTTTCTATCGTTTTGGAGTAAAACGCCCATCAAGTTTATGATATTAAAACATAAATATTAGTGAAAGTAGGATTATTTTAATAACTCTTCTCTGCAGAGACGGGTCCGTAAAACAATGCAGTTTAGCAACTAATATCTAGAATAGGGAAGGGAAAATGGTTCTGATTTAAGCTTCAGTCAATTCAGGAGACAATTGATTTTTCCGGGAGAGAGGAAACCCGGACCAATGATTTCTATGGTTACAGCTCCCGCTGAGTCCAGGCTCCTGGCTCTATACTGCGCAAGTGCATGCTGCTGATTTAGCCGTCCGGCGCCTTCAGTTTCGAAGGGAAAGCCCCTCCCTCCTCTTCCCTCCGTCGTCCTATCGCCGCCTCTCTTTGCCTATTTCAAGAGGTGTGGGAGCCTTTGACGCAATATTCGAGCGCCCGCAGCGTTTAGAGCTGCGACGCTGAACATGGCGCGTTCCTAGAAGCTTTCGGCATCAGTAGGCGGCGGCGTGTGGACTGCAAGCGTGGGGCGTGGGACCAACCGACGCCGCTTCGTGTTGGGGAGTCGAAGCAGAAGAGCTGGGCTATACCGGACGGAACCAAGCGGTGAGGCCCCGGCCTGAGAGCCCCAGAGCGCACGCGAGTGAAAGGAAGGAGTGGGCTGGGCAGCGGAGACCTGCGTGGCCGAGAAGGGACGTGGGCACATACAGGGAGGTGAGGGATAGCTGTGGCGCGGCAGGGGCCTGCAGACTTGGCTCTCTGTGTAACCCCAGGAGCCCGTGGGAACTCTGGGCTCCCCAGTCAGCCCGGAGCGGGAAGCGTGGTCATGGAGGAGACGGAGTGTCGGACGGCAGACATTGAGTGCCTAGATGAAGAGATCGTAGGGTGCCCGCTGTGGCTGCGGTTGAGGGCCTGGGGTTGCATTTGCCCTTGGGGGATAGAGATCGTGGTCTTCTTTGGTATAAAGCCAGTGTGTATTGTTACTGCACACAGGGCACTGCTGTTAATGGCAATACAGTGAAAGCTTTAACGAAACGTTAGACCCTCGGTAGCCCTTGATGAACAAGTGAAGGAAGTTACACATTTTCAGAGAGGACGTGCTTGCTGGGGGTATGGCCGCCAAGACTCAAGCCCATCGACTTCTGCATCTTTATATTTGGGGGTATTTGTGATTCAGCAAAACTGTTGGAAGCCCATTGCATTTGTTATTTTTCTTTACTTTTTTTTTTTTTTTTCGTGACATGGTGATTGAGGAAAGTAGTATTTCAAAGTGATTGACTAAATAGCTGGGACAGGTGGATTGTCTACAGGTGCCAACATTGCTATTGACATACTCCCTCCCCACCGCAGTTAGAAGGAGCTCCGTTGTAGTACGGTAGTGTCCTTGAAACTTGGTTATTTTTCGGAAGGAAGTAAGGAAGAGCATTTTACAGTCATAGATTCGCACCATCCCCCCCTTTAGGGAGTTCACTCCTCCATTTTCATGTTATTTCAGATTTCTCTATTAAGTACAGAGGCTTCAAGTTAAAGACAGATTGACTCTACAGTATAAGTCATCCATTGCATGACAGCTTTTCTTACATCTTTCGTCACTGAGGAAGATTTCTATGAAATTACAGTGCAAATCTTTCCCTATTGGTTGTGGTAGGATTGTGGAATTTTTCCTCCTGTAACCTAGCACAGGGAATAGTAGAAACAGTTTAATTATAGCGGTGCTTTGTGGCAATATGTTACAGCTCTAGGGCAGCCAGACTGCTCTGTCCTAGTTAGACTTCTGAAAGCAGAAGAGAATTCTCACCAAACACGAATTTAGTTATAGTAGTACGATTAGAGGTTCTAAACAAATATGTGGAGATTATTTGGTAATTAATATGCAAATCTTTAGATTATGTGATACTGTGAATGTGTTTGCATTCAGATTAAACCGGAATGCAAAAGATACTTTGTAGACTGAGACACTAAAGATTTTTCCAAAGATAAATACATGTTTTTTGAGAAACAAATATTCATATTTTGGGAGATAATATGTTTGATTAGATAGATTTTAACCTTTGTGTTGTATGGATGTAGGTGTGTGTATTTGTATTTAGTCTTGGGCTTCTCCTAATTTTGTGTTATTTCTGGCAATATCGTTCATTCTTTTCTTTTCTGTCTGCACCAAATGGGGATTGTTTAATATCAGAGTGACTCAGGGAATGGTAAGACACACTTATAATCTGTAGGGCTTTAGCTGGATCAGTGCTCTACACCCTTGTTACTCAAAGTGTAGCATATGGCATCACCCGAGAGTGTGTTAGAATTGCACAATCTCAGGCTTAACCCCAGAGCTACTGAATCAGAATCTGCACTTCAGCAAGCTTTCCACATGATAGGAATGTACCTTAAAGCTTAAGACACACGACTTTGGTTGGTAAAGAAGACTGAGGTCATGAATAAAAATTATAGCATCATTTATTTTAATTTGAAGTGATCTTATGTTGATTATAGAGCCTGATATATATGGTTGAAGAAACTAAGACCCAGCAAGGGTTAGCGACTTACATAAGGTCACACATATCTAGATGTAAAACCCAGGGTCTGACTCGTTCCAGTGCTTTTCATTTGCTGGTTACTGCCAGATTATTAAAACTGAACTAAAGCATTCATGAATGACAGCTAAGTATTCATTCAACAACAAACATTTATGGATTAATGGACAGGCAGTGCAATAATCCTGTGTGTTTATAATAACTACTTCTGTTTCTTCTGCCAAGATTGCTGTTGACATAATCCCTCTCCACCCCAGTTAAAAGGAGCTCTGTTGTAGTGCGGTAGTGTCCTTGAAATTTGGTTATTTTTCAGAAGGAAGTAGGAAGAGCATTTTACAGTCCTAGATTTCCACCGTCCCCCATCCCCTTGGATAGGGAGTTCACTCCTCCATTTTCACGTTATTTCAGATTTCTCTATTAAGTACAGAGGCTTCAAGTTAAGAACAGATTGACTCTACAGTATAAGTCATCCACTGCATGACACCTCTTCTTACATCTTTCGTCACTGAGGAAGATTTCTGTGAAATTACAGTGAAAATCTTTGGTGGTAACCAATGGTGTTTATTAACCTATGGTCTCTTTTCCTCCTTAGTCTTTCCTGGATAAAGTTGCTTTCTACTTGACAGAGGAAATGAAAGACATTGATGAGAACTTCATTGCTTTTTGTCCTCTTTCATCTGCAAACGTGTCTGCTTCTTTCTGTCCATCTCTAAATGCTCTGAGTTTTTTCTCCTTAATGACAATGTCTCCTTGGTGTATCAGTTTGCTAGGACTGCAATGATAAAATACTTCAGAGACCCAGCAAGGGTTAGTGACTTACATAAGGTCACACATATCTAGATGTAAAACCCAGGATCTGACTTGTTCCAGTGCTTTTCATTTGCTGGTTACTGCCAGATTATTAAAACTGATTGGGTGACTTAACAGAAATTTATTTTCTTACAGTTCAGGAAGCTGGAAGTATAACGTAAGGTTCCAATGGAATTGGTTTCCTCTGAAGCCTTTCTCCTTGATTTACAGATGACCACCCCATTTCTGCCTCTTTATGTAGTCATACCTTTGTACACTAGAACCTCTGGTTTTGTTTTTTGTTTTTTAATTAGAACATCTACTGGATGATGGTTTCATTTTAACTTAATCACTTCTTCAAAAATTTTACCTCTAATTCTAAGGATACTGAGGTGATGGCTCCAATGTATGAATTTTGGGGGAACACACTTCAGTCCATAACCTCCTTTTTACTGTGGACTGGCACTAACTCATCAGCATTTAAACACAGTCATCTTCAATACTCTCTCCTCACTCTAGATTCATCTCCAGTTTCATCTGTAATTATTTCCTTAAGTTTCTTGAAAGTTGTTACATTCATTTTCTCCACCTCATTACTTTTTTCCCCTAATATATTGAAGTCTGTAAGTCTGCTGCAGCCACTGAATTTAATGGGGGTGCTGATCCATTGGTCTCTTTGTTTTGAAATATACTGGAATCTTTTTAATAATTTGATTTGACTAGTTAACCTCTAAAGTGTTGTTATGTTTCTGCCACACTATAGTTTCCTTGTTTCCCTCCTGTGTCTTGGTTTATTATTCTGTCTTCTCTGACCACTGGAATATTTGTTTCACTTGGGGTGCTATCTTCTACTTCTCCCCACTCTCCATGAATGGTCTTAGCTCTGATGACTTCAGCTGCTCTCTCTCTTTTGTCGAGTCCCAAATCTCTGTCTCTTTAGCACATATTGCTGTTCACCTCTGACACATTGTTGCTGTCTTAAGATACCTTAAACTCATGTCAAAAATTATTCCTCACTCTTTCTGAAGTTGCTTCTCTTCCATCTTCCTATGGTTCTTATGTGCGTCACTCATTTGGAGATGCCCAGTCTTCATTCTTCCCTCTTAATATCCTGTATGCTACCCTTCCCCTGCTTACCTATCTAATTACTTATCAAATCTTGCCTTTTTCATCTGCCTTTTCCCTGTGGTTACTACCTTGGTTCAGAGTATCATTATTATCTGGATGTTTGTGTAAACTTGAATAACTTGCTTGCTTCTGAGAAGACATACCGTCCCTCTCTACCCTTTTTCTGTAGGCAGATTGCACTGTTCTGCAGTTTATCTCTGTAGAGTTTTAGATTAAAATCCAAACTGCCAAGCCTAGAAAATAAGAATCGTAATGATTTGGGTCTTGCTTTTGCTTTCACCTTCTGCTGTTTCCTACCTCTTATTTTTCTGTCATGCTGAATGAGTGACAATTCGTCAGAAGTTTTAGGATGCTTTTTAAAATTGAGATGTTTACATGTTGTGTGTCTTCTAGAATGTACACCTGTCTGACGGACATCTAAATTGTACTCTTCTGGATAACTTCTACTTAACATAAACACTACATTATTCCCTCCTGGGAAGCCTTCCCCAACCTCCATATGGTGCGTTAGGCTTTTTACATTCTTCCATAACAGCTTATTTTAGCACTTAAACTATATTGTAATTGTTGTCTTCTTTCCTTTCTAGACTTGAATGCAAAGGCTGTTATTTATGTCTCAGAGTAGTGCCTGGCCAGTAGAAGCTGTTTCATTGTTGAATGCAAGTTGAATTACCAGAGCTGAAAAGTTGGTATATTATATACCCTGGAGGTTAGATCAAGTGGACTTGAAAAGTCAGGGACACGGATTTATTTTTTTTTGCCTTTACACAAGTGGAAGCAGAGATTGAGATTTAGCGATTGAATTCATTCATTCATTCACTTAGAGAGGGAGAGAGTTGAGGTGAGAGAGAAACAGAGAGAGAAACATCAATGTGCAAGAGAAACAGCAATCAGTTGCCTCCTTGACTCAGGTTGAACCTGTGACCTTTCAGTCTACGGGTCAGTGCTCCAACCAACAGAGCTAACTGGCCAGGGCTGAATTCATTATTTAACATCTATTTATTCATCACTTTTCATATGTGCCAGTTACTGTTACAGATTCTAGTGATACACCTTTGAACAAATTAAAGTCCTTGGTCTCTGGACCTTAAATTCTAATCAGGGAAGCCTTAGCTGGTGTAGCTCAGTGGATTGAGCGCAGGCTGCAAACCAAAGGGTCTCTGGTTTGATTCCCAGTCAGAGCACATGCCTGGGTTGCAGGCCAGGCCCCCCGGGGGGCCACGTGAGATGCAACCATACATTGGTATTTTTCCCCATCTCTTTCTCCCTCCATTCCCTTCTGTCTAAACATAAATAAATAAAATCTTTTTAAAAAAATTCTACTTAGGGGAGACTGGACAATAAACATCTACACTAGCATGGCAAACAGCTAAATGTGTTATTTGTAAAAATTAAGAAGGATATCTAGACCAAAGAGATTCTGGGTTGAAGGGTGAGCTATTTTAGATTGGGCAGTCAGGGAAGACTTACTTGATTAGCTGACAACTTGAGGAGACATTGGATTGAAGTTAAAGACATGCAGATATCTGAAGGCAAGAGCTTTCGAGCTGGAGGCAACAAATGCAAAGGAAGGACAAGATACATTTTATGTATCAATTCCACTAAACATAAACGGCCTTATCCTGTCTTTTTGTACAGTTATGCAGGAGTTTCTCTGGTTTTAGCACGAAGTGTGGAACTGCTGGGTCATAGGATATAACCTGGTCCTAGGGCACACACATTTAATCTCATTAGCAATGACAAAATTGTTTTCCAAAGTCATACCAATGTATTTTCCTAGCAGCAATGCATAAGGGTTTCTGTTTCCATACATTCTTGCCAGCACTGAATATATGTGGACTTAGTAATTTTTGCCATTCAGATGATTTAAAAGTAATATATCAATTTTTAAAAAAATTCCTGATAACCAGTGAGGTAGCATCTTTTCTAGTACTTATTAGCCATTTGGCTTTTCCCATCTGTGAATTGTCTATATCTTTTCTCCAGTTTTCTTTTGAATTTCTGATTCAAATGGGTTTTTTTGTACACTCTGTATAATAATCCTTTGTTTCAATCATTTAAAATTTTTTCTCCTAATCTTTACCTTGTTAGCTTTGGGTATGATGTTCTCATTGACTCCATTAATTTTGGCCTTCAATTTTGATATATTATAATTAGGAAGATAAGCTATAATCTTGATGTTGTATTTTGGTTCTTAGGTCTAAAACTAACAAAACAAGACAACCACCACCACAACAGAACCTTCCAAAACAGTTCATTTCACTTGAGGTCTATCAGTGGACAGCGCGGTGATCAAAAAGAGTAATGTTGTAGCCAGTGGAGGGCTGGGATAGACACCTTGAATTCTGTATTCCAGAAGTGTCACTAATCAGCCTGTGACCTTAGAGAAGTCACAGTTTATCTCTTTAGCCACTCTGGGACATAGTTTCTTGGTCAGTAAAATAAAATTATCAACTTAGATATACTTACTGTTTAGAGGACAATAATAGCTTCATGTTGATAGAAAAATTATTTCAATGAGTCAAAACATTTTAACGTAGAATAATTCCTAATTATGTGAACACTACTAGGTGTACAGCCTATATATGTTTTAATGAAGTAATTTTTATAAATGTAGTGACTCCTGAGGCTGACCTCTCAAAACTATGAGATTCTTCCAAGACATAGTTGTAGACAATGATGTCCTGGACTAGTAGTTGGAAACTACCGATCAAAGATGTGCATATTTGGACAAGACTGATGGTCCCTTAACACCTAGCAAAAGGTTTTGACAAAACATAAATCTGATTGGTTATAGTCTATTAAATTCAGGCTGTGCTATTACTCCGATTTAAAGAACAGTATCTGGTATAAAGTCAAGATTTCCTTCCTATTAGTTTTACATCGGAGAAAAAAATTTAAAACAATAAGCATAATTGCTGTTCTTCAGTATTTTTTACACAGATGTTTATTTTTTTGTTTCAGCCAAAGAGATTTCAAAGAGGTTGCTGGTGACACTGGCGGGGGGGGGGGGGGCCTTATTGCTGGCACTATCTTGGTGTGGGGGTCACTATTGTTTAGGATAAGCTCCTTAACTTTTCCCGTTAGGTGTTCGGTCCTGGGAACTCTCATGTATGCTAAGCAGACAAGACACGTACACTGCCATTTCCCTGAAAACTCCCGAGCGAGACACAGAGACTTGGGTTTATTGGACAGGACTCCTTTCACAACTGTCCTCTGGCTCTGTATACTGCCTTCTTACATAGTACATGATTTACTGATACATTTCTCCTCCCCCAGCTAGAGTACCTTGTTTTATTGTAGCTGGTCTTGTTGTGTTTCACAGTAGCTTTTTTTTTTTCTTTTAAACAAATTGAAAGCAAGACTGTCTACCAGCAAAAAGACTGACTTGCTTTATGGTGGTGGTCTAGAACCGAACCTGCAAACCTCTGAGGGATGCCTGCATACTCTCCATAAGGGCAGGGATTTTTTTGTCTTTTTAGTTTATTGATGTACCTCATGTGTCTAGAATAATGTCTGACATTTGTAAGTAAATATTTGTTGAATGAATGAAGGTTGAAATGTCTGATGATAAACCAAGGAAATATTGGAAAGCTGATTAGACAGCACAGGATTAGACCAAACAGTGTTAGGTATTCCCAGTGAAAAGTCTTGTTAAATTTTGTTGGCTCAATAGGCCTCATTTCAGTAGAGGAAGATACTGAATGGACTGTTCATTCATTTCTTTATTTTTCAGCCATTCAGCATACTGTTTACTGTTGTATATTTTGATACTTCTTTCTTTACTGTGATGTAATTCCTGTTCTTCCAGAAGGATTTTTGTTTCTTTGACCTCTTTCTGTTTCACCTTTTTTAAAAGCCAGCTTAGCTTTCCACTCTTAGAAATCACAATGACATCATTGCTTGTTTAGTTCTTCAAACATTTACTGAGCATTTGTTGTATCTATATATGCCAGGGCACTGTACTATGTACTGGCATATATAGATGAATAAGACAAAAATTCTTGCCTTTAAGCTGCTCATGATTTTGTAGCTGAGATGCAAGTAAATAAGGAAATAGATGTAATAGTAAAAATATGTACTATTGTAGAACAGTAGGAAGGAGTGCTTTACTATCTAGTGCAGTTACAGATTTACAGAGGTGATGCCACATGTGAACAGCAGCTTTAGTGATTTCTGTATCATTGTCTATTAGCTGCCATTTTAAAGATTTTATTCATTTATTTTCAGAGAGAGGGGAAGGGAGGGAGAAAAAGAGGAAGAGAAACATCGACATGTGAGAGAAATATCAGTTGGTTGCCTCTTGCACACCCCCCTACCAGGGACCTGGCCTGCCACCCAGGCATGTCCCCTGACTGGGTATTGAACCTGCAACCTTTTGGTTCACAGGGCAGTGCTCAATTCACTGAACCACACCAACCAGGGTTTAGCTACCATTTTTAAAAAATAGACTAATGAATTGACTAATGAACCCCTTCTTCTCATTGTCAATCTTACTATTATATTTTGGTTATTTCTAATCTTTTATTTGACTTACGGATATTTAACCTCTCTTTATGTATATATATATGTTTTGCTTTTCAAACAATGCTGCAATATACATCTTTTTGCTTATATATTTGTATATTGATAAGAGTACATCTGTAGAATAAATTTCTAGCAGTGGACTTAATTAAGGAACATAGGCATTTAAAATTTTTTTTAATTTTATTTTTAGAGGAAAGGGGAGAAAGAGAAACATAAATTTGTTGTTCTGCTTGTTTATGCATTCATTGGCTGATTCTTGTATGTGCCCTGATCCAGCCTTGGTGTATCGGGATGATTTTTTAACCAAATAAGCTACCCAGCTAGGGCTTCAGAACATATGCATTTTTATTTGCTTTTTTTAAATTTTATTTTTTCCTTACAGTCTTCATTCAACACTCTTTGTATTAGTTTCAGGCATACGGCACAGTGGCTAGACATTCATATAGGTTACAAAGTGCTCCCTCAGTAATGCGGGTGCCCACCTGGCACCATAGATAGTTATTACAGTGTTGTTAACTACATTCCCTGTGCTTCACCTTACATCCCCATGCCTGTTTTGTAACTAATAAATTAGCACATCTTAATCTCATCACCTTATTTCACCCTCCTCCCCAATGCCCCGCTTTTGGCTCCATCAGTTTGTTCTCTTTTATCTGTAAGTCTGTTTCAATTATATTTATTTGATTCCACATGTAAGTGATACTATATTATATTTCTTTCTCTGTCTGGCTTATTTCATCTTACCTCCACCCACTTCCCCTCTAACTACGGTTGGTAGCACTATCTAGAAACTTGTTCAGATTCAGGTTTAACTGGTTTTATTTTTGTTTGTTTTTTGTTTTTTTTTGGCAAGCTGCTTTAAGAATTTTGTTTCTCAAAATAATAAAATGTTTTTTTGTTTAAACTTTCTAATATGGTAACTTTTCTGTTACCCTAGAGAACTCTTCCCTGGTCTTCACAGAAATTCATTTCTTTTTTTTTTTTTTTTAATAATTACTTTATTATTTTTCAATTACAGTTGTCTGCATCCCCTCCCCTCCCTCGACCCCGTCCAACCCCATCTCCCTTCCCTGCCTCCCTCCCCACCCTTGGTTCTGTCCATGTGTCCTCTATAGTGGTTCCTGAAAACCCTTCTCCCCATTGTCCCGTCCCCTCTCCCCTCTGGCTATTGTTAGACTGTTCTTAATTTCAGTGTCTCTGGTTATGTTTTTCTTGCTTTTTTCTTTTGTTGATTATGTTCCAATTAAAGATGAGATTATATGGTATTTATCCCTTACTGCCTGGCTAACTTCACTTAGCATAATGCTCTCCAGTTCCATCCATGCTGTTGCAAAGGTAAAAGCTCCTTCTTCCTCTCTGCTGCGTAGAATTCCATTGTGTAAATGTACCATAGTTTCTTGATCCATCAGAGAGATGCAAATTAAATTCATTTCTTTTTTGTCTTGGACACATCGTCTTTCTCTAGTTTGCTTTTGACCTCAGGTAGTTTAGCAGTTTTGTAATATTTCCTGTTCCTAATTCCCCAAGAATATGCTTTCTGCCTCCTATTCTTTTTGTAGATTTGGGCTCTAGATATGAGTTGACTTGCAAGAATTTAACTACTTTGAAAAAAAATGATACCTTCCTCTAACCATCTGTAGGAAATGTTCTAGTAACACATGGTAAATACTAGAATGCTTATACATTCCACTAAAAGGCTACTCTCCAAGTGTTTGTTTGGCCACTAACCTGTTCTTCTCTGGAGGAAAATTAGAGCTTTTAAGTTACTAATGTCACTTTCTCAATGGCTCGTATTTGGCCATATTTGTCCTTTTCCTAAATGTGGAATACTGCAGTTCTATGCTCCCCAGTTGATTTCATTCTTTTCCTCATATTACTCTGCCTGTTCTCATTCCCTTTTCTCAGGCTCCTTTATGCTGTAAAACACTGCTAATGTTATTGCATTTTCTTAAATTCGCCATAATTATTTTGTTGATAGGTTAAAACATTCAGATCGTCATCTCACATTGTCTTTTTGTAGAGTATTTTTTTTTAAAGATTTTTTTGAATTTTTATTTATTTTTAGAGAGAGGGGAAGGGAGGGAGAGAGGGAGAGAAACAGCAATGTATGGTTGCCTCTCACATGGCCCTCATGGGGACCTGGCCCGCAACCCAGGCATGTGTCCTGACTGGGAATCGAACCGGGACCCTCTGGTTCCCAGCCTACGCTCAATCCACTGAGCTACACCAGCCAGGGCGTTTTTGTAGAGTATTTTTAAAGATTCAGTATTTAACTACAGAAGTAGACACAGTGTGGTGAGGTTTTCATTTTCATGTTTTGCATCCCATCTTTGTTGTATTACTTTTTTTTTACCCTCCCATTCATTCTTTCCCTCAGGAGCTCTTTTCGCAGCATTTATTTACCTAACTTCTTGGGTCCTGAAAACTCATTTCTGTATTTCTAGACGACTGTCCTGGCCAAGTAGTCACTGAGAATTCCATTGTCCTCTTTCTCTGTCCTTGAAAGTGAAAGGATGCTTGGAATTTACTGTTTGGGCTGTAGCACTCACTTCTTACCATCAGATGGCACTGTAGATTACTCTATTTTTACAGTCTTAGGAATGGTAGATCTATATAGTAGTGCATTATCTGGTAAAAAAACAAGTTGATGTGGAAACTGACTTAGAAATGAAATTAAACTATGCTTTACATCTGAAACAAATACAAACTGATATTGAAATATACATATATAACTAAAACTAAAAAAATGAAATTAAAGACATTATATTGCTAACAAATACAAATTTATTTTCCTTTATGTGGTCCAAGTATATTGTATATAATATGTGAAGCTTAAAAGAAAGTAATCAGTAAATTAGAACTTTTTAGTTGGTTTTATTTTTCTGTTAAATATTTTAAACTATTGTTTTTATAAACACCAAATGGCGAGAATATTAATGTTCGTGAGTGCTTCTTAAAGATGACTGTTTGCATTGAAACCGCGTTTGATACATGACTTAGAGTTCCCTGAGTGAGGAAGATCGTTTTGGTAATCATCGGCATCACAAATCTAGGTAATGTGGCAGAAGTCTTGCTTACGGACTCTTGTTACTGAAGACCAAGGTTGTAAGCTTTATCTCCAAAACTTTTATAATCAGAGTGCAATTAGTGACCGCATTACCTGCTTAAATGTGCTGTATTTAATATAGTGCCATGATTTCTCTGTATGTGCTTGACAGGAGAAATACGCAATGATTTTAAGGTCTTGAGAAGTTGAGAGGTTTTAGGAGTAGGGAAGAGAAATGAAGTAAATGTTCCCATGAAAATTTAGAACAGGTTTAAAGTGGAAATTGTTGGCCTTTTGAAAAATGTTTTTTTCAACGTTAAGATAAAATATGTAGACTATAAGAATCCTCATAATCTCTGGGGCTACCTAAACACAACTACTCTTTATAATTTGATTTGTTGCCTGCTTGTCTATTATTCTTAGGGTATTTGCAGATATGTGGAATTATCTTTAGTCAAAACAGTCCCTAGGAAGTGCTGTTCACATAAAACATGCAGGGATGCTAAATGACCTGTAATGCATACCCAGAGAATAATTTCCCTGTCCCAACGACCAAATGACCTCTGTTGAGAAACTGAAATGAATCCAAACTGTACGGTATGGATTTGAATGGTACTGGCATCTTTGGAACCTTGACTGTTGTCCAGAGTCTGTGTCTTTAATTTTACTTTAATTTCTTGAATAAATGCTCTTCCTTGCTCTGAATTAACATCATTTTTTGCTGTTGATACTCTGCGCAAACGTTTTTCATTTCTTTAGTCACTTTTCCTTGCCTCTTGCTGACTGTGGCATTTATATAGTCAAAGCACTTAAAAAAGAATAGCAGTTTTATTAAGACACACAGACCATATAAATCACTTACTGGAAGTGTGCAATTCAGTGGTTTTTAGTATATCCACAGAGTTGTGCAACCGTCACTACAGTCAATTTCAGAACATTTTCATAGCCCAAAAGAAACCAAATTCCCATCAGCAGTCATTCTACATTTTCTCTGACCCCCAGTCCCTGGCAACCACTGATCCACTTTTTGTTTTTATAAATTTGTTTATTCTTGAAATTTTATACAAAGGGAATAATACAACATGTGGTCTTTTGTGACTGTTGTCTTTCATTTAGCATAATGTTTCAATGTTCACTTATATTGTGGCATATATGAAAAAGGATTTTATTTCTTCTTATTGCTAAATAATATTGCGTTGTCTGGAAATACCACCATTTTATTTACCCATTCATCAGATAATAGACATTTGAGTTGTTGTCACTTTTGGCAATTATAAATAATGGTGCTGTGAAAATTCATGTATAAGTTTTTGTGTATTCATATGTCTTAATTACTCTTGGGTGTATAAAAAGAGTTGGAATTTTTGGGTCATGTAGTAACTGAGTGTAAACATACAGTAACTGTATGTTTAACATACAGTTAGTGTAAACATACAGTAACTGTATGTATAACATTTTGAGAAACTGACAGATTTTTCCAAAGTGGCTGCTCCATGTTACATTCCCGCTAGCAATGCACTGGGGCTCCAATTTTTCCATATCCTCCTCAATACTCCCAGTATAATGTGTTTTTTACTATACCCATGCCAGTAGGTATGAAGTCATGAAGATTTACCCCTAGATTTTTTAAGAGTTTCACAGTGTTACCTCCTGATGTTTGGAGTTAATTTTTGTGTATGTGTGGTGTAAGGAAATGGTCCAACTACTCTTTCGCATTTGGATAACCAGTTCAACACCATTTGTTGAAAAGACTGCTTTATTTATTGAATTGCCTTGGTACCCTTGTTGAAAATCAGTTGACTGTTTATTTTTATTATTATTATTTTTCAATTCTCACCCCCAGGATATTTTTTCATTGCTTTTAGAGATAGAGGCAGGGAGGGAGGGAAAGAGGGGCAATGAGAGGGAGGGGGAGAGAGAGACAGAGACATTGATGTGTGAGAGAAACATCGATCAGTTGCTTTCTTCTGCACACCCCAACTGAGAATTGAACCTTCAACCTCCTGGGTATGTGCCCTGACAAGGAACCAAACCCATGGCCTTTCAGTCTTTGCAGCGATGCTCCAACCAACTGAGCCACCTGGCCAGGATAAAAAAAATCAGTTGAATTTAGATGTAAGGGTTTGTTTCTGGACTTTCAAATCTGTTTCATTAACATATGTATCCATTGTGCCAGTCACAACATTGTCATGACTATAGCTTTTTAGTGAGTTTTGAAATCTGAAAATGTGAGTGAATTTCCCATATTTCTGTTTTTGATTGTGACCAGAGAACATATTTGTATGATTTTAATCCTTTTAAATTTGTTTAGGCTTCTTTTGTGGTCTAACATACAGTTTCCTCTGGAGAATGTTCTATGTACTCTCTGTGTACCCTCAAGAAGAATGTGTGCATTCTGTTGTTGAGTGGAATGTTCTCTAAATATGTCAGGTCTAGTTTGTATAATGTTGTCCAAGAATTCTGTTACCATCTTCTTAGTTGTTCCATCCTTTATTGAAAGTAGAGTATTGAAACCTCCAGCTGTTACTGGTCCTGGTATGGAACCTCTGCCCTTTGAGCAGGTTGGGGTAGGGATGGTTGAGGCCCACTGTTTTTGGCCTCCTGTGCTTGAGGTAGGGCATCTGCTCCACCAGTGATGCTTGAGGAGAAGAGAGCCCTCGACTTCTCTGCGACACTTGCCTGAAATAGAGTGGCTGCAGAGCTCGGGTGGATGAGAAATGCTGGCTACCTGCCCCTCTTTGGGAGAAACTAGCTCTGGATTAAGAACTGGGTTGAGAGGGAGCCCCTTGTTCTTGGCTACAGCTGCCCAGGAGTAGAGCTTCTGTAGCACTGCAGAGTAGGAGTGAGTTCATGGCTCAAATGCCACAGATTCTTGCCATTCTTACCGAGATTTAGTAGTATTTCTTGCTGTAAAGGTTTCTCCATTTACTGTATGTTCTTTTTTTTTTTTTTTTTTTAAGATTTTATTTATTTCCAGACAGACGGGAAGGGAGGGAGAGAGGGAGAGAAACATCAATGCGTGGTTGCCTCCCATGCGGCCCCAACTGGGGACCCAGCCTGCAAGCCAGGCACATGCCCTGACTGGGAATCGAACTGGCGACCCCTTGGTTCACAGACCACACTCACAATCCACTGAGCCACACCAGCCAGGGTTTACTGTATGTTCTTAACCACACTTTCCAGAGGCTTTAAATGGGTACTTTTTATAATTTTTGCCAGTTACGGTTGTTTCATGGAGGAGAGAATCTCTGTAGCTCTTCATGCTACCATTCCAGAAGTATTCTGGAAAAGAAGAGCCTATTTCTTTTTCTTTAAAACTGATAGTTCAGCCTAGAGTCTTGATTAGGTGAAGACTGACCATTTTTGATATTTCAGAGGTGAGGTTGTATGCTTTTTATTGCATCACATCAGGAAACACCTAAGGTCAATTTGTGCAACTGTTCATGATACTAAGGTTGTTTTTTTCAGTTGTGCTGGTGATGACAGATCCCTTCATTTTAAAGGTTTGTTTGTTGCATTTAGCAAGTAGTCTGTGGGTTGATACTTGGACACACTGTGACTATTCCATTCCCCAGTTGCTGTTCTTTCACTTAATAGGTTTAGTATTCATTTTTGATTCATGCCTGAATACTTTGTTTCACTGGGGGACCCTTGTTGATGTTGAAAATTTTTTTCTTCGATTTTTTATTGTAATCTATACCTTTTTCTAAGTTTACTAACTCACTGCTTTAACATTTAATAGTGGGGCGGGGTTATTTTTTACATGCAATCTCCTAAAACTAAGGACAAGCTCAGATAAGTCTAGAAAGTCTAGTTACAGGGTATGAGTATTTTTAGGCTGTTTCACATTTGCTAGATTGTTTAGACTTTTATAGAATCAAAGAATAGAAAAAGTCCACTGATGAATAAAATAAACGGACTCAGTTGTGAAACACTGTAGGGAGAAGGGCAAAATCCCTGTGCCCTTTTAATTTTCTCCTTCTCTGTTTTTGTTCTTAGAGAAGAGTTTAGATTTTGAATAATTCTCTTCTGTAACATACATCATTGAGGGCTCATAAAGTAGAAGCAGTGCTCAACATTTTGAATCTGTACAAATTAATGAAAAATTAAAGCAACCTCAGTGTTCACATTATTAATTAGAAAACAGGCAAATTTAGTCTTGCTGTTTCTCCTTGGTTGCCTTAAGGGTCTTAGTAATTGATAGGGATGCGGAAGGGAAAAAGACACATTCCTTTACGTATGCAGAGGATTTTTCACACTGCACGCCAACCTCTGCACAGAGGGGCTGTAGCAGTGCCTTACTGTGAGCGACACTTCCCTGGTCTTCAGGTCCCCTGGTGGGGATCTCTGGGAGGAGCCTGTCCCGTCCATTGAGGAGTACATTTAGCCATTCCCACAAATTAGTGTCTGTCTCTCCTCTTGTTTTCCATCCCTCCTTCCTTATTTCCTTCCTTCCTTCCTTCCTTCCTTCTTCCTGGTTTTTTTCTTCCCCCTCCATCTTTCTTTATTACGTATATTTTTCTCCACAGTTTTTTTTGGAGACTGGTTGTGTGTCTTTTTCAATTCTAGGTGCAAATAACAGTAGCAACCCTATTTCTGTAATTCTGCTATTCCAAAAAAAAAAAAATCAAAGGTTTGTTTTTCAGGTGTACTACCCTCTGACTGACTGCTAGTAATCACTGGTAGTCATCTATCTTTTAACCCAAATGAAGTTTTTCCCCACACTGTTACATTTGAATGACTCCATACATTTTTTTTCCCCTCTGTTCTTTGTTGCCCTCCCTGTGCTTTTAAGATAATTCCACACGTGAGTACTACATGAATATTTAATGTGATCCTTTTAGGTTTCTGATGGATTCAGAAATCTTTCTGGCAGTTTCTCTAGGAACCTGTTGTGGGAGAGCATGGCAGGTTGGTGGGTGTTTGGGAGTGGGAGAAGCTGGGGTTCCAGAGACCTGGTTATTGGGTCTCACTCTGCCATGTGCTAATTGCTACATAATCTGGAGAGCTCTCCTATGGCTGTAAGTTCTTTCTCTGTAAAACAGTGATATTAGTCTACACGTCAGATTTGCTTTGATAGGTTTATTTGGGATCTTTAAAACACTTAATATTCTTTAGTAATATGATATTATTTGATAATCCATTAAAAGTCTGTCATTCCTCCCGGCTGGTGTAGCTCAGTGGATTGAGCGCAGGCTGGGAACCAGAGGGTCCCGGTTCGATTCCCAGTCGGGGCACATGCCTGGGTTGCGGGCTAGGTCCCCAGTGAGGGCCATGTGAGAGGCAACCATACATTGCTCTTTCTCCCTCCCTTCTACTCTCTCTGAAAATAAATTAAAAAAAAAATCTTAAGAAAAAAAGGTCTGTCATTCCTGAATTAAGTTATATTTGATGATGCATTTGATTTGCAGTTTTGGAGCTGATAGCTGCTTGAACCTTCCCTTGTAAGTTAATTGGTCCTTGGAAATGTTTCCAGTAGAAGTTATGAAAGACGTTTTGTTTCTCGGACCTAAAAGCCTTTTCCCTATTAGCTGAACCACTCACAGTAGTATTTCTATGGGGAAAATACACTCTAGGTTCCAACTCTTATTTTTGAAACTTATTTTTCACAGTTTGTTTTAATGATAAGAATATTTCTTTCTGCTTCCCACCTCATAATCCCCCAGGATTTGGGTAGAGAAAGAGACCCCTTCTGATTTTTACCATCTGAACCTCTACCTCAGTGCTTGACATAAAATTGGTTCTGCAGTGTGTGAACTGAACCCTCCCTCCCACACTGGATGGGCTTCTTGGGATCAAGGATCAAAAACAAGGGGAGGAGGGGCTGTGGCACACGCTTCTGGGGAGGACCTGGGTGGAGCAGGTAGGGATGGCACTCCAGCGGCTTCCATTAGAACGGGGAAATGGTGAGGGGGCGGGCACAAATATAAGACCTTGCTGCGGAGGGCCGGAACTGTGGAGAGTGAAGGTGCGTGATGTGTACATTGAGCGTTCTGCACCTTCTTTGCTCTTGGTGTAAACTGCCCTTAAGTAGTAACTCAAAACAGGGACGTGGCTTTTTTCCTCCTTTTTGGAGGGTGGGGATGAATTCTGGTAGAGCATCCTGCTAGTATTGCTTATATTCATATTTTAATATATTCACATTCTTTCTAACTTCCAAGGGCTTTTTTTTTTTTTGGTATATCTATTAAAGTCAAGACACTTTATTTTCCCCTATAAGGTCGTCCGTAAACTATGCCTGCCTACTTCTCCAACCTCACCGTATTCTACTTTCCCCTTTTCTCACTAAGTGTTAGTCATACTGAACTTCTTAAGTTTATTTCTAATCTAAAGGCTTTGTTTTCGGTTGTTTTCTCTGTCTGGAGCTCTGCATGGCCGGGCATCTCTTGTCATGCAGGTCTCTTGTGTCACTTCAGAGAAGCTTTTTCTGAACACCCAATCTAAGGTAACAGATTCAGCTGCAGTCAGTCTTTAAAACATGGTCTTGTTTTCTTCATATCATTACTTTCCACCAGAAGGTAAGCTGCATGAAGTCAGGGACACTCTTGTTCTTTGCTATATTCTGGAACAGTGGTTGGTACACAGCAGGCTCTCAGCAATTTAATGAAATAAATCATTAGTTAATTAGCTGCCATGTGGTTCAGTGCGAAGTACTTTATTGTTCAACATTGGTCACCTTTCTTTATTCAGCAAATATTTATTGAGCATATATCATGTGTCTTGTTGAGCTTCTGGGACCACAGAGATGCTTTAGATGTCAAGTGCTGTCACTAGAGCAAAGCAATGTTAGATACTGATTATGATGAGTGTGGCTTTGCTAGTTAAGTCCTGCAGTGCCACTTAATAGATTGTGACCGTGGCAAGGTAAAGTCTCTGATCCTTTACTATCTACCATGTAGAATTATTAATAGGAGTAAATTAATTAATGAAGCCTTAATGTAATGCTTGACAACATATATGCTCAGATAATGGCTATTATTTTAAAACTTGAATTTTATTTTTATTTTAGCTGGCTTGAATTGAGCTATGGGAATTTTAAGTAAGTGTATGGGTGGTACATAGAAAAGATAGAAATCCAGCAGAAACATGAAGGAATAGGTGAGTGATTGAAGTGTAGAAGTAATTCAGAACATTGAGGCTTTTTCTCCATTCCTGTTTCTGGTAATTTTGTATGTGTAAGGTACATTCAGGTATGTTAATTTGTCATTGCCAGGTTTCCATGGATCTCGATAGTGCCAGCACTGTTGTTCTTCAGGTCTTAACGCAGGCCACCAGTCAGGATACTGCCGTATTAAAGCCAGCCGAGGAGCAGTTGAAGCAGTGGGAAACACAGCCCGGTTTCTATTCAGTGTTGCTGGTAAGTTGTTCAAAATAGTTATTAGTATTTTTAATAAAGTGAGGTACTATTATATTAATTGTTTTAAAAACCTACTTATGTTGCTGATTTACTTAGTGAAACGGATCCAAATGTTTGGCTGCCATTGCGCTGCAATTTACGAATTCAAGGCATGGCTCTTTGAGGGCGTTTGAGAGGTGTTTGTTGATGGGTGAATAAATAACTGAGTAGGGTATTGATAGTATCTGCTTAGAAGGCTACACTGCTGGTTTTTTCTATTTTAGCACGTTAATGCTGACCCCAAGACTATAGGTGGTATACTTCCATATTTTATCTTCATCCTCGCCCCTATTTTTTTTTTAATATTTTATTTATTTTATTTTTAGAGAAGGGAAGGGAGGGAGGAAAAGAGAGAGAAACTTCAATGTGTGGTTGCCTCTCACATGGCCCTCACTGGGGACCTGGCCCGCAGCCCAGGCATGTGCCCTGACTGGGAATCGAACCTATGACCCTTTGGTTCGCAGACCGCGCTCAATCCACTGAGCTGTGCCAGCCAGGGCAGTCTCGCCCCTGTTGATTTATGTTGTCAGAGTTGTTCAGGTGTCCCCACTGCAGCTTCAGTCAGGTCTGCCTTGCTCAATGTGTTTCACTTTAAAACACTGTTTTGGTTTTTTTTCAAACTTAACATTTTTATTTTCTTGACATATCCGCACGTTTCCCAGGTCTTAAGGGAAATTGCATAATAATTTAATTAATGATAGATGCTTTAACTAAACTTTTCTGGGAGTTTAAAGTTTTTGCTTAGTTAATCAGTGTTGTTTTCTTAATGCCAGAATGAAAGCTAGTCTTTTTGTCTTGAGAGCCTTTCTGATTCTTTTCTTCTGAAAATAAGAGAGTTCTGATTAGTGTTTGAAATTTCATTTTTGGTAAGGGCAGTGAGGCTACCAGTGGATCAAAATTGATCCAGTATTTGAGACTGGGTAACACATTTAAAGAAAAACTGTGCATCCTGTTGTAAATAGAAAATTATAGTAACTGACATACATATTTTGAATTCATGGCTAAATTGTTTGAGTTTGTGAAATTTAGGAAGATACTGGTTATAATTGTAAAGGAGGTAAAATGTCAAGAGTCATACTTGATACTCTGAAGGTAACATGAAAGT
This sequence comes from Micronycteris hirsuta, assembly GCA_004026765.1. Lineage (NCBI taxonomy): Eukaryota > Metazoa > Chordata > Mammalia > Chiroptera > Phyllostomidae > Micronycteris > Micronycteris hirsuta. The sequence goes on along the minus strand of PVJI01000241.1, from coordinate 163,569 downwards.
TGGTTGTTTGACTTAGTAACAAAAAGGTAAAAAACACTGATTTTAAAGATGCTAAAGAAAATAGATAATCCCAGCATCATGTTTTTAAATTTGGGGCACAGTATAAATCTTTAGAAAACTTTGAGTATTTTTATTCTTCATATGCTTATTTAGATGAATATGTTCTACAATTAGCCTTGTTTTTCCTCATGCCAAAATATAAAAAACCCTTCCTGGGATTTCTTTTTTTTTTTTTTTTTAAAGATTTTATTTATTTATTTTTAGAGAGAGGAGAAGGGAGGGAGAAAGAGAGGGAGAGAAACAGCAATGTATGGTTGCCTCTCACATGGCCCTCACTGGGGACCTGGCCTGCAACCCAGGCATGTGCCCTGACTGGGAATCCAACCGGGACCCTTTGGTTCCCAGCCCGTGCTCAATCCGCTGAGCTACACCAGCCAGGGAGATTTCTTATTTTAGTTATTCTGGACCTTAAAAATACCAATAGGTATTTTTGCTTAACTGGTGACATTTTGCATAACATATGAGTTATTAATATTAAATGCTTAAGACTTTTGTTTTTATTTTTACTAGCTATACTTTTCTTCTTAGAGGGGTAGTAAAATTTCTTTTAGGTGGAATAGATTATATTTATAATAGATTAAAAATGACTGAGTTTTTCCTTTTTCCTTTTACTTAATTTCTTGGCACATTTAGTCTACTTTAGCCCTAGCTATTCATTCTAGTTTAGAGATTCCTAAATTTGTATACCTAATTGTGTTCTAGTCCTGTTATTTAGAATATGTATGGAATATTACTGCTTAGATTGACAACGGCAGCTTGACATTTCTTGGTTCTCTAAGTGTAGCTGAGACAGGTTGAGACCCACCAATTTTCACGGTATTCCCACACTGTTTCCATTCATACACTCATTTGCTCAGCAGATATTTATGAAGCATCTCTCATGCTGGACTCTGTGCTAGACTTCAGGGATAAGCCATGAGTCGATCTGGGGTAGAAGGTAGATATGTAAAGTATTAAACTTGAACGTGATTGATGTGGTGAGAGAAGTCCATTTATACTTTTGCCAAGGAGATCCAAACCAAGGGACTCTGATCCATGTCATGGGTACTAAGTAATAAATGGCATTACACAATTGTCTTTGTAATCTTTTTTGTGTGTATGCTCATGTTTAAAAAAATGGTATTATGATATATGTACCTGTTTTTTAATACTTAACATAATATTTTTTTATAGTCAAGAACACACTTACACATTATTATTTTTGTCTCAGGTTTTCCCACATAAGGTTGTGTTTAAGAGGTCAGTTCTGAGGATTTGAGCTATTTTGGTTTGAGGCACAGTGTAGTTTGTCAGTTAATATACTCCTTAACATTTTTAAATTTGTTTTATGCACCCATTATTCTAGATAAGTTTTTTTTTTTTAAATCCTCACCTGAGCATATGTTTTACTGACATTAGAGAGTAAGGAAGAAGGACGGGGAAGAGAAACATCAGTGTGAGAAAGAGACATTGATTGGTTGCTTCCTGTACATGCCCCAACTGGGGACTGAACATGCAACCTTTTGGTGTACAGGATGATACTCCAACCAACTGAGCCACCTTGCCAGGGTTCTAAATAATTTTTTCTTAAAGTAAGTTTATTTACAAAGAAATGAAATACTTTAATTCTCAATGTTTATGATTTTTTTGTTTTTTAATTTTAAATTTAATTTTTTTATTTACTGCCATTTTATTTTCCATATTTTGATCTTTTATTTACTTCTTATAGAAGACCCTGCAACATTTCATGTAATACTGGTTTGGTAATGATAAACTCCTTTAGCTTTTTCTTGTCTGGGAAGCTCTTTATATGTCTTTTGATTCTAAACGATAGCTTTGCTTAGTAGAGTAATCTTGGTTATTTTGAATATTTCTTGCCACTCCCTTCTGGCTTGCAAAGTTACTGTTGAGAAATCAGCTGACAGTCTTATGGGAGCTTGCTTGTAGGTAGCTAACTGCTTTTCTCTTGCTGCTTTTAAGATTCTCTCTTTGTCTTTAACCTTTAGCATTTTAATTATGGTGAATCTTGCTGTGGGCCTCTTTTGGTTCATCTTGTTTGTGACTCTGCACTTCTTGGGCTTGTATGTCTATTTCCTTCACCAAGTTAGGGAAGTTTTCTGTCATTATTTTTTCAAATAGGTTTTTCAATTTCCCTTTCTCCTCCTTTCAGCTGTCCATGATGTGAATGTTGGTACACTTGAAGTTATCCCAGAGGCTCCTTACACTATATTCATTTTTTTTTGGATTCTTTTTTCTTTTTGCTGTTATGATTGGGTGTTTTCTGCTTCCTTATGTTCCAAATTGTTGATTTAATTCAGTTTCATCTATTCTGTTGATTCCCTGTCAGGGGTGTCCAGCCTTTTGGTGTCTCTGGGCCACACTGCAAGAAGAAGAGTTGTCTTGGGCCACACATTAAATACATTGCAACATGTCATCACAAAAAAATCTCATGTTTTAAGTAAATGTACAGTTTTGTTTTGGGCTGCGTTTATAACTATCCTAAGCCGCATGTGGCCTGTGGGTGTGACACCCCCGCTTACTCTTCATTTCATTAGTGCGCCCTTCATTTCCCACCGATTCTTTTTTATGGCTTCCATGTCCTTTTTATGCTTTTCAAGTTCTAAGATCATGTACTCCTCCTCTAGGTTCATCAAGTATCCTTATAACCAGTGTTTTGAAATTTACATCTAGTAAATTTTACTTGTCTCCATTTTGTTTAGTTCCTTTTCTAGAATTCTATTTTTTCATTTGGAACATGTATCTGGTAGTTTGTTTGCTTGCCTTTATTTTATTTAGTTCTTTTTCTGGAGATTTCTCTTATTTTTTCATTCGGGACCTGTTTTTTTGTCTCTGTATTTTCCCTGTGTTTGTTTCTATGTATTAGGTAGAGCTGTTATGTCTCCTGGACTTTGTAGAGTGGTCTTGTATAGTAGATGTCCTATAGGGTCCAATGGGTTAGCCTCTCAGTGACCTAAGCTGGGCACTCTAGGTATATCCCTGTGTCAGCTGCGTGCACTGCCCTGTTGTAGTTGAGCCTCGATTGCTGTGGGCATCACTGGGAGGGATTGACCCCCACCACTCCAGGCCCTGTGGCTCTTAGGATCAGCTGCAACTATAGTGGAGGAGTGGCTGTACAGGAGTTGATCCTTTGGAACAGGACTTGCTTCAGTGGAGCTTTGGTGCTCACCCAGTCCTCCCTTGAGTGTGTTACTTGTGGAAGTGGTAGGATTGTAATCTGGCATGGTCTGAAGCTTTCCACGGGGTGCCCTCCTCTGGGGTCTCATGGGAGGTGAAAGGTCAGCCACTACCTATACCTTGCCTGCAGCCACCTCTCACAAGCTATAGAGCTATCCGGAGATGGTTGCTACTTATGCTGGGCTTGGAGATGCCCAGGAGAGGCCAAACTGCGAACCAGGGCCGGTTGTTGCTAGTGTTGGGCGTGGGGACACTTAACTTAGCAAGATGTACAGGGTATGTGTAGGCCAGATGCTGCTTGTTTGAGAGATTTCAGGAAAGTCCAAAGCATGGGGCAATAAAGGCCATTTGTATGGAAAAACTACTGGAAATGGCTTGGGTTGGCCCACAAGTTGGGTGAGGTGGGATGTCAGAGAATCACCAGGGAAGGGCAAACAATGATAGCCAGATTGATGGAGACTCAGATGTAGTGCCTGCCTGCTGGCTCTGCGTATGAGTGGAACGGGTGTCAGAAAAGGAACAGTGACCTCTGCCAGCACTTTTGTCTGGCAGAAAGCTCTTCCCCAGCTCTTGCCCTGATGTCATACAATCAAGCTGCTGCCCTAGTGCTGGAGCTCAGAGGGAGTGAGTAAGCCAGTCTGTGTGTGGGCTCAAAGGAGCAGCCTGGGAGTCCAGCAGCCCTTGTCTCCTTCAGGTACAATCCCCACTGGTTTTTAATAGCCAGAAATTATGGGGACTTCTCTTCCTGCCACTGGAACCCTGGGCTGGGAGTCCTGGTGTGGGGCTGGGACCCCTCGCTTCTCAGGGGGGAGCGCCACAGCCAAGATATCCCTCCCAGTCTTAAACTGCCATATGAGGGTGTGGGACCTGTCCATTGTTCCATGTCTCTGTCCCTCTCACCAGTCTCACTGTGGCTGCTGCTCTGAATCTCTAGGTGCAGGACTTCCACTCAGCTAGATTTCAGGAGGTTCTGAATGTTTGTTTTGTAATTTAGTTGTAATTTTGATGTGGTTGTGGGAAGATTTACCTACCCTGCCATCTTGATCAGAATTCCTGTGATGTTTTAAATTGTAGTGGAAATATTAGTTTTAGTATTCTTTTTACTTTACATTTATAACTACCAGTTATAGATTTTTGATAATAATTTTAATAAAATTCTTAGTAAAAATTTAAAGATCTCAGAGCAATTGTTATTTTCTCCCTAATCGTTAAGATTATGTTGCATGGTTTAGCTTACACAGTCATTTTTACAGTCTCAGGCTACTATGTAAAATGAGGATTACCTGTATTAACACAGTTAGTAAATATTTTGAGTAATGGTTAATACTGAGTTGAAATTATTCACATCACATCTGCATTATATAACTTAAAACTGTTCTAATATCAAACAATGTTAAGCACACTTGTTTTAATGAGAATACTTTGAAATAATTCATTTCATAGAATATATTAATTACCCAAGTGGTTTGACTCCTTAGAATCTTTGAATCTATGCTGTGATGGGTGTATTTTTATTTAATTTAGGTGATGTTCAGTTTTTGTGTGTGTATGTTGTGATATAGAATAAGGTTTATTTTGTTTTATGTTTATTAGGAAAATTTTCAAACATACTTTAAGTAGAATAATATAGTGAATCTTCACCTGTCCATTGCTCAGCTTAAACAATTGACATTCTACTGAATGGGTATATTTCTCATATGAAATGTAGAGCTATAGGTATTTAGCTAATAATATGGTGTTATAATTTAAATGAAACATTTAATTAAAATTATATTCATATTTTATTGTGGGTATATTAATTAAACTTTTAACATGTTTATTGTAATACTATGTATTTTTATTTATAGAATATTTTCACAAACCACACTCTGGATATAAATGTGAGGTGGCTTGCTGTGCTCTATTTTAAAAATGGGATTGATCGTTACTGGAGACGTGTAGCACCTCAGTAAGTATCATCTCTCTCCCCTCCCAGTGAGTTTGTGTTTATTTAAGTAGCTCATATACTAAAATGGGAGCATTGTAGAGATTAGCATGGTCCCTGTGCTAGGACGACATGCAAATTTGTGAAGTGTTTGACATTTAAAAGGAGAAAAGTGTACTACTTAATTAAAGAAGAAGAATGTTCCGCCCTGGCTGGTGTAGCTCAGTAGACTGAGCGTGGGCTGCGAACCAAACGGTCACCAGTTCGATTCCCAGTCAGGGCACATGCCTGGGTTGCAGGCCAGGTCCCAAATGGGTGCCACGTGAGAGGCAACCACACATTGATGTTTCTCTCCCTCTTTCCCCTCCTTCCCTTCTGTCTAAAACTAAATAAAAAAAATCTTGAAGAGAAAAGAAAAGTGTTCTGCAGAGTAATTACAAATCAATATCCATATTGCTTTTTTCCATGATTTCTTTTTTTTATTCGAGGAAGATGTTTGGATTTCTTGTTTCCCTGCTTTCGAGGATCTTTAAATTTATGGGCACATAACAAAGGCTGAGTTGAATAAGTCATGTTGGAAAAGTTTTTTTCTTTTGTTTGTTTGTTTGTTTTAGTTATAGAAGTATGCGATTAGGATTTTGAAAAACCAAATCATTGAGAAGGAAATCCAAGGTCTTTTCTGAGCCAGCTGGGTGTTAATTCTGGTGTCTTCTGCCTAATTTCCTTTGTGGTGGGAATGGGATAGTGTACATTTGTAATCTCATCAGATTCCATTGTAACTGCTCTGTAGGTGGTTAAGTGAACATACTTCTCTTGATAATTAATTACATGTTGATGGAAAGGCAATGTAGATATGACCCCAGGATTTATTTGGTAGAAAATAGTGAATCTTGCTGAAAAAGTAACATAGTCTTTGCTTTCCAGTAGATGGCGCCATAGCTCTTATTACTCATAGGGCCTTAAAAAAAATACTTGCCTGAGTATTTCAAAATGCATGTAAATTATGCTCTTGAATAATATTGGAAGCAACTACAATAGTTTCAGGCTATACTTAAGATACTGTAGTATAAAGCAAACCCATCTCTTATTTTAAAATTAATTCATAATTTTGAGGCAGAATATTTAGTGATCAAAACTGTACTATTGAGTTATTGGAAACAGTGCTGTAGCACAAACTCTTCTGCTACTGCATCCAGTTGAATTTCAGGAGTTTCCTAAAATTAATTTAATTTAATTTTATTTATTTTATTTTTTAAGATTTTAATTATTTATTTTTAGAGAGAAGGGAAGGGAGGGAGAAAGAGAGGGAGAGAAACATCAGTGTGTGGTTGCCTCTCACGTGGCCGCCACCGCGGACCTGGCCCACAACCTAGGCATGTGTCCTGACTGTCAATTGAACTGGCAACCGTTTGGTTCGCAGCCCACGCTCAGTCCACTGAGCTACACTAGCCAGGGCTTAATTTTAAAAAAATTATTGATTTGAGAGAGAGATCGACACTGATTTGTTGTTCCACCCATCTGTGCATCCAATGGTTGATTCTCATTATGTGCTCTGACTAGGATCGAACCTGCAATCTTGGCTTGTGAGGGAGTATGCTCCAACGATTGCGCTATCTAGTCAGGGCTCAAAATTGATTTTTCACTGGTTATATGAAGAATATGGTTATAATGAGTATAAGATGCAGGCGTAGGTAGATATACTTTGCCTCCTCGCATAACCAAGAGAAGGACAACAACACATTTCAAAACAAAAAATAAGAACTGCCAGAAAATTGAATTGTATGGAAGTCTGAGAACTAAGAAGTTAAAGAAGAAACATTCATTCAGACCAGTAGGAGGGGTGGAGACGGGAAGCCAGGGTGGAGAGGACTTGAGGCAAGGTGGCAGCTGGAGGATGGTGGGTGAGGCTTTGGCTGGTGGACTGGGTGGTTCCACATTTGCATACAGATAGACTGGAAGGAACAACTGGGGAGCGAGACAGACTTCGAAACCCAGGGTTCCAGCACAGGGAAATAAAGCCTCAAAACCTCTGACTGGAAATACCTGTGGGGGTTGCAGCGGCAGGAGAAACTCCCAGCCTCGCAGGACAGTTCATTGAAGAGACCCACAGGGTTCTAGAAATACACAAACCCACGTGCTGGGGAATCAGCACCCTAAGGGCCCAATTTACTTGTGGGTAATGGGGAAAGTGACTGAAAGCCAGCCAAGAACCCAGCAAGTGGCATTGTTCTCTCTCAGACCCCTCCCCCACAGACAGTACTGCAACGCAGCCATGTGGGTTGCCTCATCCTGCAGAATACCTAAGGCTTTGCCCTTTAAATTGTAGCAGGTGGTCAGACACAAAAAATCATGGCTCAAATGAAAGAACAGAACAAATCTCCAAAAATAGAACTAAGTGATGAAGAGGTAGCCAACCTATCAGGTACAGAGTTCAAAACACTGGTAATCAGGCTGCTCACAGAAATGGTTGAATGTGATCACAAAATAGAGGAAGAAGTGCAGGCTATGCAAAGTGAAATAAAAGAAAATATACAGGGAATCAACAGTGAAGGTAAGGACACTTGAACTCAAATCAACGATTTGTAGCAGAAGGAAGAAATAAACAGTCGGAACAGAAAGAAGAAACAGGAATTCAAAAAAATGAAGAGGATTAGGAACCTCCAGGACAACTTTAAAAGCTCCAACATCTGAATCATCGAGGTGCCAGAAGGAGAAGAAGAAGTGCAAGAAATTGAAAACTTACTTGAAAAAACAATGAGGGAGAACTTTCCCAAACTGTCAAAGGAAATAGATTTCCAGGAAGTCCAGGAAGCTCAGAGAGTCCCAAAAAGTCAGACCCAAGGAAGCACACACCAAGGCATATCATGATTACATTACCTGAGATTAAAGATAAGGAGAGAATCTTAAAAGCAGCCAAGAGACAAGGAGATAGTTGCTCTGGCTGGTGCGTCTCAGTGGATTGAGCACCGGACTGCAAATCAAAGTGTCGCAGGTTTGAGTCCCAGTCAGGGCACATGCCTGGGTTGTGGTCCAGGTCCCTAATATGGGAGGCAACCGCACATTGGTGTTTCTCTCCCTTTCTCTTTCCCTTCCCCTCTCTCTAAAAATCTAAAGAAAAGAGAGAGAGAGAGAGAGAGAGAGAGATAAGGAGACAGTTACCTATGAAGGAGTTCACATAAGACTGTCAGCTGATTTCTCAAAAGAAACCTTGTAGACAAAGGAATATTGAGAGTTATGAAAGGCAAGGACCTATATCCAAGAGTACTCTATCCAGCAAAGCTATCATTTAGATTGGAAGGGCAGATAAAGTGTTTCCCAATAAAGTTAAAGGAGTTCTTCATCACCAGATCTTTATTATATGAAATGTTAAAGGGACTTACCTAAGAAAAAGATGATCAAAACTATGAACAGTAAAATGACAACAAACTTGCAAATATCAATAACTGAACCGTAAAAAACAAAACAAAAACTAAACAACTAGAACAGGAACAGGATCACAGAAATGGAGATCACATAGAGGGTTATTAGGAAAGATGGAGGAGGGGAAGAATGGGGGAAAAGGTACAGGGAATAAGAAGTATAAATAGTAGGTACAAAATAATACAGGGGAGGTTAAGAATAGTATGGGAAATGGAGAAGCCAAAGAGCTTATATGTACGACCCATGGACATGAACTACGGTGGGGGAATGCTGGTGGGAGGGGTGGTGCAGGGTGGAGGGGAATACGGGGAAGAAAAGAAATGGAACAACTGTAACAGCATAATCAATAAAATAAATTAAAAAATAAAAAAATAAAAACATGGTTATAATGGGTACAGATAGTCATTTATAATGACTAAAAGGGAGAATAAATTATGATTAAATATTTCAGGTTTTACTTTCACATAGTTAAAACTAGAATTTATTTTAAAAAAATTAAAGGTGTTATTATATGATATTAGGAAGTTAAAACCCCAGGTATCTGTCTTAGTATATATCGGGATACAAGCTAGAAAGGATGAATATACTTAGGAGGAAAGGATGTTAAGAATGTACTGAGAAAGGAAGCAAGGGAACAAAGATTAATACCATATTTTTTGGACCATAAGACACACCCAGGTTTTAGACGAAGGAAAGAGGAAAAAAAATTTTGAAGCAAAAAATGTGGTAAAATATTTGATACATAAATAACATTCAAACTATAGTTCAGCTACATTCGGACTACAAGACACCCCCCCATTTTCTTCCCAAATTTGAGGGGAAAAAAGTACATCTTATAGTTTGAAAAATACAATAATCAAAGTGATATTCAAATTGACACTTAAAATCTGCTTGCTTGTATTCTTATTTATTTAAGTTACATTTTATTGATTATGCTATTACAGTTTTCCTGATTTTTCCATCTCTGTCTGCCTACACGTGGCACCCCCCCACTCCTTCAAGCAACCCCCCCACCAATGTTCATGTCCATGGGTCATGCATGTAAGTTCTTTGGCTACTCCCTTTCCTACAGTGTACTGTACATCCCCATGGCTATTCTGTAACTACCTATTTGTACTTCTTAATCCCCTCACCTCTTCACTCATTCTCCCACAGCCCCCTCCCATCCCACATCCATCAAAATGCTCTCCATATCCTTGATTCTGTCTCTGTTCCTGTTTGCTTAGTTTGATTTTTAAAATGACTTGATAGATACATATTTTTGCCATTTATATTGTTCATAATTGTGATCTTGTCTTTTTCTTAAATCCCTTTAACATTTCATATCATAATGGTTTGATGATGCTGAACGCCTTCATTTTTTTCTTGTCTGGGAAGCTCTTTATTTGCCGTTCAATTCTAAATGATAGCTTGGCTGGGTGGAGCCTTCTTGGCTTAGGTCCCTGCTTTTCATGACTTTGAATATGTCTTGCCAGCCCCTTCTAGCCTGCAAAATTTCTTTTGAGAAATCAGCTGAAAGTCCTATGGGAATTCCCCCGTAGGTAACTAACTTCTTTTCTCTTGCTGATTTTAAGATTCTCTCTTTATCCTTAACCTTTGGCATTTTGATTATGATGTGTTTTGAAAAATACACATCTGTTTTACACATCTTCTTTACATCTATTTTGTTTGGGACTCTCTCTGCTTCCTGGACTTGCATGTCTACTTCCTTCACCAAATTAGGGAAGTTCTCTTTCATTATTTTTTCAAATAGAGTTCCAATTTCTGGCTCTTTTTCTTCTCCTTCTGGCACCGCTATGATGTGAATGTTGGATTGCTTGAAGTTGTCCCAGAGGCTCCTTATACTATCCTCATTTTTTTAGATTAATTTTTCTTCTTGTTGTTCTGATTGGCTGTTTTTTGCTTCCATATCATTGATTTGATTCTCAGCTTCTTTCAGTCTACTGTTGTTTTCCTGTAATTTGTTCATCATTTCAATTAGTGTATCCTTTGTTTGTGACTAGATCTTTTCAATGCTGCTGAGGTCCTCAGTAAGGTCCTTGAGCATTGTAATAAGCAGTGTTTTGAACTCTGCATCTTATAGATTGTTTACCTCCATTTTGTTTAGCTCTTTTTCTGGAGTTTTTATCTGTTCTTTCATTTTGGCCATGTTTCTTTGCCTCCTCGTTTTGGCAGCCTCTCTGTGTTTGTTTATATGTATGCTTTAGAATTACTTGATGTGCCAATGTACAAGTAATGGAAATAATTTTATTTACCAAAAACAATCCAGGACACCCTGTTTAAAAGGCTTTTTTTCTTGTTAAAATTCACAGTAATGCATACCTGCATTTATTGTTAGGTAGCATTATCTTGCATAATAAATATACCTTTTTTCAGCGCTCTCTCAGAAGAGGAGAAATCTACATTGCGTGCAGGGCTAATCACCAACTTCAATGAACCAGTAAACCAGGTTAGTGAGAAAATGAATACTAATTATTCTTTCTCTTTCCTTACTTTTTGTTTCTTTTCCAAGCTAATTTTGTTTCTTGGCATTAAAAAGAAAATTGCTACATAATGTCCATTTGTGATATTCATGCATACTTCTCTGTTGTTTTTTTAATTTTGAGACCCATTTCTTAGTGTTAAGAATTTTGGTTAGATTTGGCTATTATTTCAAATACAGAAGTCATTTTAATATATACTTGTATACTTCTTAAACTTCCCCAGTTTTTGAGCTAACATTGAAAGCTAATGTCTCTATATTTGTAGTCTTACCACATAGAAATTAATTTTAATGATTTAGATCATCTCCCCCCCTTTTAGTAAGCTACAGGATGATATCAGGTTTTTGTCTACGTCATCCATCACATTTTCAATGCTTACTACGTGGGGAATAGATAGTAAACTATATAGTCCCGTTTCCACCGCCCCCCCTTTGGCCCAATAGTGGATTTCTTTTTCTAACAATAAAATGAGTTTTGCTTATGTATACAAAGTGTACTGTATTTGGTCATGTATCCAATGTAGCTTTATCTCGGCTTATTTAAATGATCTCAGTTTTTTGCCTTACAGTTCCTTAAGGGGATGAGGGAAGGTGGAAAGGAATTGAGTAACTCTCACTGGGGCAGGGGCTGATTTGGACAGGTTTGGATGATTGAGAGATAAACCACTGGTTAGATGTTCTGCCAGCCAGCATTTGAAAAATACTGATCTGAACAGTTACCATTATTTAAATATCTAATATTTGATGTTCATTTCTATTCTTAGGTCAGTACTTCTCAAATTTTGTGATCTTAGAAGTTCCTTATACTGCCAAAATAACTCTAAAGGGTAATACCTACTGCTATTTACTGTATTAGAAAATAAAATAAATTAAATATTAATTAAAACAAAACCATTCCTTGTTAATATAACCAGAATTTAAAAATTGAATGGTAGCTATTTCTCTCAAAACATCATATAATTTAATGAGAAGAGTTGCATTGTTCTGCATGTTTGTGTATGTCTTTAGAGTCTGGCTCTTGAAAGAAGACATCTACATTTTCATAGCTGTTTCTTCATTTACTGTGTTGTAACATATTATTTTGGTAGAAGTTACATGAAGATAATAATGTGTTATTGGGAAAGGGAGTATCTCACAGAAAGCATTTTAGGCCCCCATTCTGAGGTCCATAGACCACACTTTGAAAACCACATCTTAAATAGTTGTTTTATAAATATTTTATTCATTTTGATCAAATACTTAGTTAACCAAAAAGGTAACTTTCAACTATGAATGCATTTCTTATTCATTGTTTTGATTACCTATGTTTGTTTTTGATGATTAATTTTTCCTTCTCCAGATTGCAACTCAGATCGCAGTGCTGATTGCAAAAGTGGCCCGCTTGGACTGCCCCAGGCAGTGGCCGGAGCTGATCCCCACTCTCATAGAGTCTGTGAAAGTCCAGGATGCTCTTCGCCAGCACAGGGCGCTGCTTACCTTCTATCACGTCACCAAGACTCTGGCCTCTAAACGTCTAGCTGCTGATAGAAAACTGTTTTATGATGTAAGTAATTTAACATGATTTGATTATGAAAACTGCTTATATAAAAAATTGTAATTTTATGTAAATATTTTTTGAAAGATTATGAATTTTTTCTAATTGACCTCAGGGTTTCAGAATAGTTGGTACTATCTGAAAGATTTGAGGGGAATTGGTTGGTTAAGAACAGTCTGAAGGGAAAGAGACTGGTTTGAGGCCGTTGCGGTAGTTCAGATGAGATGATGAAGCTCTTAAATGAAGCAGTGCTGAAGGGAACATTTAGGGGGGTATGTAGAGTTCAAATCTAGGAAGTTAGAATCGACACGCCTGGGCTACTGGACGGACGTAGGGCAGATGTAGGACGGAGTCTGACGTAACTGGGGGCAGTAGTCATGTATTGGGTGTTTTAATACCATTTGTTGCAGAGACTTTCTTTTCTCCATTCATTTGCTTTGGCGCTTTAGTATTTGATTGTCCTGACTTACCAAAGCAGCCGTCCTTGTTCAGTGTAGCGCTGTGGACTGCGCCCTGTCACACTGGTGAGTCTTAGAGTATTTTTAACAGTGTTCTGGCTTCTTTTTGGAATCCTCATGTTGAGCATAGTGCTTGGGAATCTTCATTTGGCTCCCCAGGTGATTTTTACATACACCAAGTTTAAGCCAGAACCATATTATGTCCTCTTTATTTTTAACCTAGTGGGTTCAGTCAGTCTTATGTTTACTGAAGATACTGAGTATAAGAGTTCTTTTTGTGAAAGGTTGCTTTTAAAATGTTGTAATTTTTGCTTGATATCTAACTAAGAGTAAAGAAATGGACAGTCCTGGCTGGTGGCTCAGTTAGTTGGAGCGTTATCCCGTACACCAAAAGGTCGTTGGTTCGATTCCTGGTCGGGGCACATAGGTCGTGGGTTTGATCTCTGGTCAGGCGTGTGTTGGAGGCTACCGATTGACATTTCGCTCTCGCATTGATGTTTCTCTCTCTCTCTCTCTCTCTAACCAATAAACATATCCTTGGGTGGGGATTTAAAAAGAAAAAGAAACAGACAGTTTGTGTTCTCAAGTCTTTCTATGAATTTCTTGTTAATTTTTCTCATCTTTGTCCTTTTGGTTTGTCCCTCCCCACCCAGGTGTACTACATCTTTAATCCTGTGATTTCATTGTTATAAAAATATGTAGGACCTTGATGTTTTAAATATATATAGCATACTGACATAAAATATTTTGGGAAAAAATTATTCTTGACTGCACCTTTCACTTTTCAGTGTTACAGCTTCTTCCTTTGATTGAGATGAGTTTGGGTTATCTGCAGTTCATTACCTACAGAGTTAATTTTTCTTTTGATGTCTTCCTGCATTTCCTTTGCAGTCAGTTCTTTCTGTAAAGTTTTATATACCTGTAGACAAGCCATTAACAAGTCTTCTTTCTCTTAAGCAATTCAGTGTGCCTTGATCCAAAAATAATGGATTCAAATTTCAGTTTGTTTAGTTCTTTTTTTTTTTTTTAATATTTTATTTATTTATTTTTTAGAGAGAGGAGAATGGGAGGGAGAAAGAGCAATGAATGGTTGCCTCTCACGTGGCCCTCACTGGGGACCTGGCCCGCAACCCAGGCATGTGCCCCGACTGGGAATTGAACCGGGACCTTTTGGTTCCCAGCTCAATCCACTGAGCTACACCAGCCGGGCTGTTTAGTTCTTTTTGATAGTCATCAGCTTCATTAGATTTATTCTGGTCTGAAGTCAGATGTCCTAAAATCAAGTTCTCACGATGGCTGTGTTCCTTTTGGCAGCTCCAAGGGGAGAATCTGTTTTCTTGCCTTTTTAACTTCTAGAGACCACCTCCATTCCTTGGCTTGCGGCTCCTTCCATCAGATCACTCCAACCCCTGTTTTCATCCTCAGACCCATGTTTGTCTATTTGTTTTATTATTGAAAGGTTTTCATATAAAAGTCTTATCTGGAACATTCTGTGTTACTTTTACTCTTTATTACCCTTCCATAGAAGCCTTAATTCTTAGTTTGGCTTTGTCAAGTTTTATGCTCCTAATGTGTTGCCTTGGTTTTCAGTGTAATTTTTATTTAGCCTAGGCAGTCTCGACAGATTTTATCTTAGCAGGGACTTACTCTGTACACCTTGTTTGAGTTTGCTTCCTGACCCCTTCAGCTCTCTTGCTGTGTTTTCTTGTAGTGTGAGGCTGCTCCTTTCTACACAGAATAAATATGAGCCTACTCAACTTACTTCCAGCACAACATTTTTTACATTGTGTTGAGTTATAATTGTTAACTACCTTTTTTGTTAAGAATGTACAGGTGTTTATTTTTCTGGATGTCTTTATAATTTCATAACAGATTTTTAAAGGACTATAAACTGCCATATACCCATGACCTAGATTTAGCAGTTACCATTTTATTTTTGCCTTATTGCTTTTTTCTAAGGTATTTTAAAGTGATTAAAAGATTATATGATATTTTATTGCTAAATACTTCAGTATTCAGCTATAAAAGATAAGTGGTCCTGAGGGGAAAAAAGTTTAATACATAAAATGCCAGAAGAAATAAAAGTTACTGTAATGAGTGTTTTGTGTTTTTTTTTTGATATTCATGGAGTCAAGTCTGTGTATTTCTCAGTTAAAGTCACTCATTACTCAGTGGATGGCACTGTTCTGGGTTAGAAAAGGAAATACCAGTATTTGGGATTTTCCTGTACCAGTACGTAAAACATTTCATTCAATAGTTTATTTTTATATTTAACTGAATATTCCTTTTCCCTTCCGTGTCTTTTGAGAAGAAATGTAGAAGGAATATTTTTGTTCTTCGTATTTGCTTCCTTCAGTACTTTCTCTTTTCCAGCTGAGACTTACATAAGCCTGCATCAGCTGGTGTTTTCGGGAGTGTATAGAAGCTTGTGCAGCAGGGCTTGTGTGTATAGGATAGTTGGCACCGCTCCCAAATTCCTGTCATTTTTTCTTTGTCTCTTTCCTTTCATCGTTGGGCTGAAAAGATGGTTTTTATTGCTGCTTCATCATCTCAATCGTCCCTATTTGTATAGAGAGGCCTTTCGTAGGCTGGCTAAAAAGAATCTTGAAGTGGAGCTTTAATAAATGCCTAATGTCCTTAGCCAGGTACTTAACTCCAGAACTGGAATCTGAAACAAAGGAGAATATTAATTAAGAAACATTTTTTCTGTACTACTGTTTCTTTCTTTTTCTTTTCTTTAGTTTTTGGAAATTATCTTCTAGTGCCTTTAAGAGCCAGCCCTTTACTTAGGGCAGCCCCGCTAAACTGAGGGAGATTGCTGTGTGTCCTGCCAGACTCCCCCATTACAGCTGAGCACAGGGGAGCTGGGAAAGCATAGGCCAGGACAACTACTGTTTCTTTTTTGATTTCTGTTTCAGATGCTGTATACTTCCAGTCAGCAATACCTGCTGTTTGCCAACCCACTTTTGTGGTTTTATATTTATATTCCTAATTTAAAGAACTTTCATACTGTTACTTTTGAGGGCCAGAAAGAGGGAAGACTTAATAAAGATCTAATTTTGCCGTTAGTATCTGTAAATGTTACTGTGTTATTTTTTAAAGAAGTGGGGATGAAAAATTTCAAACGTTGCTTAAGGTGGAATGGAGTAAAACTTTTGATTTACCGATTTATCTGAATTACTGAACTTTCTCACACATGTTTTACAATAAAATTATAAATGAAAAATAGGATGATTTTATGGAGCAAAATACCATTTTATTTTAATGACTTTGTACCATGAGGAAATACTTCCTTTTATCCAAATCTTGTGACAGTAAGAACCTTGGTACAGTATTCAGAGGTGTCCTGTGGTGTATTTTGTTCTTTGCATTGGGAGTGAATGGAGAGGGTTTTTCTTTAGCACATATACTGTAATTTGCATCATGCATATGCAGTGGTGGGTTCTGTAAGGATAGTCTCCTGGTAATGGAAGCAGTACCTGAAAGAATTAAAACAGTTAAAAGTAGTTTTGCCCTTTTGTTACATTATTATAAAATACCTTGAAAATAAATTCTGATACGACTTCAAAATATACTGATGATTTAGATTGGCAGAGTCTCCCTTAATGTTTTTCTTCTTAAGCTAGTATGAGATTCCATTTGGTCAATTCTTTCTCAAGCTTAATCTTATTTTTAATTGAGGAAATAAGAATGGTTACCATTGTTGTCTTTATTGAGTCTGACATATAGTGATAACAATATTTTACATATATGTGAAAAACATTTAGTGTATATTAGCTGTATCTTTGATAGATACTCGGTGCTCATAATGGAAAAAGAGGACATTTTTCTGTTGAGTGGTACACAGCAGAGCCAGGATTTACTCTTTGTAGATGAGATTCTGATTCCATAGTTCGTTGAATCTATATTAGCAGTAGTATTGGCCTCAGTGGGAATGTGGGAAAATTTTCCTCTCTGTAGTTATGAAAAGAAAATTCTACCATTACTGAATTATGATATAATTTTTGGAGAATAGGAGTTACTATACTGATTCTGAATGTATGGGATAGTCTCTACTTAGTATTAATTTATATTTTGAAGTTGGAAAGTTTAAATAGAACTTATTTATACAAGTAATGCTTATTTGTTTTACTAAATACTATGTAGTTCATTGGTAGTTACTATACTCAGAGGCATTAGAACATAAAGATTAAAAATGCAGACTCTGAGCACATTTCCTGATTTAAATCTTATCTCTTCCTCTTATTAATTATGCTGTTTACTTTTGAACAAGTTACTTAACCTCTCTATACCTCAGTAAGTTTTCTTATTGTAAAAGGGGAATAATAATAGTACTTTTTAAGTCGTGATAATTAAATACATTGATACAGGTAAAATACTGAGAGCAGTGCCTATGACAATGTGGTTCAATAAGTGTCTTACTATTATTGTAATAGATGTATTATTCTCTTGTTAATATTGTTATTTTTACCATGTAAGTTATAATTATCTGCATAAATATTTTTGTCCTGAAAATACCTTATAAAAAATTTCAAGTAACTTTAGGTAACACTGACACAAAGAAATTTTTATATAGACAGTCCTTCTCAACCATTTTAATAGACTCTCTGTATATGTAGAAGTTAATATTAAACAAGTAGTTTTAAGGAGGAGACACAAAGAAGGGCTATAAAATAATTCAAGTTGTCATTTTGTTGTAAGCAAAGGATTGTTTCAGAGTATAATAGTTTTCTGTTCTTATTTAAAATTTGGATATACCACCCTTTGGGTTTTATATTATTTTTCATTTTAGAGTATGTTTATTAAAGCTGGGGACAGTGAAACAGGGAAGGGCTTAGACTAGAAGAAGCAACTGGAGCGAGCCCAGGCGGCGCTGCTTTGGCTCACTGAGAGGTCAGAGAAAAGGGAGCCCTGGAGGACAGGTCCAGGGGGTTAGCTGACGCAACCTGCGGCTGCCCGTTGCTCCCCTGGTTGCAGGTCTTGCGGAGTCACTTGGAGTTTCCTAGGTGCCGCCTGTGGGGGAAGAGGAGGGGGAAGGGAAAGGTGCGGGTGTGCTCCCAGAACATGCCTAGTATAAAAATTGAACTTTATTTAGGTCTTACGTAAACTTTCTACTGTTCCCTGCCTCTCAGTCCTTCTATTTCTATTCTTACACTTTATTCTGTCTGACAGATATTTTTATGATTTGTATGCTTGTAAAAGTTCCAGATGCTATAACTTAAAATTACAAAGTAAATGTAATAAAAGTTAGAATGATGGATGTTTTTTTTTTGACTCTAGACATATTTTAGCCTCATATTCTCAGAAAGGACTTACTAAGAAAAATATTAACATTTATTGAAGCTATAAGTAAAGCTTACACATTTGAGCTAAAGCTTCTTTTTTTCCCCTTGTCCAATTATATCCCTTATCTTTAAAATACATTTTATTGATTATGCTATTACAGTTGTCCCACTTTGCCCTCCTCTACCCAGTACCTTCCATTTCCTATGGCATTCTCCACCCTTAGTTCATGTCCATGGGTCATGCATATTAAGTTCTTTCGCTGCTCCATTTCCTGTACTGTTACTAACATCCCCCTGTCTATTCTGTACTTACTATTTGTACTTCTCAGTCCCTGCACCTTTTCTTCAATTCTGTCCCTTCCCCCTCTCAGCTAATGACCCTCCAAATGATCTCCATATCTGTGATTCTGGTCCCATTCTGCTTGTTTGCTTAGTTTGTTTTTTAGATTCAGTTGTTGGTAGTTGTGATTTTGTTGTCAATTTAATGTTCATAGTTTTTATCTTCTTTTTTTTAAATAAGTTCCTTTAACATTTCATGTAATAATGGTTTGGTGAAGATGAACTCCTTTAGCTTTACCTTGTCTGGGAAGAACTTTATCTGCCCTTCCATTCTAAATGATAGCTTTGCTGGGTAGAGTAATCTAGATTGTAGGTCCGTGCTTTTCATCACTTTGAATACTTCTTGCCAGTCCCTTCTAGCCTGCAAAGTTTCTTTTGAGAAATCACCTGAAAGTCTTATTGGAACTCCTTTGTAGGTAACTCTCTGCTTTTCTCTTGTTGCATTTAAGATTCTCTCTTTCTCTTTAACCTTTGGCATTTTAATTATGATGTATCTTGATGTGGTCCTCTTTGTGTCCATCTGTTTGGGACTCTGTGCTTCTTAAACTTGTATGTCTATTTACTTCATCAAATGAGGGAGATTTTCTTTCATTAATTTTTCAAATAAGTTTTCCATTTCTTACTCTTTCTCTTATCCTTCCAGCATCCCTATGATTTGAATGTTGGTATGTTTGAAGTTGTCCCAGTGACTCTTTGCCCTTTTCTCGTTTTTTGGATTCTTTTTTTCTTCTTGCTGTTCTGATTGAACGCTTTTTTCTGCCTTATGATCCAAATCATTGATTTGATTCTCAGCTTCATTCCCTCCACTGTTGGTTCCTTATTAATTTTGTCTTTATTTCACTTAGTGTAACCTTCATTTCTGCCTGGGTCTTTTTGATGCTATTGAAGTACCCAATGAGTTCCTTGAGCGTCTTGGTAAGCAGTGTTTTGAACTCTGCATGTGACAGATTGGTTATCTCCATTTTGTTTGGTTCATTTTCTGGAGTTTTGTTCTATTCTTTCATTTGGGCCATATTTCTTTGTCTCCTCATTTTGGCAGCCTCCCTGTGTTTGTTTCTGTGTATTAGGTAGAGCTGCTTTGACTCCCTGTCTTACTAGCGTGGGTGGCCTATTGTAGAAAAGTGCACCTGTAAATTGGATGGGGTAGAGCCTCAGGTAATCACCAGGGTGGGGCAACCCTTGTGAACCAGGTTGATGGAGTCTCAGATATGGTGTTATGATCTGTGGCTCCAGGTGGGGGAGGGCTCAGAAAAGGGACAGTGGCTGCTGACTGTCCTCTGGAGTTTTGTCTGGGAGGAAACTGACCTACAGCACTCACCCTGATGCCAGATAAACTTCAGTTTCTTCCCATATGCCACTGCTGCCCTTCTAAGTGCTTCTCTGGTATAGTAGCTCAGAAGGAGTGAGTCTGCATAAGCTCTAAGTTTGTTGCAGGCCCTTTAAGAGGACACCCTTGAGAATCTTGCACTTTCTTCTGTTACCTCAACCCCCACTAGTTTTTACACCCAGAAGTTATGGGGACTTATCTTCCTGGCACTGGGACCCTGGACTGGGTGTCCTGCTGTGGGTCTGGGATCCTTTGTTCCTGAAGTATCCATCCCAATTTTTATCTACCAGACATGGGTGTGGGACTGCCCATTTTATGTCTCCTAGTGTCTGTCCCTCTTACCCTACCCATCTGTATGAATGTGACTTTAATTCTTTAGTTGTCGGATTTCCATACAGTTCAATTTTCTGACAATTCTGGGTACTAGTGTTTTATAGTTTAGTGTTATTTTTCTGTGGTTGTGCAAGGAGACAAGCCCTGTTTACCTACACCTCCATCTTGACCGGAAGTTCTCCATGCATTTATTTTAAAAGAGATGACTATACATTCTAATATGAATTAGCTCCAAGACACACTGGGCTCCGTGCTACCCCCTCCAGTGCTCTGCGCCCCTGCTTTGGCTCCACTGGGCTTGGCACGGCCTGGGTGCACCTGCTGGTGGGAGCAGGAGGTTAGATTATATCCTATTAGATTATTTGCTTCTTCTACGTTACAACAGTGTTTCATGGGATGATGACTGTTAACTTTTTATGATACTGCTGCTTGTGCTGTTGTATTGCTTGAGATAATTGTCATAATATTGTGGCTGTAATGAAACATTCAGAATTAAATGATTTGATATTAGTTTTGAAATGTTTTGTGCATGCTTGAGAATATGCTAAAGTGACTTGATAAGTAGCTGTTGCACCTGTTGTCAGAGTCCATGCAGGACAGGGGGAGACAAGGCTTGGCCCTTACTGATCAGTTGGTGAAGATAGGAGCCACTCATAGATTCAGACAATTTATTATTTATTTGGAGCTAAGAAAAAATGTTAGCCATTGGTATCCATTCCCTGTGGTCTTTGTCCTACTTGGCAAAAAAAATGACCAAAGCAATAGGGCTGAATGACTCCAGTGCAATTAGTGTGATGCCCCATCGCTGAGGAGCCAATTCTAAACTGTACCTAAGTGGTTTTATTTTCTGCATCTCTGTTCTGAAGAGGCTGGGGGAAGAAATCCTTACACTCTACCAGAACCCCTGGAAGTGAAGAGAAACTGTCTCATAACAGCCGACAGGAGACAGGGAGGTGAGCAGCAGGTAGTCTAGCAGTTCCTCACCCGCCTTCATCCTCTTGTGTTCCAAGACGATCACAGGTGTTAGCCCGTACTCAGATGAAGTGTTTCCCTACACATGTAAACACAGGCTATTACAACTCCTGAATTAAAATAATAAAAATAGAATTTGATTTTTCCATAGAAATACTGTTATATTTAGAGTTGCATTTATGACTAACCTTATCATAAGTAAAATGTTTCGTTAGTTGAAACGATATGCTTACATCTTGAAAAAGAAAATTTTTCTGAAGTCTGCTAATAATAGCTAGTCATATGCATTTTCATCATTTATTTATTTAAATAAAATGTCCGTGTAGGCTCAGCTAGATTGGTCTTAGACCTTGTGGAAGAAAACTGAAGATACCCCTGGAAGATAATTCTGCCCCAACCCGTGTGGCAGAGGTAGCTGCATCCCAGTGTGAGAGTAGGGTTTTTAAATAGCAGTGCATATTAGAAAAGCATCCTGACAAGCAATGTGGTTTGTATGTTCCTGGTAAATGCTCAAAAACCACATGGGTGAAACTGGCAGAACATAGAAATTTGGCTCCTTTGTATACAATTTCTTAGTATATTGACTTACCTGATATACTCAGTGACAGTCCATGAATCAGTGCCTTAAAAACTGAGTTTTGCAACCTATAAGCAGAAGATAAAAAGTACAAATAGAAAATATCAGCCTGTAATGTAGGCATTATGCTCAGTATTGTTTCAAGAAAATAATATTTTGGGGGGGGTATATGTAATTTGTGTGTGTGTTCATAGCAGAAGCCAGTGTAAACTGTATTTGCTACTCTGCATTTTGGCTCAGAAAGTTTGAAATACTGTAATAAATGACTCTTGACTGTATTAAATCTCATAGAAAATGTGTGCTCAATTTAAAAACCTGAATGTATTAATATGTAGGTCTAATTGATTACTGAAATCTATAATGTGAACAAATTTGTTGATATTTCTTTACAGTTAGCTTCTGGAATTTATAATTTTGCTTGCTCTCTGTGGAATCACCACACAGACACATTCCTTCAGCAAGTTTCTTCTGGCAATGAAGCTGCTGTTCTAAGTTCACTAGAACGAACTCTACTATCATTGAAAGGTACTGTTAAACTTGATGTGTTTGTTTTTGAAATGACATACCTCAGAACAGTCACCAAATCGTTCTTCTGGATGGATTTTCTGTTACTAGTCTCACTGAGAGAATAGGAGTTAATTTCTCCCTCAGAGACAAGGGCTTATTTGTAGTTTATTTTTCTTTTAAGAGAATAGTGCTTTCTTTACTCTAATTGATGGAAGTGTGCAATAGTTTTATGTTATATTCATGGTACTGGCTTCTCATGGCTCTGAATGCATTCCTTTTAAATATTTCTACTTTCTTTAGCTTCTACTTTACATTTCTCATATATGTAATGTTAAGGGCTTCTACCCTTATTATCGTGCTAACTCTGCTATCCACAAGGTTTAGTTGATCTCTGTTTTCCAGTTCCTTTCCCAGAGAACTCAGTTTCCATCTTACTACTTGCACCTCAGGCTCACTTAGATTTTAGACGGTGCCTGATGGGGTGTCCTCTTGGCTTGTGTTTTTTCCTGTGCTTTGCATGTAGGCATTCTCTTGGCATAAATCTTCATTTTCACCTTCCCTAAGCTGAGTTATTTATCTTGAATGTATTTTGAGATTCTTTTTCTTTTTAAAATGCTGGATTAGTTATTCTCTTTGTCTTCTAGTCTCTCTCCTTTTCTGATTGTTAAAACTCTTTTAGTTTGTTTTTCTTAGTTAAATCTCAAGGAGCTTTTAGTTTTCTCTTACTACAACTCATTTAGCATCCTTCTATTTTATCCACAATCCCTTTACCATACTCACTCTAGTACTTTAAGATGCCACCATGCACTCTTGGCACTAGTCTGTCACTTATATTAACCAGACAGGGGATGCACAAAATCCAAACTCTGAGCATATTTCGGTGAACTTTTTGCACAGGGTGAATGCTTTTAAAGGGCTGTTGACAGTAAAACCCATTGTACAGGTGGTTACACGAGTGGGTGGAGATGGTTTTGTAACCGTCCTTGAGGAAGGAATTCAAAGGTTTTAGAGAAAGATGTATACTCAAGAAAGAATGAGAGAAACTGGTATAACATTATATACATAAAACTGTGTATAAATGCTGAATTTCATGATTGAGGCATTTTCACGTGTTCTTCCGATTGTAGACTTTTCTTGCTTTACTGATTTCAGAGTTTAACTCCAGACCCTAAGGATGTAGCTCTACTCTGTATTAGCCTGCTTTAGCTTTTCCATATCTCCACATCTCAAGGTCTTAGATACACATTGGCATTTCTAAGGCATTTGACCTAGAAAAAAAATTTCATAGCATTTTTTAAAAATACTTATTCCATCCAACTATGAAGCCTTGAAGCATAGTTTAAAGTTTATGGACAAGATAGAGGTAATCCTTTCAATTTCATCCAGTAGGGGTTATTGCAGGTGAGAAGTACTAACAATTACAGAAATTAAGTGAAATTTTGCACTGTAGTTTCAGAAAAATGAGTAGTTATGATGGGGAGAGGACTGGTTTTGAGTCGCAAGAACTTGGCTTTAGTTCCATCTTTCCCACTTGGTAAACCAAGCAATGACCAGAGGTTATCTTTCTGTATCTGTTAAACATAAGGATTATAACCTCCAAGTTTGATGAGGTTTTGTGATTCTGAGTTTTTATCATTATCATGATTTTAGTAGGATAATTTATGAAAAAATAAGATGCAAATAAAGCTTGATTTTACTTTTCAGTGCTGCGTAAGTTAACGGTAAATGGATTTGTGGAACCTCATAAGAATATGGAAGTGATGGTAAGTGAAAGAAGTAACTGACTTCTTGTGACTTTAGGAAAGTGCTTGGTATGTTGCTGAAAATTTTGAAGCTTATTTTTTTTTAAAGATTTTATTTATTTATTTTTAGAGAGGGGAAGGGAGGGAGAGGGACATCAGTGTGTGGTTGCCTCTTGCGCACCCCCGACTAGGAACCTAGCCCACATCCCAGGCCTGTGCCCTAGACTGAGAATCAAACCAGTGACCCTTTGGTTCATAGGCCGACACTCAATCCACTAGTCACACCAGCCAGGGCTTCTTTTTTTTTACACTTGATAATCATTGAAAAGTTTTTATTATGTGACAGCCTAAGTTTTATTTTTTACCGTTTTGTGTGTTAATTATACTTTTGGACTTGTGGTTTATTCTTACTAAATCAAAGCAGCTATTTTGCGAAGGAGATGACATCGCAAGTGTTTATTTGAATTTGAATTTAATGAACTGTGAATTTGATTGCTCTTACAGCATTACCAAATGTGTCATAGATATTCATATTATTGATATTTTCCTTTGCCTATTTTTATATATTTAAAATGAATTTTTGCCCGTCTTCCTCCGAGGAGCTCCTCTCCTAAGCTCCAAGGGCCCTACTTTTGCCTCTGTAACTTGTTTCCTGAGCCCATTTCTTCTACGGCTCACTTATACTACCTCTGGAACTTTCTAAATAAACTTTCTCTTTTAATTTAAAATGAATTTTTTCCTTCTAATCATAACATTTGTATCTTCTCTTTGCAATCAATTAAAAAAATAATATACAAGAGGGAGAAATTCCATCGATAAGCCCAACAAGTTGTTAATGTAAATTCTGTATTGGTATAGTGTCCTCTACTTTTCTCTGCGCAAAAATATATAGCTACATTTATTTTATCCCCAAAACAAAATGGAATTGTATTATACTTACTGAGATATGTGTTAGTTTTCATGGTGAGTTTAGGTCAGCAAAAATGTCGCTTTCTGTGGATTGCTTTGTGGGGGGTCACACAGAAATTTTGGAAAAGGTGCATCTTATTGGGTCTTTGGATATACTCTAGATTTGACCAGATCCACTCTTTTTTTTACTGGCTTGGGTTTTTTTTTTTTTTTTTTTTTAATGTATTGGTAAGATTTTGATTGAAATAATGGTTCTGTTATTAAAAGGAGTTAAAAACTGCTAGTATACGGTACAATTGGATGACTTTGTTCTATGAAAGTATTACATGCTTATTTTTTTTAAGTTAAGTACATTTTAATTTTTTTAAAAAGTTTAGGAAATTTAACAAACTTTAAAAACTCATTATTAGAGATATTGCTAAAATTTCTAAGTATCCTTTAAGACATTTTATGCATATTCTTTTAGATACACTTTTCCTTGATTTTTTTTTTGTTTTTTTAAGATTTTATTTATTTTTTATTTTTAGAGAG
Organism: Micronycteris hirsuta; assembly: GCA_004026765.1. Lineage (NCBI taxonomy): Eukaryota > Metazoa > Chordata > Mammalia > Chiroptera > Phyllostomidae > Micronycteris > Micronycteris hirsuta. The sequence goes on along the minus strand of PVJI01000241.1, from coordinate 137,995 downwards.
GGGGGAAGGGAGGGAGAAAGAGAGGGAGAGAAACAGCAATGTGCGGTTGCCTCTCACATGGCCCTCATAGGGACCTGGTCCGCAACCCAGGCATGTGCCCTGACTGGGAATTGAACCGGGACCGCTTGGTTCCCAGCCCGCGCTCAATCCACTGAGCTACACCAGCCAGGGCAACTTTTCCTTGATTTTATATAAACGGGACTTACATGCTATTTGGTTACTTGCTCTTTTAAAACTTAGTGTATGGTGAATATTTCTCATGTCAGCAATATATCGATGGTTACAGCTGGTGGACCATTTTTTTTTTAAATGATAAAATTAGTATAGCCTTTCTATAATTTACTTGCCCAGTTACCTATTGATAGGATGTATAGGTTGTTTCCAGTTTTTAATTGCTGATAAGTGATATTGGAACAAATATTTGGGTACATATGTCATTGTATACTTTTCTAATGATCTCTTTAGGATGAATTCATAGAAATGGAATATAGTATTGATGAATACATTACCAGATTACCAGAAAATATATCAAAAACCAACCACAATTTTATTTTATTTTATTTTAAAGATTTTATTTTATTTATTTTAGAGAGAGAGGAAGGGAGAGAGACAGAGAGAGAGAGAATCAGCAATATATGGTTGCCTCTCACATGGCCCCCACTGGGGACCTGGCCCGCAACCCAGGCATGTGCCCTGATGGGGAATCGAACCGGGACCCTCTGGTTCCCAGCCCGTGCTCAACCCACTGAGCCACACCAGCCAGGGCAAAAACCAACCACAATTTTAAAAACTGATTCACTTTAAATATTTACAGTTATTACCAAACCACCTAAAAACAGTTTCCAGAAATCGTACAATTTTCCCTCAGTTCCCTCCTAGAATATAAGTTCCATGAAGGCAGAGGCTTTGTTTTATTGACTGTTCACCGCAGAGCTTGGAACAGTCTCTCTCATACAGTAAATGCTCAATGGTTACTTCTTTTTTTTTTAAATATTTTATTTATTTATTTATTTTCAGAGAGAGGACAAAGGAGAGAGAAAGAGCAATGTATGGTTGCCTCTCACACGGCCCCCGTCGGGGCTTGGCCTGCAACCCAGGCATGTGCCCTGACTGGGAATCGAACCGGGACCCTCTGGTTCCCTGCGCTCAATCCACTGAGCTACACCAGCCGGGCTCAATGGTTACTTCTTAAGTGAATGAACACATGATGTGGTAGAAACGTTATGTCAAGAGACTCAGTAATTATTATATACAATATTATGCTGAGTATTAATCAAATTATATTAACTAAAATTATGTTGGTCAATTTTTTTTCAGCAAAAAATGAATTGATTTGAATCACATTCTTATAAACTATAACAGTGGTTTTCATTGGATCTGCTAGTATTTTGTAAGCCTTTGGCTTTCCATTAATAGTCTTTCTTCTGTCTGCAGAAAGTATATTTGTCAACCTTCACTCAGTTATAAATTCTGTATTATAGCATTTAAGGTGTACTGATTGAAGTAGAATTTAACAAATTAAGGACATCTTTTTAAATAACATAATGATCTTAAAAATACATGGAACTTAGAAAATTAAGAAGTGCTACATGATAGTGGTGAGATTTTGATTTCTGGAGGCAGATAGATTTGGATTTGAATTTCACCTTGGCCTTTTTTTTTTTTTTAACAGGCTTAATTCACTTTATTTTTCTTGTACAAAAATTTTGTAGTGGCCACAGCCTGAGCCTAGGTCCTCTGCATAGAAACTGTGGTGTGGGTCTTTACAAGGTGGTCAGTGAATTCCTGATAGGGAGACTTGGCAAACATAATCTCTTTCCAGAGGTCAGGGATGAGATAGCTGTAGGTCTTAGAGATGGCATCAAAGGTGGCTTTGGCAAAGTTGCCCAAGGTAGCAAGCAGTACAGCCCCTGGCTGAGGTGTAGCTTTATAGGCACAGTGGCTGAGGTGATGTCAGTGCCCCTGGCTGCAGGGATTAGATGTACAAGCATTGAGCCACAGCTTCCAGTCACCTAACAAGGGACAGTGTGGGGCTTGCTGATCTTGTCCCCCAGTAGCCTCACCACACAGGGACAATAGAGAGCTTGGCCAGGATGATGGCCCCACGGATGGCAGTGGATACTTCCTTTGAGCACTTAAAACTCATACCAGTGGGTCCATTGTAGGCCCTAATGGCGACAAATGCCTTGAACCGGGTCCTGTGGCCTGCATGTATCTGCTTTTGCAAGGGCATAATCTTCAAAACCTTGTCCTTGAGGGATGCCCCCCAAGAAAAAGTCAGTGATCTCAGATTCCTTGATGGACAGAGAAAAGAGAGAAATCTCTTCCAGGGATTTGATTTTCATGTCCTTGACCAGGCGGCCCATCTTGGTGATGGGGATCCACTCTTTATCTTCAAGAGCTCCATGGCTTCCGAGAACTTCTAGGCTTCGACCCTGACCCCTGCCTTGACCTTGGCCCAGATGCTGTTGCCAAATCCTCTACGGAAGCTGTGGCAGCCTCCCATTCCAGGGCCCCCGGGCCTTCCCACAGCACCAGTGTCATCTGCTATTTGGTGTTTCCTGGGAAAAAAAGAGATCACCTTGGCCTTTTTTTTTTTTTTAATTAATCTTTATTGTATTTTTTTCCCATTACTATTTAGTTGACTTATACTCTCCTCCCCACAGCAATCACCACAGTGTTGTCCATGTCCATGAGTCTTTTTTCCATTTTGCTCAATCCCTCCACCCTCTAACTACCCCCCACCCTGCAGCTGTCATCTGCTCTCCAACTATGAGTCTTTCTCAGTTTTTCTTGTTAGTTCACTTCGTTCATTAGGTTCCACATACGAGTGAAATCATATCGTACTAGTCTTTCTTTGACTGGCTTATTTCACTTAACATAATGATCACCAGGGCCACCCATACTGTTGCTAAGGTTAACATTTTCTTCTATTTTACAGCTGAGTAGAATTCCATTGTGTAAGTGTTGCATAGTTGTTTTACCCACTCATCTATTGATGGACACTTGGGTTGATTCTGTATCTCGGCGATTGTAAATAATGCTGCAGTGAACATAGGGGTGCTTATGTTCTTTCAAATTAGTGTTTTGGGTTCCTTTGTATATATTTCCAGAAGTGGAATTGCTTAGTCAAAAGCCAGATCCTTTTTAATTTTTTGAGGTATCCCCATACTGGTTTCCACAGTGGCTGCAGCAATCTGAATTCCCACCAACAGTGCAAAAGGGTTCCCCTTTTCCTCATCCTCGCCAGCACTTACTGTTTGTTGACTTATTGATGATAGCCATTCTGACAGGTGTGAGACCATCTCTCATTGTGGTTTTAATTTGAATATCTCTGACAATTAGTGATGTTGATCATCCTTCATATGTTTATTAGCTATCTCTATATCCTCTTTGGAGAAAAGTTTATTCAGGTCTTTTGCCTACTTTTTAATTTGGTTTGTTTTTTGGGGTATTGAATTTTATAAGTACTTTATAAATTTTGGATAGTAACCCCTTAGATGTATGGCAAGTATGCTGTCCCATTCTGTGGGTTGTCTTTTTATTTGTGGTTAAATAAATAACCCCAGGCTGCTTTGTATTTTCCACCTTTGGTTTTAAACTAATCAGCCTTTGAACCACAGTTGTTGATCTAATCAGCTGTAATCTGCAGCATGGATTAAGCTTCGCAAGACAGGGTAGAGAGCAATTCCTGCTGGTAGGCTGTTGCTTCCCCTCAGGCTTGTGTCACTTGGAGAGGAGTGGTCTGCTTAAGAAAAAATGACTTCTGCAGTATGGGGAATGGCTAAGCACAGGGATCCTCACAGCTGTTCCTTCAGTTCTTTTCCCGGAGCCACCAGCTCAAGGTTCTCCTTAAGTGTCTTTAGTTCAGTGTGCCCTCCCTCTGCTGGAGTCCAGAGGAAGTGGCTGCAAATGAACTTTTGTGCTTTAGCCCTTTAAGAGGCTCTCTGTGTCTCCAGGCATTTCTCCTTGGTAGACAGAAACCCTGCTGCTTTTCACTGCTGGTTGTTATCTGGTTTCCTTTCAGGCTCTGGTGCTGTAGGCTAGAGAGCCCAGCTTGGGGTTTAGACCCCACACTTCTCAGTGCCAGAAGTTGAGCTGGCCCCCATAGGAGCCCATTCAGCCCTCTTGCTCCTCCTCTGTACTCCCTACCAGTTTTATTGTGGTGAAGTGATTTCTTTTGTCTGTCCTTGGTTATAAGGCTTCTCTCCAGCTGGTGTTCAGTTGGTTATTCAAGATGATTTCTTTATAATTCAGTTGTAATTCCAGATTGGTCCTTGGCATAGGTTAGTGTAGATTCAACTTATTCCTTCATCATCTTGAATCCTCATGGTTATGAAGGTGGAGAAGTCCACAGCCTACCCTATATAAGCCAGAGAATCGGGAAAGTCAGTGGTGTGATTGCATATGAGTTCGAAGGACTGAGAATGGGGGCTGAAGGTATGAATCCAGACATGCGTCCAAAAGCCCAAGAACCAGCAACACTGATGTCCAGACATGCATTACACCTGTCTTTATTTTGCTTAGTTCAGCCTTTCTTCACACTGCTCCTTAAGAATGTCTTAAGATGAGGAGATACGGTCTGTGGAATTTCAGGTGACTTCCCTTTTTTCCAAAACCCTGGGGCCCAACCACTACACAGGGACAGAGACCACAAATCCCCTTGGACTTTTCTAAATAGTGTGGCCACTGGCTATTACGTCCCCCATGCTAAGTTTCCTTTTTTGTAACATGGAGATAAAATTATAGTACCTATACTTCTGGTCAAGATGGCAGCATGGGTAAACTTGACTCACCTCCATACACAATCACATCAAATTACAACTAAGACATAGAACAGCTATCATCCAGAACTGACAGAAATCGAGTTGAATGGAAGTCTGACAACTGTGTGGTAAAGAAACCACATCTATCCAGATTGGTAGGAGGGGCGGAGATGTGGAATGGACTGGTCCCACACCCATATGTGGTGGATTAAAATTCAGGAGGAATTAAAATCTGAGAAGTGAGGAGTCCCAGCTACATACCAGGCACCGCAGCCTAGGGTTCCAGTGCCAGGAAGATAAGTCCCCATAACGCCTGGCTGCAAAAACAAGTGGATATTAGGTGGTGGAAGAAACTTCTGGAGTCCCAAGCAATAACTTTCAAAGAACCCACACACAAACTTACTCAGACTCATTCCCTCTGAGCTCCAGTTTGGGATAGCAGCTTGAAAGGCACCAGTGGTACACAGGAAGAGACTGAAGTGTCTGGTATCAAGGCAGGAGCTGGGGGACAACTTTCTTCTGGACAGAAAGGCAGGCAGAGGCCCTTGTCTGTTTTCTGAACCCTCCCACCACAGAGCAATAGAATTGGAGGTTGGTGCCATATCTGAGATTCCATCAAACTGGATAACAGTTTTCCCCACCCTGGAGATCCCCTGAGACTCCTTCCCACCCAACTTACCGGCATATGCAAACTATTAACAGTGACTTTTCCTTATGGATGGCTGGTCTTGGCTCATATGTCACAACTTCCTAAATCCTCCCAGGCAATCATTAGCTGGCTTCAGTGAAACCACAGACCTCGAATCGATAGCTAAGTGGCCCCAAGCCTAGCACTAGCAATAGCCAGCCAAGATTCACAGCTTTGCTTTGCCTGGGAATGTCTAAGCCCAGCACAAGTAACAGTCATCTGAGATTGCCTTATAGCTTATGCATGGTAGCCCTGGACAATGCAGGGGCTGACCTTGGTGTACACCACCCAGGAGACCCCAGAGCTTGCGGACCCAGTGGACAGCTACAGATCACATTGGAACACTACCCCCTGCCACTGCGCAGCTGATCCTCCACAAGGGGTGGTGGTTGATAGCCAGTGGTCAAAGCTAGTCTTTGCAGCTGACTGGCCTGGGTAAATCCCTCCCATTGATCTGCCAGCAATAACCAAGGCTCAACTACAAGAGGAGGGTTTACTCAGCTACCCAAAGGGTGCACCTTGAGTACCCAGCTTGTGTGATAGGGGAGGCTCTGCCACTGAACCCTATAGGACACCTACTACATTGGTCCACACTACCAAGACATGGAGTCATAGCAGCTCTGCCTAAATCATAGAATCAAATGCAGGGAGACTGACAAAATGAGGAGACAGAGAAACATGGCCCAATTGAAAGAACATCAAATTCCAGAAAAAGAATGAAACAAAATGGAAATAAGCAATCTATTAGATGTAGAGTTCAAAACACAGGTTATAAGCATGCTCAAGAAACCTGGTGAGGAACTCAACATCATAAAAAGGATCCAATCAAAAATGAAGCACACACTAATTGAAATAAAGAACGTTATACAGGGAAGCAACAGTGGAATGGATGAAGCTGAGAATCACACCAGCGATTTGGAACATAAGGACACAAAAAATAATCAGAACAACAAAAATACAGAATCTGAAAAAATGAGAACAGTGTAAGCAGCCTCTGGAACAACTTAAGACATCCAACATTTGCATCTTAGGGGTGCCAGAAGGAGAAGAGAAAGAGCGAGAAATCGCAGATCTATTTGAAAAAATAATGAAAGAAAACTTTCCTAATTTGGTGAAGGAAAGAGACACGCAAGTCCAGGAAGTACAGAGAGTCCCAAACAAGATGAATGCAAAGAGGCCCACTCCTAGACAGATCATAATCAAAATGACAAAGGTTAGACTTAGTAAAGGACACATGGACAGAACTAAGGGGGAACTAAGGGGACAGAACTAAGGGGGAGGAGGGAGGCTTGGGGGGAGGGGGGCTGGAGGGGAAGGGAGGAGAGGAGGGGAGAGGATGCAAATAACTGTAATTGAACAAAAATAAAAAAAAAATTTGAAAAAAAAAATAAAGAATCTTAAAAGCAGAAAGAGAAAAGCAGTTAATTAACCTACAGGGGAGTTCCCATAAAACTGTCAACTGATTTCTCAAAAGACTTTTGTAGGCTAAGAAGGGATTGGCAAGAAATATTCAAAGTCACGAAAAGCAGGGACCTATATCCAAGATTGCTGTACCCAGCAAAGCTATCATTTTGAGTCCAAGGGCAGATGAAGAGCTCCCCAGACAGTAAAAACTAAAGGAGTTCATCACCAAACCATTATTATGCAAAATGTTAAAGGGACTTAAGAAAAAGATCAAAACCATGAACAATAAAATGTCATTAGCCCTGGCTGGTGTAGCTCAGTGGATTGAGCACGGGCTGGGAACCAAAGGGTCCCGGTTCGATTCCCAGTCAGGGCACATGCCTAGGTTGCAGGCCAGGTCCCTGTGAGGGCCATGTGAGAGGCAACCATACATTGCTGTTTCTCTCCCTCTCTGTCTCCCTTCCTTCCCCTCTCCGTAAAAATAAATAAAAATAAAATCTTTAAAAAATAAATAAAATATAATAAAATGTCATTAAATATGTATCTGTCAACAATTGAATCTAAAAAACAAATTAAGGAGGAAGAACAGAGACAGAATCATGAATATGGCGAGCATTTTGATGGTAGCCAGATGGGAGGGAGGTATGAGGGAATGGATGAAGAGGTGAGGTGATTAAGAAATACAAATAGGTAGTTACAGAATAGCCATGGGGATATAAAGCACAATATAGGAAATAGAGATGTCAAAGAACTTACACAAAGGACCTATGGACATGAACAATGAAATGGTGTGGGGATTGCCTGAAAGAATGTGGGGGAGCTGGGTTTAGTGAGGCAAAGGAGAAAAATTGGGACAACTGTAATAGCATAATCCATAAAATATAATTAAAGAAAAATAATAGTACCTACCTTGTATGTTTTAGGATTAAGAGAGTTGATTTTTGTAATAAGTTTAGCAATTAATCAAAGTCTGCTCATAACTTTCATTTGAATTCTCATTCTGTTCTATTTTGTAACATTAGTCAAGTGATTTAGTTTATTTGGACTACAGATTGGTGCTGTCTGTAATTCTATAAATTCCTGATTCTGTTGATAAGCTTACTAAAATTGATGGCCTTTAGAGAACCCTGACTGATACACTAATTTTATGTAAAAGAAAATAAGCCCTGTCTGGGTAGGTCAGTTAGAGCATTATCCCAGTATGCCAAGGTTGTGGGTTTGATCTCTGGTCAGGGCTCATCCAAGAGGCAACCAACGAATGAATGCATAAATAGGTGGATTGATGATTTTCTTTCTCTCCCTTCTTCCCTCCCTTCCTCCCTCCCTCTCTTTCTCTCTCCCTACCCTCTCTCTGTCTCTCTCTAAAATCAATCATTACAAAAATGTTTTATAAAGAATCTATTATAATCTATCTGCTTTTAAAGAATCTATTAGTAGACAATATATTTCTAAGGAAAAGGGGAAGTAAGATAATCTATTACTGTCATTTAGCTGGAAGATGTTCATTACACAGTACTTTGTTGAAAAAACCTAGACCATCCCATTGCTAAAAGGACATGTGACATGTTTCATGTTTCTGTACCAAAATTAATACAGAGATGTTTACAGTGTTCAGATTCTTAAAAATTTTAATAAAGTTGTTTTTTTATTATCCTTTCATACTTAATCTGGAAATTTTTCTTAGTATGTTTTAAAATATACAGGGTCTGGCACAAATAATGCCCCTTTTTATTATAAAATCATAAGCATGTAATTGTGTAACATAACGCTATCACACTCAAGCACACCATATGACATTTAAGGTAAAAATGTTCAAATTAAAACTAGAAATCATTACACCCATATTCTTACTCTACCGATCACATGCAAGCAGGACTTACTTCTGCCAGACCTTGCATATAAGAAAGTAATGGTTTATTGAACCCATATGGTAAAAGATGATGCTTACCTTTTCTGGTATCTGAAGGCTAATATGTTTTAACATGTGAGATTTGGAACCTGTGCTTAAAATAATTCCTACCATTTATTTATATATCAAGAACTTACTATTGCTAAACCCTGTTCCTGGATTCTGGGGTAAAGTAATAAAAGAAAGCAAAGCTCTGGCTCTCAAGGAGTTTACATTCTGGTGGGAGGAGACAGAGAGTAGACGAACAGTGTGTCTGGGAGTTACAAGGACTGTGAAGAAAAATAAAAAAGGAGAATAGAGAGTCTTTATGAAATATACTTAATAAATAATATTTTATTGCAAAGTGATGAGGTAATTGAATTAACTGAAATGAGACACTGAAGAGATGAAATATTATACAGAACTACCCCCATCCATAGTTTTGCTTTATTTGCTTTCAGTTATCCAAAGGCAGTTAATATATTAAATATATTAAATAAAAAATCTCAGAATAAACAGTTCAAAACTTTTTGTTTTTAAAGGTTTTATTTATTTATTTTCAGAGAGAGGGGAAGGGAGGGAGAAAGACAGGGAGAGAAACAGCAATGTATGGTTGCCTCTCACATGGCCCTCACTGGGGACCTGGCCCGCAACCCAGGCATGTGCCCCGACTGGGAATCGAACCGTAACCCTCTGGTTCCCAGCCCGCGCTCAATCCACTGAGCTACACCAGCCGGGCCAACAGTTCAAAACTTTTAAATTGCACAGTGGTCTGAGCTGCATGATGAAATCTTATGCTGTCTGAGCCCCTCCCTCTTCAGCCCTGCCCACCACCCCCACTGGACGTGAAGCATCCCTTTGCCAGCGTGTTCTCACCGGATGGGCTGTCGTTAGTCACTGGCAGCCACTTGGTAATCAGGGAAAGACCACATTTACATAACTTTATCACAGTATATTGTTCTAACTTTTATTTTTAGTTATTGTTGTTAACCTCTTATTGTACCTAACTTATATAAATTAAACTTTATCATAGGTATGTATATTTAGGAAGAAACATAGTATACTTAGGGCTTTTATTCTTTAAGGTTTTAGGCATCCGCTGGGCATTGGATCTTGGAACTTATCCCCTGCTGATACGGGGGACTTAACTGTAATTACTTTCTTGTGTAAGACTTGTTTATAATAGTAAACTGTTTTTTACTTTAATTTTAACTTTTTAAAATGATTTGATAGATATGTTTCAGTATCCCTGAAAAAAATACAAGGTGAATGTTTATTACAGTATAAATTGAGACATTTTAAAAATATTCTTTTCTAGGGTTTTTTACATGGAATATTTGACCGTCTAAAACAATTTCTGGAATGTAGTAAGTACTTTCGTGATAGTATTTTTACTGTAGAACCCTTATTTGTTAATAGCTTCTGCTCTAAACTTGCAAATCTGGAGAGAGGCTAAAAGCTTGTGTCTTGATAATGAATTTTCTGAAGTTAAATTGGAAGCTCAGCTTTGTTTTCATACACAAGTCTTAAGTGTAGAGGAAACCTTTTTTTAAGAGAGTTTATTTTGTGATCATTCCTTCTATATTTCTACTGCTACTACCATATTCCATGCAGACATCCACAAGTCATATTTAACGGATAGTCATTGTGTAGACTCTATGGACATGATATGTAGACTTCTTGTAGATTAGATTCTGTTGCTTTTAGTATATTTTACATATCTGTGTGATAAGAATTTCCTTTTTTAGTGTTTTATTGTTCATGCTATTACAGTTGTCCCAGTTTTTCTCCCCTTCGCCCTCTTTTACCCAGCCCGCCCCCCAAATTTCCTTAAATTCTTAATTCTTGTTCATTAACCTTCATTGGCTTACCTTTAGGACCCATTGTAATCCGCTACCACACAAAGGAAAATTTAGCACTCACGTTTGTGTTTTATTATACTGGTAGTCTGTTGTCTTTTTCCCTGTGATTGTAAGCATCTTTGCTGAGGATACACAAACATGTGTGCATGCACACATGCATGTCCTGTATGCACACACTGGCATGTATGTGCTGTATAAGTGTGTGTTTTTATGTGTATGTGTGTATTTTTGAGGATTAACTAACCTGAGAAGATATCTTAGTGTACTCACTTTTAGGGAGTTACTGATTGTTTCATGGCAGTCATTTTCAGTTTAATAAAAACATTCTTGAGTCTATTGCCAGTCAGTGTTCTGAGTACTGTACATGCAAAGGTGAATAAGACAGTTCATGTAATATAGTTTATTTTTCTAAAAATTGTTATTTTTCTTTGGTTATCCTCTGAGGGAGCAGAGGGAGAATTAAATAATGATGAGGCAGAATATGAAGAGTATGATTAGAGAGCAGAGTACTTGATGGGCTGGCGGACATTATTCTGAATGTACAAAAATTAATTATTATGACAGGGAAATTATCAGTAGAAAATCATTAGAGATAAAGGAAAAATAATGAGTATGTTAATCTTTGACTGCTTTGTTTTTACTTATATTGCTTAAAAAGTATTTCAACTGACTGATTTAGATTTTGAAAATGAGACTCATGATTCATGGATAAAATTGTTACTCTTTTACTTTAAAATGGGCTCAGTTTATATTTTAGGATTAATTTTGTGAAATATTGGTCTTGGGGATTACTGTTTCTGTTAAATGCAAATCTTGATATTGTTCTGTGAAAACTTCATTTTTATGATTAATTTGTTTAGAGTTGGGAATGTGCAATAATGAATTCATAATGCAAAATATGCAACAATATATGACTGTTTTTGTTAAGTCTTGTCATTGTCTTAGTTGTGAATTTATAGAGTATTATAAACTTGTACTAATAATTGAAATGTATTTTTAACAGGTAGAACTATAGGTACAGATAACGTATGTAGAGATAGATTGGAAAAGACCATTATTCTTTTTACTAAAGTGGTAAGTTTTTTTTAATCTTAATTATGTTATCTCAAATAACATACACATGCAAATTTAGTAAGGAAAATGATATTTTAATAAGCATATATTTTTATTTCAGCATAATTTATTTTGTGTTTATAGGAAAAATAGAGAAAAAACACCTTTGTATCTCAAAGCTTATAATAATTAAACTTATATACCATAAGGTATAGTGTATGAATCACCTTGATGTTAAAAAAATCTATCCTAGTAAGTATCAGAGAAGGAGAGATAAAAAGAGATACCAGTGCAACGGAACAGGACATAGGTAAGATATAGTAGGCAGTATAATACCAGGAAGTCATGATATTCAGAATGAACAATTATTGTCAAATTAAACCTCTTTTGAATAGAATTATATAAGTGCACTGTGCTAGGCAATGTGTATAAATTTCTGATAAAATTAAGTTTTATAAAATTATTTTTATGAAATTTTGGGCTGTAGGGGTTGGGAAAAGTTCAAAGAATTAGCTTATAGCAATCAGGAAGATTGGGTTTTAGGACTTCGTTGCAATGAAACAAGTAATTGAAGACAGGTTGTAGTATCTAAATCTTTATCCTTTTCCCCAATTTCATTGAAGGTTCATTAATAGAATTGAGGCTATTTATTCCCTGGGAGAGAAGAAAAATAAAAACAGGCTATTTGGAACGTATAGTTGGAAATGAAGACAGCTAAAAATACAGATCACTGCTCCCTAACCACAGAAATAAAATTCAAGGGTTTCAGGACTACTATCTAGAAAAACAGAATCTCCAAGCTGTTTTTATTTTTATTTTTGTGGTTAGGGAGCAGTGACCTGTAGTTTCAGTTGTCTTCATTTCCAACTATATGTTCCAAATATCCTCAATGGTAAAAGCCCACCTAATCTTCCAAGACCCAGTATAAAATTGACTCAAATCCTTTTAGTTAAAAACAAAAATCACAAAGCAAAGTGTGATAAGACTATGTGGTTAGTCAGTAGTGCTGTGCAGTGTTCATGAATAATTTCATTTATGAAATTCATATTTATGACCTCTATGACTTTTTAAAAAGCTTTTAAAATCGGAACATTTCAAATATACCTCCAAATAGAATTGAATCACTTCAGCTTTAGCAGTTATCACCCATATGGTCATGGTCAGTTCTGTTTAAACTATCTGGTTTATCCTCCTTGCTGGTTATTTTGAAGCCAATCTAGATATCATATAGTATTATCTGTAAATATTTGAATGCATCTTTAAGTGGTAAGAGATTTTTAAAAAACACAATCTTAACACTGTTATCACATTTAAAAACCACAATGACTTCTTAATATTATCTAAATATTTAGTCAGTTTTCAGATTTTGCTCATGAATTTTTTATAGATGGTTCGAATCATGATTCAGTAGTGCCGGTTCTCCTTCCATCTGTTTTTTTAACCTTGATATATATTTGTTGCGGTAATCGATAATTTTCTGTAGAGTTTTCCATGTTTTGGAATCAGTTGCATCCTGATGTGTTATTTACCATGTTTCTTTGTCTCCATACCCGTTCTCTTCCCCCAGACTTCTTATACATTTATAGTCAGATATAGAGTCTTGATCACATTCAGGGTTTTTTCTTTTTGTTTTGGTGCAAAAAGGTGGGAATGGCAAGAATACTTTACAGGTGGTGCTATGTATATTATATGTATGTTACATGTGTATTACATGTGAAATTGCATATACACAGACTCACCAAGGTTCAAAACTTGCCAAATGTTTATTAGCGAAGTTGTAAGATGTACTTATAGGTGATTATATTCCTGTGTTAATTTGGGGAAAATACATTTTAATTTCTTTCTTTACAGCTTTTGGACTTCTTGGATCAACATCCCTTTTCGTTTACTCCACTAATTCAGAGATCACTGGAATTTTCTGTAAGCTATGTATTTACAGAAGTTGGTGAAGGGGTTACATTTGAACGATTCATTGTCCAATGCATGAATCTTATTAAGATGATTGTCAAAAATTATGCTTATAAGCCATCCAAAAATTTTGAAGGTAATGCTTTTCAGATAGTTTTTTTTTCATTTTCTTATTTTAATTGAAGTATGAAATAAATGCTTTTATGTAAATTTTTGAAATTCATTTAAGTCAGAAAAATAAAATGTTGCTACAACATGAAATAGAGATAAGGATTAGTCTGTTATGTGAATGCCGGCTTTTAAAAACCATACATTTAGTAAACTGTCTTTTATAGCAAAATAGAAGATCAGTGGAGGCCTAGGGACTTTAAGATTAAAGTACAGTAGCCACTGTAGTTCGTGTTTAGCCTGCATTCATTTGTATAATTAAAAGTTTTCTCAGATTTTATATAAAGTGAAGTTGCTTCTAGACAAGTTAAATTGTTTTATTATTTGGAATTCATTCATGGGCATGTGTACCATGATGAGTGAAAATCTTGTAGGAGAGAGAAACATATAAATAAGTCTCTTCAGTATGATGTGATAATGTAGCGTGGAAGCTATACTTGTAAGAAAGAAGCAAGACTGATGTTTGTGTGGTATGAACAAAAGAAAAAGTGTCTGTGGTTTGTTCATAATAAAAATGAAAATTTATACACCACTGTATCTTTTCCTCCAAGTATATATTTTTAAATTTATTTGTGATACATAATCCACCTTGGGTAGGATGTTTATACTATTAACTTGGAGATTTTGTTTTTCTAGACAGCAGTCCTGAAACCCTTGAAGCTCATAAGATTAAGATGGCATTCTTCACATACCCCACTTTGACAGAGATTTGTCGAAGATTAGTCTCTCATTATTTTCTATTAACTGAAGAAGAACTGACAATGTGGGAAGAAGATCCAGAAGGCTTTAGTAAGAATCAGTATTTTAGTATTCACATGACTTTTCTCTCCTTCCATAAATAGATGCCATTTATTTGAATTAGAGATATAAAACTTTTTTGTTTTGTTTTGTCTTTTATCCTCACCCGAGGACATTGCTTTTAGAGAGAGAAGGAAGGGAGAGAGAGAAACATGGATCAATTGCTTCCAGCACCTGCCCATACTCAGTCAGGATCACATGCACCTGGACTGGGGAAAGAATCCTGCAACCTAGGCATGTCCCCTGACTGGGAATTGAACCCACAACCCTTCAGTTAAAGGATGACACTCCAACCAACTGAGCCACACTGGCCAGGGCTGGTGTAAGATTATTTTTTGATATAGTGCTTTTGATCTGAGAATCTTGCTTTTTAAAAAATTAGCTTATCATCCATTCTTTGTTAGCCATTAGAACAAATTGAGAAGCAGAAAATAACTTGTTCAAATATATAGTATTTTCTCCAGAAAGAGACCTTTTCATTTATAGTTGTTATTATGAATGCATCATGTAATTTCAAACAAAAATATAAAATTAGCTGCTTGTCTCTATTATCAGGTCAGTTTCTACTTCGTGATTCATTCCATAGTATTGTTTATTTGTAGAAATTTTTACTCTAGAAATTTGGAGATGAGTATTTTTGAATTGCTGAATGGGTTTCCTGTTTAACTTTTAATTTACAATTAATTTTTGATGATTAAAATATTTTTAACAAATATTGTATCTGTTTGAATTTTAATAATAATAAAATTGTCAAGGCCCTCGCTACAGAAAATCAAAGAATTGTGTACCTAATGAAGTACCTATGTGTGCATTATTTCAGTTATGGTCAGACATAAGCTAAATTTAGCCCTTTTGGCTGAGTGCCTTTGTGTAGTTACATATATTTCCTAATATTTGAAGCATGCCTTAAACATTTTAGAAGTCTTCCTTTATCATTTAAAAACAGTTTTGGTTTATAAAATGCGAGGTCTTTCCAGAAGGTATCCAGCCATGTAATATGAAAAATGGACACAATTATTGAAGAAGATGCAAGAAACATTGTACATAGGACAAAGATGCCTCAGTCCCCTTCAAAGTAGGCACCTTGGGACCTCACACAGTTCTCCCAGTCGCCATCAGCTGCCCTGTGGTATTTTTTTGAATGTCATCGATGGGCTGAAATCTCTTCCTTTTCAAAGGTGATTTTAGTTTTGGGAAAAGCCAGAAGATGCAGGGCACTAAATCTGGGCTGTAAAGGGGCTGAGTCACCTGGATGATTTGATGTTTCACCAAAAAACTCTGCGTGAAACATGATGCATGAGCAGGCACATTGTTGTGATAAAGCTGCCAATCACCAGTTGGCCATAGCTGCAGCCTTCTGAATCATCAGAATAGTTTCTGAGGAGGAATGATCAAACTTAATGCAGAATTCAATGCAGATTCATTGCTCTATTTGCTCAGTCATTTTGAATGTGATGGCCACACAATACACATGCTCACTCAAGGGTGTCTACCACCCCAAGTAACTAGTACAGTTTGAGGTTGTCATTGTTCACGCATGTGCATTCCAGTCCACTCTCCTTGGCTGCCAGGTCATTTGGATATCATGCCAACCATTCTCATTATATTAACAGTGGTTGGACTTTTTCTGGACAGACTTCATATGTAATACTACCCTCTACATTCTTTTTGTTTTTGACTTTTCTCTTAGCTAAAATCTTAATGTTTCATATTATTTTCTTTATGCAGTATACATATTGTAACGTGAGACACTGCATCACCAGATTTTTAAAAGTTTCTGGAGTATTGTATTTACTTTAAATGTAGGAAATTTGATGGGAAATGTGACTGATTATTTTAACATTATCTCAATGTGCCAAGGTTGCAGGTTTGATTCTCCCATCAGGGCACATACAAGAATCAACCAATTAATGCATAAATAAGGAGAACCGCAAATCGATGTTTCTTTCTCTCTCTCTCTCTCTCCCTCGCCCGCCCCCTGCCTCCCCTCTTCCTCTCCCTCTCTAAAATTATAAATTTAAAAAATTAACAAAACAAAACATTATTATATAAAATGAAATGATTCTTAGGATTATAGTGGGAGTGTATGAGGCGATACCAGATACTCTGGAAGTGACAAGCACTTTGAGCTTTCTTCTGTACCGAATTTTGAATGAAAGTGAGAATGCTTAGGGATGAAAACACTTGATAGGTGACTGTAACGTACACAGATATGGTCCGTAGCTTATAGTAAAGACATCTGTCTGTTAGACCTTGTGTCCCTAAGGAAAAGCTTCAGTGTTACGTTTAAAACAACTCACAGAAATATTAAACTGATGCCATTTAAAATCTTTTATTTTCCAAACTGAGAGTTTTGAAACATCATTATTCCATTTGGAGAGCATTATTAGTCATATTTTTTTTTAATCCTCCCCCATGTCCTTGTCTGTGCATCCTTTACACTTGATCCTTAACTTGATCTTTCTTCTTCCCCCATTATCCCCCTCCCCATTCCTCTCTGGTCACTGTCAGTTTGTGCTTTATTTCCATGTCTCTGATTCTATTGCAGCAGTGGAAGAAACAGGAGGAGATTCTTGGAAATACAGTTTGAGAGTAAGTATTGAGTGAAAGAAAAAGTGATAGGGAAAAGCTTAATGCTTCTATAACTGTTAGTAGAGAATGATACTGTATTCAAGAGTCCAAGCATTAAGTCAGACAGGAAACTATTCATAATTATAATAATGTATATTTGAGATGAAAGTACTTAATAAAGTGATGAGCTTGAATCTAAAAAAAAATTTTTTTTTTTTTGGTTAAATTGGTGGTTTGCAAACTGAATTTTTCTTCATTCTGCAGTCAAATTGATTTGGAAATAATTTTCATTGAAGCAGTAGAAAATGTTTTTGAAAGTGAAAGCTATCTCTTTTTGGCTAGAATCTTTTTTTGTTTCTTTCAGAATATTTCAGTTATTATAAAGCTTCTGTTGGTAATTATATTTCTCTTACCATCTAGGTTAATTCTCAGAGACCAGCCCACTGCTTTTAGTTATAAAATGCTTTTAAACATACATTTATTTATATGACCAGCATTTGAGGAAGATTTACCAAGTGTGGTCTTTGAACTATTATTATGAAGACTTGTGTTACATAATTTGCCACTATTTTTCTAACAATATGTGTTTTTAGTTTCATAAGCTTACATAGAAAACCATAAAGACTGTAAATTAGAGGAATCATTAGAGCTGTAAAATTTTTTAAAAATTTACTTCTTTAATATTTTTTAAATTTTCTTTTCTGGAAAATTTTGTATTAAAAAATAGAATAATATTAAGAATCCTCTGTATCCAAACCTAGTTCATCAGTTACCAGCTCGTGGATAGTCTTGTTTCATACAAGTACATCCTCCCCCTACTTCGATTATTTTCGAGCACAGGTCTGAGATGACATTATTTTATCTGTCACATTTTAGTGTATATATGTATATAAGGTTTCTTTTTAAGCATAAAGCACAATACCATCAATATTTAATAATAATGTTTCTTTTATGAAACATAGTGATTCAGTACTTTTAAGATCCAAGATGAATCATTGTTATTATGTAGCTAACACTGTGACGTCTGTTCATATTTGAGTCTGTTAAAAGAAACCCTTGATGTAGTGAATTGAACTGATGAATCGCTGCTGTTTCTTATGTCATTGTTAAGCAAATATAAACTTTTAACATTAGTTTCTGTACTTTCATTTACCTTCATTTTCAGTACCTCTGTGTAGTTTTTATTCAAAAAATACATAATGCCAAATGATTAAAATAATGAAGTAATCTTTTTATATGTTCTGTACTAAATTATTATAATTTGATTTTATTTACCACTGTGTTTACAAAAAATAGCAATCTATTTTTTAAAATAAAAAAGAATTGGAAACATTTTCAGAGTTTTAGGATCTTAAGAATGAATATTCTTTGCTTTATCGTAGAATTAATCAGTGTAATATACCATTGTTTTTATTAGAAATTTTTTTTCCCTTCAGCCTTGCACTGAAGTACTATTTATGGATATATTCCATGAATATAATCAGACTCTTACTCCTGTACTTCTAGAAATGATGCAAACACTTCAAGGTGAGGTATATTTTTTTTATAGTTTGACTTCTCTATTAATTAATACTTAATTAAAATAGTTTGTGAGTGCCTACTGTGTGCATCACCTACTATGTGTGTATGTTCTGTGGCAAGTGTTATGCTGGGAGTTAGGCTATAAGGATGCCTAAAATACAGGAACTATCTGGTAGCGGAGATAACCAAAGAAGCAGACAATCGATTATAACATAGTACTAGTTAATTAATGCTAAAGTATTATATAGATCATATAAAGATTGGAACTTGAGAGAGACCAAATGTATTTCTTTTCCTGAAGGGATGGCCTTTAGCATACAGAACAAGAATGGACAATTCACAAAAGAAAGCCTTGAGACAGGCCTTGAATATGGTAGATTTTGCTGTTGTAAGCGTAATAACATGAACAAAATAACAAATGTTAGCCTCAGAACAGTGGCAGTGGGAATTTAAAGAAGACATGGGTTTAAGAGGGAATGATGAAGTGAAATATTTACCACTTGATCATTATACTTTGTATACAAGAAATTACTTATTTAACTATTAACAGTGACTTATCATTTTTTACTTTTCTGCTGTGCTCTAAGTTCCAGGGAGGGGGCAGTGATCACATCTGTTTTGTTAACACATTATTCCCAGTGCCTGGCACACTCAGTAACTATTTGTTGATTGATTGACTTTTGGCAATTCATTGACTGTTCTGGCCGAGGGAAAGTGATCAAAATGATCCTGAACTTGGGAGTCTTAGTGACAGGGAAAGCAGTTATTAGTAGCGGTTAGAGAGAGAACTTTACTTTCGAAGTGTGTGTATAAGAAGCCTTGGGAGAAGAAAAGAGGTTCAAGGACAGAATCTGAGACTTTCATCCGTAGGGATATGAGAATGTGAAGGCCCTGCAAAAAAAAAAGCCAGGTGAGAAATTACCCCACAGGTATGAAGAGGGTAGTACGAGGGCGAATCCTGGAAAAGAGCATGATCTTCTGAGACAATAGATTATTTGATTGATTGGACTGGGAATCACATTGCGAGGGGTCAGATATTGAGTGGGTGGTGAGGTAAGGAAATAACAAGAGAATCTCTGTGGGGAAGGACATTTCTGATCTTGTATGTAGTATTTGAGGATAGCTTACTTTTTAGGCTTTTGTTAACCGCCCCCCAAAACTGTTGAGAGTGTTCCTACTTAAATTATAAACCAAGGGAGAAAAAGAGCTATCAGCCAAGTTTTCAAGTTTACCACTTACTGTGGTAAGTTTTCAAGATAATTTAAATGTTAGTTGTCATATGAAAATGAAAATATATTTGATTTCTAATATTTACTAATTTCTTAATGGAGGATTTCAGAGTCTTAACTCTGATGATATCTATACTGCTTCAGTTATCTTTTTGTTGACTTTAGAACATTATTTCAGTTTTCTCTTATCCATTTATTTTTTTTAAAACCACCGTAGGAAAGTGGATAAGCTATTTAAGTTATACTCTGACAAAGTTGCTGTATGCTGGTAAGATTTTTAGTGATTTCAGAGCTTAGTTCTCTTTCTAATTCTGGAGCAATTTGCTTATTTAGGGCTGTACTTAATTCTAGCTAATTAGACTAGTGAGTTTAAGCGTTTATATTTAACAGGTGTAAAATGTTTTGATAAACTTGCTAGAAATCTTTCTATTCTATAGAAGTGGTAAATGTGTTTTTTATATCTGACCATGGTTTACTTCCTTCTAGATAGAGGTGCAGAAATTGCCAGCTTTTTATTCTAAAGTTTCTATATTTTCAATTTTCCTTTCATTGTACTTTTTATCATAATCTGGTTTATTTTTTATGTTTAGAGCATATTGTATGAATTGCCTATTCTTAGTCTTTTATTTTTTTTTTTAAGATTTTTTTTATTTTTTTAGAGAGAGGGGAAGGGAGGGAGACAGAGAGGGAGAGAAACAGCAATGTATGGTTGCCTCTCACATGGCCCTCACTGGGGACCTGGCCCGCAACCCAGGCCTGTGCCCTGACCGGGAATCCAACCGGGACCCTCTGGTTCCCAGCCTGCGCTCAATCCACTGAGCTACACCAGCCAGGGCTATTCTTAGTCTTTTTGTTATTGTGGGATTCATTATTTTTTCTTTTAAGAATTTTATAATTAGGGTATAATACTATGGTTACCCATTTGTGGCATATATTTTTCTAGAATGTTGCTTGATATAATGTTTTACAAATATGCTAGATATTTTTTTAATTGTAAAATGACTTTACCTGTTGTACCTGTGTTCTCTAATGGTGATAAGAAAACTTAGAGTTTCCCTTTACACCTATATGTATATTTAATGTCAGAAGATATATTGTGCTTAACTGAATCAGGAAGCCAACGCATTGAGTTTAAATGAAATATTTATTAATAACTAATTTTATTTACTTTTACTGATACTTATTTTTTCAGGGCCCACTAATGTGGAAGATATGAATGCACTATTAATCAAAGATGCTGGTATGTTGAACCACAGTGATTTAGAAACCTTTATATCTTCAGTAGATAGTGTATGTGTTTAGTGTGTGTGGCAGGTGTTATTCTGGGAATTAGGATATAAGAGTACCTAAAATATAGGAACTATCTGGTGGGGGAGAAAACCAAGCAAGAAGACAATCGATTATAACATAGGATCAGTTGATTAATGCTAAAGTAGATGATAATCAGGTAGTACTGTGGAAAACCACAGGTACTTTTTGTGTGCCTGGGGAAAGACTCCCAAAGTAGTGTAATATGAGAATGTAAGAATAAGTGGGAGTTGGGGGGTCGGCGTTGGGAGAGGGTTCCAGGCAGAAAAAGGAGTATGTACTAAAGGGGAGAGGAGCAAGCACAGTTATGTTTTGAACTGGGAGTATTTTAGTTAAATTGAAACATAGATGATAAGGGGTTTGTGAGAGTTGAATATATAGAGAGAGGGTAAGTAGGGACCCAATCATAAAACATTTCACCCATTTGGAAGCAGATGCTGTCTTACAATTTTTATACTTTGACTTGAATATTTTTAAATGAATGTAATTTTCTATTTGAAAGCACGAAGGAGTATTTAGGAAAAACACAATAAAGTAACAATGTTTTAAAAATGTGTATTTAAAATTTTTTTATGATTTAACATATTTTACATTTCTTTTTGTTAACACCCCACGTTTCAAAGTAGTCCTTAAGACTCAGATTCTTCTAAGGATACTTAGCATTGGGCCCAGTATCTGAAATTAAATTTTTTTTTCTCATATCTTCTTTTTAGTGTATAATGCTGTTGGATTGGCAGCTTATGAGCTGTTTGACAGTGTTGATTTTGATCAGTGGTTTAAAAACCAACTTCTTCCAGAATTGCAAGTCATTCACAATAGGCAAGTATAAAACTTTGGTTTATTATACACTTATTTTGCCATGGTGATTTTCTAATAAAGATAAGGCAGAAAAATTGTTTAAAATTTTAAAAAAATGAGTCATGTTATGACTTAGCTGATAGTGTCTAGTGTAAAAAGGAATAAGGCTTGTGAACCTTATATAACTGAAAAATAAGCAAAAGTTTGTTACTATGTTTTACTTCAAATGTGAATCATTTTTATTTATGAAATATTTGATGGTAGATAATGTAGTTTGGTATAGGAAAGGATGAAATTTTGTGCAAAGGTTATGGAAGATGGAGGTCTCTGAATTGTAGAAAGAAAGTGTGTGCAGAAAAGCTGTTTGGAGACTTAGCAGGAGTGGGCCTGGTGTCAGGAGCAGCCTGACTGAAGTAACACCCAGGAAGGATGGAACACACAAAGCATGCTGCACGTTTTTAGGGGGGTGTATGCCATAGAGATACAGTGGCCAAAAGCATTTGGACACACTTAAGTATTTGCGTAATTATTTTAATTTGCGGTACTGAGTAAGTGAAATTGAAGGGAAAAGATCTTTTATAGTTTCTATAAATTTTTTATTAGATTAATATTAGAGACTTAAATTTTTTTTCAAGAGACTTTTTCTTGCTTTGAAATATTCAGTTCTCTTGATTATTTCTGTAGATGTGGTCCCTATTAGAATACCTAGAATATAGTCATCGATCAGTTAACATTTCTTGACTACACTAATGAATGAATAGAAGGCCATCAACATATGCCCATTTTACAAAATTTACACCAATGGGATTGTAGATCTGGAAATTCTTTAAGAGTAATTTTGATTAGTTAACTAGCTATTTATTCATTCAATTATTCAATCATGTATTCAGTCAACAAATATTTTTGACACTTGGAATTTGCCATTTCCTGTAGAGCCAGTGGTGAATAAGGTGGATTGTGACTCTGTCCCCAGGGAGCTAGTCAGCCTTCGATACAGAGAAAGCCTTCAGTAGGGAGACAAATGTGCAGTTTGATTGTCCTAAACCAGAGGCTATTTAGTCTAGACCTGCACTGTCCAGTACAGTGGCTGGTATATGTGGCTATTGAGCTTTTGAAATGTACTTAGTGCAACTGAGGAAGTTAATTAACTAAAACTTAAATAGTCTTGTAGTATAAAATATGTATTGATTATATGTTAAAAAGATGATATTTTAGATATATTGAGATAAGTAAAAATACTATTAAATTTAATCTCTTTACTTATTTTAATGTGGTACTGAAAATTTCAGAATTACCTGTTGTCTTGCATTGTATGTCTTTTGGACAGAGCTGATCTGGCTCAGTATTTCTCAGACTTTAGTAAGTGTATATGAAATACCTGATGATTTTATTAAAACTCAGGTTCTGGTTTAGTTTATGGTTTGGGGTCTGGGTCAGTTTGTGTGATTCTGTCATGCTTCCAGGAAAATGATACTGCTGATTCCCACACTTTGATGAACAAACTGACCCCTAATCTTAACTCTGCCCTGAAGTGACAGTGATCTTGGAATTGGACCTGAGTTTCATTCTTTTTGTCTGGAATAGAATGTGAATATGGTCATTTCAAAGATCTCAGTCCAAAACTGATGGTTCTGCAGTTCCTTCATCACCTCTACAAAAGTCTTGATTATTTCCACCTCTGTGACTTTGTTCAAACAGTCCCTATCTCTTAAAATGGCATTTTTTTTTTGCTCAGAATACTGTTTATTTTAAAGGCTGTACAAATCTTACCTCTCTCTGCCCACTATTCTCTTTTCCTTTTCTGAAATCTTAGTATAGAGCTTCGCATTCTTTAATTCCTTTAAGTGTGTGATAAACTTTTTGATGGCAGGTATACTTACACACGCTTTGCACCTTGGATGAGTAATTCTTTCCATTTGCTTGATCATCTTATAAGATTGTAATTTTCTAAAAATCTGGAACACTCATTAGGTTTTTCCATTTACACCCAGAAATAAATATCTTGTTACCACTAAAGTTTATATAATATCAAGAAGAGATTTTGTGGATGGAATTCTTAAGACACAATTGATTATAGCTTTGTGGTTTCTCTCATTGTCTAAAGTACTCTCATTTCCTTTAGCAATGATAAACATAGAAAGAAATGTATGTACATGTCATTGCAAATGTTTAAAATTTAAATATTAATTTTGATAACCTGAGTCACATTTCTGTAGTTGGGTACCTCTTACAAAATTAGCAAGTTTAGCTGAAATTGGTTAAATTTAATTAGTTTAATATATATGAATATTTCCTCTAAGCCTAGAAATCTCTCAATATTCCAAAAATAATATTTATGAAATTAACAGAATCAGAATTGGAAAATTGAATATAGGAGTTCCTTTTTTATTAGTTTTTGGGTCTCACTATCCTTAGGGTTTGGGACATTAGCTAGTTATACCTGTTTAGAATACTATTTTTGCTTGCTTGAGGAACAGAAATAGACTTATGTTTTTTGTCCATATCTAGGTTATACTTATTTAATACACAATAATCAGCCCTGGCCTGGTAGCTTCTTTGGTTGGCGTGTCATCCCCATACACCAAGGTTGCAGGTTCAATCTCTGGTCACAGCACACACAAGAATCAGCCAATGAATGCATAAATAAATAGAACAACAGATTGATGTTCCTCGCTCTCTTTCTCTCTAATCAATTAAAAAATACAAACTAATAAGATTTATAGTATATCTGCCTAAGATGTTTTAATTTTTTAGATTAGAACTTTATTGTTAGGATTTATACTGTGGTACATTTAGAAGTACCTTTAAAACTTTTATATAAAAATGTAGATTGCTTTATACTACATTTTAATTTAAATGATGAAATATGCTAAGTGAAATAGACTTCTTAATTTTCATGATTTTTTCTGTTCTAGGTATAAGCCGTTGAGACGCAGGGTGATTTGGCTCATCGGTCAGTGGATTTCTGTGAAATTCAAGTCTGATTTAAGACCCATGTTATATGAGGCAATTTGTAACTTGCTTCAAGACCAAGACTTAGTGGTATGTTGTTTAAATATCTTAAAAGAGTTATTTTTATAAGTATAACCTATGTTAAACTTTAGATTGAGAAATGGTTTATATCATATTTTTTAAATATAGGACTCAATAAATTTTATAATATCAGAAGCCACTGGGTAGAGTAGATCTCTGTCTCTAATAGTTGCATAAAAGTTTAACATTATTGTTTGATCTGAGGGTATATTATGCAAAACTGAGTGAATTTGTTTTCATTTGAAATAATATAATTTTCTTCAGTGTTAGCAATTTGACTTATTAGTGTGAGATATCCAAATTTTATAAACTAAAACTTGATCTGGCATAATGAACAAACATTTATAATATTGTAATATTTTGAAGCTTTTTGTAGTAAAGGTTGGGAGATTTGATCAGGTTTAATGTAATTGCTACTTAGATATTTTTTACTTCTAAAGCATATTTGTGACTTCTTTAAAAAGGGCAGGCTTGAAAATTTTTATTTTAAAAAGTTAATTAAATCAAGCAAAGAGAAAAATTCAGTGACTAACATAGCCAGCCACCTGTATGCTTGCCATCCAGTTTTTCATATTTTCATTATACTGATTTTAACATACATTTGAACTGTCTATATGTTTGAAATACAACATTACAAATGCAGTTGAATCTCTCTCTGTTTTTCCACTTACATTCTGTTGTCCTCTTGTTGAGCAGAGACTTTTTAAATTATTTTGTCCTCACTGAAAGCATGCTTATTGATTGTTGAGAGAGAGGAAGGGAGGGAGAGAAACATCAATCTGCTGCCTCTTGCATGCACCCAACTAACTGGGGACTAAACCTGCAACCTAGGGATGCACCCTGACTAGGAATTGAACCCGCAGCCTTTTGGTTTACAGGATTATGCTCCAACCACCTGAGCTACACCAGCCAGGCTCAGCAGAGCTCTTTAATTTTAGTGTAGATTTATTGATTGACTTTTTCTGTTTTGTTCTTTTTTATTTCTTGTTTAATATATCCAGTTTTTAAACTCTTGATTCTTTATTCCATCTAGAATTTATTTTTCTTTTTTTTTTAAACTTTTTATAAAGATTTTATTTTATTTATTTTTAGAGAGAGGGGAAGGGAGGGAGAAAGAGAGAAAGAGAAACACCAGTGTGTGGTTGCCTTTCACGTGCCCGGTACCAGGGACCTGGCCCAAAACCCAGGCATGTGCCCTGACCAGGAATCAAACTGGCAACGCTTTGCTTTGCAGACCTGTGCTCAGTCCACTGAGCCACACCAGCCAGGGCTAGAATTTATTTTTGAACATGATACAAAGTAAGGTTCCATTTTTATTATTTTTTTAAAAATATATTTTGTTGATTATGCTATTGCATTTGTCCCATTTTTTTCTCCCCTTTATTCCCCTCTGCCCTGTACCCCCCTCCCACCATCACGCCCCAGATTTAGTTCATGTCCATGGGTCATACATATGAGTTCTTTGGCTTCTCCATTTCTTATGCTATTCTTAACCTTCCCCTGTCTATTTTGTACCTACCATTTATGCTTCTTACTCCCTGTACCTTCCCCCCATCCTCCCTGCTGATAACCCTCTGTGATCTCTATTTCTGTGAATCTGTTCCTGTTCTAGTTGTTTGCTTAGTTTGTTTTTGTTTTTTTTTAAGTTCGGTTGTTGATAGTTGTAAGTGTGTTGTCATCTTACTGTTCATATTTTTTATCTTCTTTTCAATGCTACAGTGCTTAATTGAAAAACTCATTTTAAGAAAACATGTACATGCTCTCTTCCATTTCTCTCAGCACATGTTTGTTAGCAGATGCAGTGCTTATATGGCAAGTTTCAGGTTTGAGAATGATATTTTCCACAGTGTGAACAGATTGACTAAATTTTAGGCTAGAGGAACCTTCTTTTCCTAGGATCTCAGATAATTCTTTTTATTGTTTTTTGCATTAAGGCTGACATTTTATTTATTTTTTAAAATTTTTTTCCTGTATCATTTTTTTAATTGTTTGAGTACAATTGTCTCCATTTTCCTGCGCCCCACCCAACCCCACCTACCACCCTGGGATCTCAGATAATTCTTTAACCAGTACATTTGATGTATTTATTGGGCTAGTTAAGTTTGTAAGGTTCACAGCCAATGATATTTTTCAATTTTGGAAATTACAAGTAATTTTTAAAAAGAGTTTACTTAGGTTACCTGTGCAGCCTTCAATAAAAAAGCAGTAAGCTGCTAAAAAATTAGCATGAATGTACTCTTTCAGCCTTCTGAGAGGCTGTATAGAATATAAACTGTGGTTGAACCAGAAGATTTATAGTTTGGAGGTGACGTGTGCTGCAGTTGCTGTCTATCAGGCAAAGAAATGACCATCTTCATGGGCAGGTTGACTACTACCATAGAAATGGCCGATTTTCAAGGTGGTGAGGCAGTTAATGGGACTTTCAGTGGCATGTACATGACAGTGAATCCTGAATGCACTGTGGGAGGTGCAGCTGGAGTCTGGGCAGGTATTCTACAGAGGGCATTGACATTCTCCTTTACTCTTCCGCCTTTTATGGGTCTCCCAGTTCTATCCATCTTTCTCCCTTCAAGTTTTTTTCTGTTTTTCCATTTGTTCATCCTTGTGTCTCCAAAACTCTGTGGGTTTTAAAGTCTGGGCTGCTCTGTGTTTTCACAAAAGGAAATACATTTTAAAAGATTGGTGTTTGTCAATATATGAAGCCTTTCAAAACTGGGAAGAAAGGAATCTTTAATTAAGAAAGTTTCCTATAGTTGGTTTTGGTTTTGTAATCATATGTCTGGTATCCATATTATATGAAAGTGAGTTTTCGAATTTTTTTTCTTGAAGAAGACAAATAAGTTGAAGGTGCTTTGTATCCTTTTAGGAAACTTATTTTCATGTGTATTTCAGAAGAAACACATCAAATTGTGTAATGGAGTGTTCATGACTTTATTACTGAAGAGTACAAAGTGTACTGTGAGTAGTACCAAGTAGTAATAGTACCAGTGTGCAAATAATAGTATTTATGTCAGTATTTCTTATGCCTAGCATGACGTCAAGTCTTATAAAATGTTTATTGAAAGAATTAGGAACGAGGGATAAAAGTTTATGATGTTATTATTCTATTTCTCTTTAGCAGATAACTTACTTTCAAGAGTATTCTTTTATCTGCCTTATTTACATTTTCCTGCTGGTCTTAAGTCCCTGCTACAATGCCATTTCTTTCTGGCCCCAGCACCATGCTTACTGTTTCAGTGTGAGGGGTTCCCTTCACTTCTAGGGCAGGCTGTAGAAGTGGTCAGGTATTATTAGGCAAGTCCAGGTCCAGACCTCAAGTCCACCATCCTGACACTTACCCCAAGGCTCATTCTCACTGCTGCTGAGCATGGAAGGGTCTGAATACTCTTACCTTTGGAAGTAATGTTGATCTGTAGTTTCTTCTTGTTCATTTCTCTGTTGCTCTCCCGCTTCCTGGGATCCTTCCAAAGTTTCTGACATCTTGATGGCACTTGTTTGCCCCAGTATGGAATTAGCCTTTTTTCTCTTTTCAGGAGTTTTCTCAGGTTTCGTTCACTTGGAGGTGTAGCATGGACTCACAGGCTGAGTTCATAGTCTGGATCCAGTTCTGGGTACTTAGGGTTTCATTTTTCTTCAGAAGGCCTGAATTTATTCTTTGAAAAGTCATGTTTACAGTCTTATTAAGAGAGGATATTTTTGCTTTGTTCTCTTGCATTTATTTATTACATATTGAACAACTGGTGTTCCAGGAACTATGTTAGGTTCTCTTCTACCAATTTTCGGTCACATTCTCCAACTCTTCATTCTGTAAATTCAAGTTCTGTTTTCCTCCCCATTACTCATGAATCAGTGCGAAATTCATTTTGTTTCTGTATGGTAAGTACTTTGTTCTCTTTTTAAATAGCTCAGACAGAGCTAATTTTTGTTATTATTTTTATTTGTTGTATTTTAAATGCTCCTCTGTGTTCTTATACACTATGTGCTTTACTTTTTATTTTTAGCTCTTGCTAAGGAGAGTCCTTTTATTTCTAGATATTAATATGTTCTGTGGTTTTAATGTTAACAAAAGGAGTGAAGAAAGTTATTTGAAATAAACTTTTTGTCATTTGATATTAATGATGTTTAGTTGCTCTAGAAAGATTCAAAATTCATGATATACTTTCTTTTAGGTCCGTATTGAAACAGCTACAACTCTGAAGTTAAATATCCTTAAAGAATTTTAAAATACTTCATTGCAAAAAATTTTAAAACTTTGAAATTGTTAATTACTTTGTTAAATCAATTTACGTGGTAGTTTAAAATGTAATTTTTGATTGGCTTATTGTAGTTGGTTTCTATATATATTTTTTCCTGATAAATCTTAAATATTCTTAGTACTCCTTGACTGCTCATTACCTGTTGATGATTTTGAGTTTAGAACGGATCAGTTTCTACCGGTAAGAACATTTACTTCTATGTTTTATGACAATTTCTGCTTATGTATTTTGAATATTGTGTTATTCTTTAACTGAAATTATATATATGTGTGTTATTTATTAAAGCTGAATTTAAAATTATTATTTTGGAAGTAATTTTATTGGTAATTTTTGTTTGGAGCAGTTTGATTTGTTTTTCTTTGTTTTTATTTAGCTGTGTCTTCATCTATTTTGTACTTGAGTGCTAAACTTTTTCTTTAGTCAGTTATAAAACATCTAATAATTTCATCTCACATGTGCCTGTTACTTTTACTCCTTAGGTTAATCCCCTCTGCTCTTTGTGTATATATGTTTATCCTACATTAGATTGAAAATTACTTGAAAAGCAGAATAAGTCTTACTCATCTTTTTATTCATTATGCAACTTCTAGCACCCAGCATGGTGTTTTAACATAATTGATGTTCAAAAAGCACTTGTTAAATATATCAATAAGCACTTGTTAAATATAGTAAAATTGGGGCAGTAGTGTTTGCTCTGAGAGGAAAAACCTGTGATAAAATGCAACGTCCATTGTGATTAAAATACTCAACAAAATGGGGATAGAAGGAAAGCATGTCAACATAGCCGAGGCCATATATGACAGACCCTTAGCTAACTTACGCGTTGGTGAAAAACTGAAAGCTTTTCCTCTAAAATCAGGAACAAGACAAGGATATCCACTCTCACCACTCCTATTCAACATAGTTCTGGAAGTCCTAGTCAGAACAATTAGACAAGAGACAGAAATAAAAGGCATCCAAATTGGGATGTCACTTTGTGCAGATGACATGATTTTTTGTATAGGAAACCCTAAAGACACTTCCAAAATGTTATTAGAAACAGTAAACAAATACAATAAAGTTGCAGGACACAAAATCAGTGTTCAAAAATATCTATTGTAGTACTATGTATTAACAATGAAATTTCAGAAAAAGAAATTAAAAAAAAAATTCCTCTGCAGTTGCCACAAAAGAATAAAATTACCTAGGAATAAACTTAACAAAGGATATAAAGGACCTATATACTGAAAACTACAAAGCATTATTAAAAAATTGAAAAAGGTACAATGAAATGGAAAGATATTCTGTGTTCATGCATTGGAAGAATCAACATAGTTGAAATGTCCATATTACTCAAAGCAGTATACAAATTTAATGAAATCCGCAAGTCTTAATGTCATTTTTTAAGAAATAGAACAAAAAGTTACCAGATTTGTATGAACCACAAAAGACCCTGGATGGCCAAAGGAATTCTGAGGGGAAAAAACAAAATGGAGCCAGAGGTATCACATTACCTGACTTCGAATTATACTACAGAGCAGTGATAATCAGAATACCATTGTATTGGGAGAAAAACAGACACACAGACCAGTAGAACAAAATTGAGAGTCTAGAACAACATGTATATAGGCAAATAATTTTTTACAGTGAAGCTAAAAACACAACAATGGAGAAAATAAAGCCTCTTCAATAAATGGTGCTGGGAAAATTGCAAAGCCACTTGCAAAAGAGTGAAATTAAATACAGCTTGCCCCCATATACAAAAATTCAAAATGAATCAAAGACCTAATAAGTTCTGAAACTATTTGCTTAGAATAAAACATAGGTACTGAACTCATGTACTGTGGTTTTAGAGAAGATTTTATTAAATTTGGCCCCAAATGCAAGTAAGGCAAAATTAAATGAATGGAACTGTATCAAACTAAAATGCTTTTGTACTGCAAAAGAAACCACCAGCAAAACAAAAAGGCAGCCAACCAAATGAGAGATGATATTTGCAAACAACAACTCTGACAAGGGATTAATATCCAAAATATATAAAGAACTCATACAACTCAACATCAAACAAACAAATAATCCCATTAAAAAAACAGGCAGAGGACCTGAATAGACACTTCTTCCAAGAAGACATACAAATGGCCAACATATAAATGAAAAGATGCCCAACTTCACTAGCTGTTAGGGAAAAGGGAAATGCAAATCAGAACTACAGTGGGCTGCTACCTCCCACCTGTGAAAGTGGCTGTTATCAGTAAGGCCAGTGATGACAGCTGTTGGAGAGGTTGCGGAGAACAGGGAACTCTTACTGCTGGTGGGAATGTAAACTGGCATAACTACTGTGAAAAACAGTATGGCAGTTCCTCAGAAAGTTTGGAATAGAGTTACCATGTGATCCAGCAATCCCTCTTCTGGGTATCTACCAAAAAAAAACTTGAAAACATATATTCACAAAGATTTATGCACCCCTGTGTTCATTGCAGCACTGTTCATGGGAACCAAGACATGGAAACAACCCAAGTGTCCTTTGATAGATGATTGGATAAAGAAGATGTAGTGCATACTATACTATGGAATACTACTCAGCCATAAGAAAAGATGAAATACTGCCATTTGTGACAACAGGGATGGACGTTGGGAATATTATGCTGAGTGAATATAAGTCAGTTAGAAAAAGCTAAGAACCATATGATTTCACTTATTTGGGGTCTAAAACTGAAAGTCATAGACAAGGACAACAGTACAATCATGTATCATAGAAATCTACACTCAAAATCAATATAATCTCATTAACCAATGTCACCCCAATAAATTTAATTAAAAAATTAATAAGTAGCTCATATGTATATTGGTCCTGCCCCCCCCCCCAAATTATATGATAAAATGTCTGTATTGTGGGCAAACTTGTAGTCAGAGATTTTTCTTTAATAAGGGAATCACTAGATATTTTTGGGTGAAAGAAATATGTTTAAGAAGTCTGTATTAAAATGAACCAAATATCTGAAAGAACAAGTACTTGTTTTATGTATCCGGTGCCAGCTATTTCTTACTTCCTATTATGATTTTTATAATATAGACTTTAATTGCCAGACATAGGATATTTGTTTTCTATTTCCAAATAAGAGGTATTCTGTTATTTTTAGAGTTACAGGAATTTATTTATAAAAATGTGTATCTCCATGCAGCATATGTGCAGGGCCACATCAGGCAGTGGTGTGTGAGTGCCGTGGCTGGTGTTCCTGTTGCTCTGATGAGTAGACCTTGCACCCCAGCAGGCCTGTGTGGAAGAGCATGGCAAGGCACTATTAACAGTTTAGCAGCATAAAATTTAAACGGAACATGTTAGACCCAATTTTCTTATGAAAACATTGTGGGTGAGTTAAATTCTAAAGCAGATACATTTAGCAGCAGTAAAGAAGAAAGTCACTAAAATTTGCAACTTGAAAAATTTGAAGTTGTTTAGGTAATGCTAAGGTTTTGTCTTTTGTCTTTTTTGCTTTGATGTTATTTTCTGTCTATATGTAAAGGTCTCACATTTCTATTTCAAACCCTTTTTTTTTCCCTTTTGACCTGCAGTACTTGGAAACTATGTTCACACTACTTTTTCAGTTACTGCAGCAAGTTACAGAGTGTGACACGAAGATGCATGTGTTACATGTCCTTTCTTGTGTGATCGAAAGAGTCAACGTGCAGGTAGTTCTGTTTTAAGTCATGAAAATAAATGTCAGATAAGTAAAGTACATGTAGAATTCATTAATTGATTTTTATACATTGTTTAGAAGAAAGAACATTTATTAAAATGCTTCTAATTATAGGTTGTGATGCCAGTTATGTTATTCAAAA
This sequence comes from Micronycteris hirsuta, assembly GCA_004026765.1. Classification (NCBI taxonomy): domain Eukaryota; kingdom Metazoa; phylum Chordata; class Mammalia; order Chiroptera; family Phyllostomidae; genus Micronycteris; species Micronycteris hirsuta. The sequence continues at coordinate 104,925 of PVJI01000241.1, read as the reverse complement.
TTTGACATGTTTATACTTCAGATTTTAAAAAACGACTTAAAATGTAAAAATTTAAAAATCAAATCAGTAATATGTAGATGTTTAGAAAGTAGAATTTTATATCTCTTGTCAAACTTATAGTTAGTAACACTTCTTAAAATTCAGTGTGTTTGAGCCCTGGCTGGTGTAGCTCAGTGGATTGAGCGCGGGCTGGGAACCAGATGATCCCAGTTCGATTTCCTGTCAGGGCACATGCCTGGGTTGCAGACCAGGTCCCCAGTGAGGGCCATGTGAGAGGCAACCATACATTGCTGTTCCTCCCTCTCTTTCTCCCTCCCTTCTCCTCTCTCTAAAAAATAAATAAATAAAATCTTAAAAAAAAATTCAGTGTGTTTGAGGGCTTAGCTACAAGCGTCTGTAAGCAAATGTAAATATTTTAGCAAGTCTGTTATTTTTACCTTAATAATTGTTTTGTGATCTAGTGCACATTATATCCATGTTTGGATTAATGTAAAGTATGTAAAGGTTTTAATAGTTAAATTATTATGTGACTTTTCAATTATTCAGCTTCCCTTATCACTCCTAATCTTTGTGAAAAATTGATAACCCAGGAAACCACACTGTAATCATCCACACTGTAATTTCTTATTTCCTAGTTCACCGTATTCTTGTTTGAAAAGCACTGAGAGAATGTATGAGGTATGAGGGAAGGATAACAGAGTTGGAGTCCGCAGACTTGGAGACTGTTTCTGGATCTATTATTGAATTCTGGTGTTGAGCCTGTTTATTAATTCTAAAGCAGTTGATGAGAATTGCTCTCAATTATTGAGTAATAACAAGTTACCAACATCTGTGACAAGTGATTTGAGTATATTTCTCTCTTATTCCTCACAGAAACCTTTGGGTAGGAGTTCTGAATTTATTTCAAACTATTTGAGATTTTAAGGAATATAGTCCAAATGTCTTAGTGGCATTGCTAGTATTCACACTCAACATTATGCAATTTCAGTGGCAGTTTGGAGGCATTTGTAATCATTTTTAGTAGATTTGGAACTGGCGCATTGTCGCGGACCCTGTCCTGCAGAATGCGTATGCTGTGGCTGACTTATAAATAATTTACACGTGAAATCCTGTGGGGAGAGAATGTGGGGACTACACGACCCCCTTCTGAATCAGAGAGAGGTCCCCGACCCCTGCCTAAACAGGCTTTTATTTTTTTTCTGGGCACATTACATCAGAGTGGTCTTCATTTACTGTGCACAGGTTCGCATTAGGTGATAGACAACAAAGGAGGGCACATCAAAGGAGGATTTTGCAAATGTAAAGGCAAAAGGGATTGGTCTGTACTTGAGGGGTTTATCACGGGCCTTCGGAAGCCACTTTGGAGATAACGCAATCAGCGTTTGTTCTTTTAATCCAGGGTGAGGGAGTTTCAGCGAAAGCAAGTCTTATCTCTAGGAAAAGTGTAGATCTAATTTACCCACGGGAAAACCTGTCCACTCATGTGGGACCTGCTTGCCGACTCGCTTCCCACTGAGGTTTTTTTAAACAGTGATAGCGGAGCTTCAAGTCCCACCATTCGTGGAACGGTTCCCTCTAGTGCATAAAAGTAGTAATAAACACTTCTCAAAGCACTTAGGGTTCTAATTACATTAATTACATCATTTCATTTAGGTATTGCTTTATAAATGATATTGAGAGGGTTTGTCATTAAAACCATGTTTAAATTCATTTCAAGTCCCTGTTTCTGCTGTTTTTCTTGGGTAACATGTTTTAAAAATAATTTTTATTGTTTAATTTTAATTGTAATTTTTAAATTATATTGATTATGCTATTACAGTTGTCCTAACTTTCCCCCTTTTGCCCCACCTCCACCCAGCATACCACACTCCCCTCAGGCAACCCCCTCACCATTGATCATGTCCACGGGTCATGTGTGTAAGTTCTTTGGATACTCCGTTTCCTATTCTGTACTTCACATCCCCATGGCTACTCTGTAACCACCTATTGTACTTCTTAATCCCCACACCTCCTCATCGTTCCCTCATACCCCCCTCCCCTGTCTGGCAGCCATTAAAACACTTTCTGTGTCTATGATTTCTGTCTCTGTTCTCTTGTTTGCTTAGTTTGTTTTTTAAATTTTTTATATTCAATTGTTGATTGATTTGTGTTTTTTGCCATTTTATTGTTCATAGTTTTGATCTTGTTCTTTCTCTTAAATAAGTCCCTTTAATATTTCATATAATATTAGTTTGGTGATGAGGAACTCCTTTGGTTTCTTTTTTTTTTTTTGTCCAGGAAGTTCTTTATTTGCCCTTCAATTCTTAATGATAGCTTTGCTTAGTAGAGCAGTCTTGGCTGTAGGACCCTCCTTTTCATGACTTTAAATGTTTCTTACCAGCCCTTCGAGCCTTCAAAGTTTCTTTTGAGAAATCAGCTGACAGTCTTGTGGGAACTCCCCTGTAGGTGACTAACTTTTTTCTCTTGCTGCTTTTTAGATTCTCTCTTTATCTCTAACCTTTGGCATTTTAATTATGATGTGTCTTGGAGTAGGCCTCTTTGCATTCATCTTGTTTGGAACTCTGTGCTTCCTGGACTTCCATGTCTCTTTCCTTCACCAAATTAGGAAAGTTTTCTTTCATTATTTTTTCAAATAGATTTCTAAATTCTTGCTCTTCTTCTCCTTCTTGCACCCCTATGATTTGAATGTTGGACCTCTTGAAGTTGCCCCAGAGCTGCTTATACTATCCACATTTTTTTGGATTTTTTTTTTTCTTGTTCTGATTGGTTGTTTTTTGCTTCTTAATGTTCCAAGTCATTGATTTGATTCTCAGCTTCATCTACTCTATTGTTGTTTTCCTGTAAATTGTTCTTTATTTCAATTAGTGTATCCTTCATTTCTGGATCTTTTTTATGCTGTTGAGATCCTCACTAAGTTCCTTGAACATTGTTATAACCAGTGTTTTGAACACTTCATCTGATAGATTGTTTATGTCCATTTTGTTTAGCTATTTTTCTGGAGTTTTGTTCTGTTCTTTTATTTGATCCATGTTTCTTTGTGTCCTCATTTTGGCAGCCTCCCTGTGCTTGTTTCTGTGTACTAGGTAGAACTGCTTTGGCTCTGTGTCTTGGTAGTTTGTCATAAGTTAGTAGGTGTCCTATAAGGTCCAGTGGCATAGCCTCCCCTATCATCTCTGCTGGGTACTCAAGGTATGCCCCTTCTGTGGCTGAGTACACCCTCCTCTTGTAGTTGAGTCTTGGTTGCTGTTGGCAGATCAATAGGAGGGATTTACCCAGGCCAGTCAGCTGCAAAGATAGACTGTGACCACTTACCACCAACCTCTACCCTCCGTGGAGGATCCCTGTACAGGGGATAGGTGGTCATGCTCCAGCATGCTCTGTAGCTGTCCACTGGGTAGGCTGGCCCTGGGATTTCCCAATTGGTGCAGGCTAAGATCAGTTCCCACCTCTGTTTTGCCTGGGACCATCCTGCCTGAGCTATAAAGCAACCTGAGATGGCTGCTACTTGTGCTGGACTGGCAGATTCCCAGGCGAAGCCAAGCTATGAATCTAAGTTGGCTGCTGCTAGTGCTGGGTCCTGGGCTCACTGAGGCCAGCTGTTGCTTGTTTGATAGGATTTAGGAAGTTGTGAAGCAGGAGCCAAGACCAGCCATTCATATGGAGAAGCACCTTCGGTGGGCCTGTAAGTTGGGTCGGGCAGAATCTCTGGTGATCTCCAAGGTGGGTCAAACAGTGTTAGTCAGATTGATGGAGTCTCAGATATGGTACCAGCGGCTCTCTTGGGGAAGGGTATAGAAACGGGATCATGGCCTCTGCTCACCTTGGTGCCAGACATTTCAGTTTCTCCCTGTATACCACTGATACCTTTCAGGTTGCTATCTTGGTGCTGGAGCTCAGAGGTAGTGAGTCTGAATAGGTGATGCCATGTGTGGGTTCTTTAAGAGGAACTGCTTGGGGCTCCAGAAATTTCTTCCGCTGACCCAGTCCCCACTGGTTTTTGCAGCCAGAAGTTGTAGGGACTTATCTTCCTGGCACTGGAACCCTGAGCTAGGGGGCCTAGTGTGGGGCTAGGACTCCTCGCTCCCAAGTTATCCCTCCAAATTTTTATCCACCACATGTAGATGAGGGACCAGCCTGTTTAGCATCTGCACTCCTCCTACCAGTCTGGATGGATGTATGGTTTCTTTAATTCTGTAGTTGTCAGACTTCCTTTCAACTCCATTTCTGATGATTCTGAATGATGGGTTTTCTGTATTTTAGTTGTGAATTTGGCGTCGTTGTACGAAGAGGTGAACCATGTCTGCCTGTGCTGCCATTTTGACTGAAAGTCCTGATTTTTATTTTTAAAGTCCTTTTTCAGTTACAGTTGACATATTAGTTAACAGTGTACGCTGTAGTGATTAGACATTTATATATCTTATAAAGTGATCATGCCAGTAAATTTAGTAGCTTGGGCAAGGTGTTTAACCTGTGTCCCCATATATGAATGGTAAAGATAATTCTTTTTTTTTTTTTTTTTTTAAAGATTTTATTTATTTATTTTCAGAGAGAGGAGAAGGGAGGGAGAAAGAGCAATGTATGGTTGCCTCTTACATGGTCCTCATGGGGACCTGGCCCGCAACCCAGGCACGTGCCCCGACTGGGAATCGAACCGGGACCCTCTGGTTCCCAGCCCACGCTCAATCCACTGAGCCACACCAGCCGGGCCAATGGTAAAGATAATTCTGAGCTCACATAACTCATCATGTTTCATGAATATGAAATTATTACTAATGTCCAATATACTTTAGATCACTATGCAATTACAGTAAATTGTGTGTGTTTAAAAATTTGATTATAGCCCTGACTGGTGTGGTTCAATGGGTAGGGCATCCTTCCTTAGACTGAAAAGTTCCTGGTTCAATTTCCGGTCAGCTCACATGCCTGGGTTGTGACCTGTGTCTCCAGTTGGGGGCGTGAGAGAGGCAACCAGTTGATGTTTCTTACCCTCTCCCTCTCTTCTCTGTCTAAAAATAAATAATTAAATTATGTTAAAAAAGAAAAAATTGACTAGAAACAATATGGCAATTTTTAATGATCCTTATTAGATATCATCCAGCTAAATAGAATTTTTAAGGTTTTTTTTTAACTAAACCACCTTCTCCAAAGGTTTGAAATTTCTCTTAGTAAATTTAAAGTGCTTTTGTGTTTCAGTCCGTACTCATCTTTCACAACACAATTGATTTCAGTGGCTCAGTGACTATATCATCACTAAATAACGAGATATAGTTACCCAGTAATACTTTTTGTTTTCAGAAGTTGGATAGCAAATGGCTACAAACAATATTTTTAGTGATTTCATTGTTTAACTTTTTCTTATGTTAACCTTTGAATGACACCATTATTTATATAATCTTCAACTGTCTTTTATGTACTAAATTTGATTTTTATCCATTAGGTCACATGTGTTTTGAAATGTCTCACACCATGCTTCCTGACACATAATATTTAAATTTTGACATTTCAGTGAAGTCACCATATTTATACTGTAGTATGTAATTATTTGAAGAAATTTCCTCTACTTTTTTGAAAAAGTAGTTGAAAATCTTAAGTTATTTAAGTGCAAGGATCCTATAAATATATAGTCAGAAAAATATATGTAATCATCAGATTTGAAGTTAGGCAGTCTTGGAACTTAAGCATTTCTGAAGGAAGAGAATAAAGTATAAGGAACTGTGTGCAATATTAAATACTCTGTTGAAAATGTTATCCAAAAGATGAGGTGTCATTAGAAATTTATTTTTTAAAATCCCTCGTGGATGTAACCATTTCTTAGAACATGTGTTATACTATCACATAAGTGATTTTCACATTTTTACTAATGTGTTATGAATGAAAGTGGATATTTCCCCATATTTGATGAACTAACTTAAAAGACTAATGTTCATACTCTTTACCTCAATTATGTTATGCTGATTGTTCTGTTTATGTTGTAGGCTTATTATTATCTAGCCTGATATTTATGACACATTCTTAAATCCATGTAGTTTTAAAATATTATATGAGTAATTGCTGTTGACCTCCCAGAAAAATCCAGAAAAATTGCAACAAATCACTACCTCTATATCCGTTACCTAGTTTTATAGTTACTAACATTTTACTGTATTTGCTCTTTCTTTAATATATGTGCATATACATGTTTTTGAAAATTAAACCATTTGAAATTTGGTTGCAAACATCATGACAGTTCACTCATAATATTAGACCTCTCCATCTTAATCGGAACCATGGTGAGAGTCAGGGGACTTAACATTGATTCGGTACTGTTTTCTAATCTCCAGCGCATGTTCAGATTTCTTCAGGTGCCCAGTAACATGCTTTTTAACCTCCTTCACCCTCGCCTAGGGAAGGGTGTATGTGTTTGACTCTTAGGTTATTACTCTTTTCTAATCCCCAGCCCTTTTTGGGACTTTTGCAACAGTGATTCTGTGGGTGATTTCTAAAATAGTCATGTTGAAGCATTAGTTCTAATTTAGAACATCATATATTCTAATGAACATCGAAGATTGGGATATACATACTTTATGACTTTGAAATGTAACTGGGTGCTTTGGTTTTACTATCTCCTGTATCTGTAAGTCAGAGCATATACTTCCTTTCTGCCATTCCTTTCGAAGTATTCTATTGGTTTGTTTTCCTTATCAGTAGAACATGCTATTTTTAGATGAGTACGAGTGAGTTATTTTGAAGATTCTAATTTTACATATTAACTGGTATGCTTGTATAAGCTTATTTGGGTGTTCTTTGAGATAGAGCACTTAGCAAAATGAAGTGCTCAACACATATTATCTATTATAGTAGTTTGACTCCAAATTTGAAAATAAGGTAATGTAAGTAAAGGCTCTTAATGTTCAGTTTTACCTCTCTGAAATATTTGAACAAATATTGAACATATTTTTCTGTACATTTCCCTTGGTGGGATACAAAAATGCTACAGTTTTTTGCTATCCTTTTAGTGTATGCTGTTTTATAAACAGAATAAAGAAATGCTCACTTACTCTGGGAGCAATTTTTAATTTTAATCCCCGGGATTGAAGTAGATAATATTGAAGCTGTGACTATCTATTTGTTTGGGTTTTTTTTTAAAGATTTATTTATTTATCTATTTTTAGAGAGAGGAGAAGAGAGGGAGAAAGTGCAATGTATGGTTGTCTCTCACATGGCACTCACTGGGGACCTGGCCCGCAACCTAGGCATGTGCCCCGACAGGGAATCGAACCGGGACCTTTTGGTTCCCAGCCCGCACTCAATCCACTGAGCTACACCAGCCGGACCTATCTATTTGTTTTATTGTCTAGGGCTTTCATTAGAGCAGTTCCAAATATCGTGACCATAAACCTAGAGCTGGAGCACTGTCCAGCTTCAGTGTAGATCCATTTTATTTTCCAGGAAGCTCACTGTCAAGCTGTGCTGTGTGCTTCACGGTATATTTTTAAAATTGCTTAACTTAATGTATAGTGGGCTTAACAATTTTATCCTTTCAAAAGGGTTTTCTTCTCTGTGTCCACTGTACCTCATGTACACCTTCACCATTGCACTTACCCTTTCTCATTGTAAGGGTTTGTATGTCTACCTTTATATCCTTTTCTTTTTGGTGCCTTGTACTCAGGACCTGATACTTTGAAGATACCAGCAGATAATTGTCAAATCAATGAGTAAATGCTGATTCTTTTTAAAACAGTATATTTCCAGTTATGCTGTTTTTTTAAGGTAGAACCAGGATATAACAGCACTTTTCTGTTAAACTATAAAATAACTGGCCTTGATATTTTATATTCCTAAGTTTTATTTCGTGTAGTACATTTGGTAATTGTTTAAGATTGTTTTAAAATATTTACCGTAGTGCTCTGTGTCTGTTTGTAATGTCTGATTTATCTTCAAAAGGATATATGCTTACTGTATTACATGTACTAAATATTAAGTATTTGCTGTCTGTTACTTAATTAGGTTTGTCAGTGTTTCTTGAAGTAAGTTGCCTTTTTATTAATACAGTTCTTATGCTGTCCCTACTTCTGTTGTGATAGATACGGCCGTATGTAGGATGTTTGGTGCAATATTTGCCTCTTCTTTGGAAGCAGAGTGAAGAACACAATATGTTGAGATGTGCTATTCTGACAACACTTATTCATCTTGTTCAGGTGAGACATTTCTCCACAGTGTGTTAATTTAGTTTTTTTTTTCTTCTTTAAAAATGTTCATTATTTTCATGTGGTTTATATTAATGGCAGTGAAAGACCTCATATTTTATATATCATGTGTGATCTAAACAGTTTCAAAAACATCTTGTATATGTTGTTTACTTTGGATACTTTTGACACCTGAAAATTTTTCTCTACTTTTTAAAAATGATTTCTTTCATTAGATGTAGTGGTCCCCCGTGATGGTAGACTCATAATTTGTGCAATCCATTGTACCTTGCAGACAGCTTTCTTGGTATTTAGGGCTTTTCTGCATAAACTTGTTCTCCATTTTCACTCCTTCTCCGTAATTTAAAATAAGGATTTTCCCTGTCGTAAATTGGAAGGCAGGAGAACAGGTGAGCTGCTTTTGAGGTGAGGAATGCATTTAATTTCAGGGATCTTGACTTTGAGGTGTTGAGACGTGCAGCAAACAGAGAGGAACCTAAACTTCAGAGAGAAAGAATGAGACTTCAGTTCTCATTTGAACTGTTAAAGTGAATTATCATCTGTTGGTGAGCGTATAGAGAGACAAGTACCTAATGCTTGAATAGCTCTGGTTTAGGAATGCTGAAGTGATTTTTACTACCCTTGCTCCCGGAGTCTGGTAGATTTTTCAGTGGGAGGTCTCTCTCTAAATTAAGAATTATTGCTCTAAAGTGTTCTAGTAAGTTTTTTAAAAACCTTTTTTATTATTAGCTTAGGAAAACCTTTTTCAGGCACCCGGACACTTTTTGAAACATGAACTCATTCCTGCAGTAAATATTTATGGATAAGGTTTATAGTTACAAATTTTTGTCTAAAGCAGTTTTAGATACATTATTAGTGATACAATTTTTCTTAAAGTGTAGTGTCTGGCCTAGCATCTCTTCTTGTCTAACCTTTAATTCTTGTGATTATCCTGAAAGATTATATATTTTTTATTTATAAGGATATGAACACTAGGGTGGTTTAGTGACTAGCCTGAGATTGCTCTTGCAAGTAACAAAATAAAGAATGACCCCTCCCTCTACATCTTTTGAATTATGTGATTTTAGACTCAGTTTGAGAGCTTTATGAGGAGTGTGTGGGAAAAAGCTCAGCTTCCCTGTCTTTTCAGGCCATGTTGCCTTGGGAAAGCCTAGGGAGCCAGAGTACCCTGCGTGGAGTGTTTGGAGTGTGCAGGGCCTTTTCCTTCACATGACACTTAAGTACCCTGTGCATTTGTGTAGGTCAGGGGTGCAAGGTTCCAGCCAAGTGCTCACTACCCTTCTTGGGAGAAAGCATACACCATTTAATATTAAAGTTGAAACTGCAACTTAAGTAGGTTTTTCAGTCTTTTGAGAAGATTGTACTAAGGGGTACTGGTAAGTTTCCTTTCATGGAAAGCACTGCCATCTTATGACAAAATTTAACAGGCAGATATTAGTGTAAATGTTTGTATGTTTTGTTTTGTTTTTAAATTCTGGAAGCCCAGACTAGTTTCTGACGGGGGAGTGTAATAATGGCTGAAAATAAACTTGGTAGTTTGCAGTAGTTGGCTTTAGTGGAAGGAGGCCTTTATTCATACAGTAAACATGTTTAAACACCTGCAGTATGCAATACTTGGTGCTAGGCACTAGGATACAGAAATGAATAGGACACGCTCTTTGTGAATGTGGCTGTCTAGGTGAAGATGAAAGAGTTAAGTGCTCTTTTCGCAGTGAAAACATGGTGTTTTGTGGGCATATGGTAGGAATTGAGGATGAGGGACATTAGAGAGGGCTTCCTGCCCGAGGTTGTTACCAAATAGTGTTGGTGTTAAATAATGTTAAGCAAGAGGTGTTAATGAGGTGGTGGCGCAGGGGTGAGAGGGGTAAGGATACTCTAAAACAAATTGTCCAGCAGTGTAAAGCCCCGTATGTGTGAGACACTGTGGTGCTTTTTGTTTCTTCTTTTTAGGATTGTGTATTTATCAGCTTTTCATGTTAGGTTGAGGAGTCAGTTCTTGAAGACTTTTTATGAAAAGTAGCAGTACCTTCATTTCCTGTTTGTTGGAGGGGAATTCACTTTCAACACGTATAACCCAGTCCCTTAGGCTTTCTATCTCTGGTTCTAAGTAACATGCTTATATTGTTCATTCTATATTTAAAATTTGTAGGTATTCTCTCTTGACTTCCCTTACAGAGGATGAAATTTTACTTCTTTCATTTCCCTCTATGTGACTTCTATGTTCTCATTCTCCCAGCATAGTTATAGTGTACTTTATTTTTTTTTAACTATATTTTATTGATGTCCCAGTTGTTACAGTTGTCCCACTTCCCTCCACCTTCTTGCCCCCCATCCCCTTACCCCCCTTTCCCCTCCCTTTAGTTTTGTCCATAGGTCATACACATAAGTCCTTCTGCTCCTGCACTTCCTATACTATTCTAACCTCCCCCTGTCTGTTGTCTACCTCCCATTTATGCTACTTGTTCTGTGCCCCATTCCCACCCTCTCCCCCTACCACTCCTCTGTTGATATTCCTCCATACCTCATATAACTCCCTTCAACATTTCATACAATAAAGGCTGGGTGGTGATGAACTTCTTGAACTTGACCTTATCTGAGAAGCACTTTCTCTGCCCTTCCATTCTAAATGAAAGCTTTGCTGGATAGAGTATTCTTGAATGTAGGTCCTTGCCTTTCATGACTTGGAATACTTCTCTCCAGCCCCTTCTTGCCTGTAAGGTCTCTTCTGAGAAATCAGCTGACAGTCTTATGGGGATTCCTTTGTAGGTAACTGTCTCCTTTTCTCTTGCTGCTTCTAGAATCCTTTCCTTATTTTTGATCTTGAGTAATGTAATTATGATGTGTCTTGGTGTGTTCCTCTTTGGGTCCAACTTCTTTGGGACTCTCTGAGCTTCCTGGACTTCCCGAAAGTCTATCTCCTTCACCAGCTTCGGGAAATTCTCCATCATTATGTGTTCAAACAAGTTTTCAATTCCTTGGATTTCTTCTTCTCCTTCTGGCAGCCCTATGATCCGTATGTTGGGGCATTTACAGATGTCCTGGAGGTTTCTGAGCCCCTCCTCCGTTCTTTGAATTCTTGTTTCTCCATTCTTTTCTGGTTGGATGTTTTTTTCTTTCTGCTGGTCCACTCTGTTGATTTGAGTCCCAGTTTCCTTCTTATCCCTATTGGTTCCCTGCAGATCTCTCCTCATTTGTTCAAGCAATTTCGATAATTTTTCGTCGAATTCTGTTAGCATCCTGATTACTAGGCTTTTAAACTGTGCATCTGATAGGTTGGCTATCTCTTGATCGGTTAGCTCTGAAGCTCTGATCTGTTCCTTTCTTTGGGCCATTTTTTTTTCCCTTGGTGCGCCTGTTACTGTAAGGAGGGCGGAGCCTTGGGGTTCACCTGGGCAGGGAAACTCCCGGTAGTTGTGCTGTGACGTAGCCTGTGGGGGCGGGACCTGAGTGCACTATGAGCCTGCTCCGCTCTCCGCACCCACACCGCCTCCTGCGAGCAATTTGAGCCCCTCTGCGCTGGCTCCAGGGGTCGCTCCGGGGTCGCTGGACGGGCTGCACAGCTCCAATCCTCCGAGGGTCTCCCCAATGAACTCTCCTGTGAGGCCAGGCGTTCCTCCCACTGCCGACTCCACCCCCACAGGTGCTCTCAATCTGCGCAGATGGGTTGCGCCCTGCTTTCTCTCCTGGTCCATCTGCCCTCGAATGCGGACCTGCCCGGTCCACCAGTCTCGGCCCCGCTGGGTCCAGTTGAGCCGGGCGCTGGCCACGCTTCGGTCAGGCACTCCCGTCTCAGTGTGCTGCAGCCCCGCGGCAACCGCCCCTCCAACCACGGTCCTGCCGTCTGCTCACCGGCTCACTGCGGGGTCGCCAAGCTCTCTCCCTCCGCCCTGCTCCTCCCGGCTCACCAGACTGGATGAATGTATCTTCTTTATTAATTCCTTGGTTGTCGGACTTCCTCTCAACTCGATTTTCTGTCAGATCTGGCTGGTTTTGGTTGTGTAAATTTCTGGTTTTTTCCTTGTTTGGTTGTGCGAGGTGGCACAACGCATTCACCTATGCCGCCATCTTAGGAAGTCCTGGAATCAGCCTTGTTATATTGTACTTAAGTCAAGTCACTATTTAGTGTTTTTATTTGTGCGACTATACAAAGGCTAATGAGACACCTCTGGAGAGTGTCTTATTTTCAATACCTCCCTTTCAACCTTCCCCTTGCCAAAATGTCTGGTGCTATCAATTCCTGAGCCTTTTGGAGTTTCTGTAATGTAAATTAGTCTGCTTGTCCTTTTTTCCGCTACTGGCTTTGAGATTTGGTTTTCTGACTCTGCTAAGTCAATAACCGCTTCTCTTTCTTTCCAGCTTTCAAAAATGAGATGCTTTTATCTTTTTTATGCTGTCTTTGTACTTAACAGTTATAGGTCTTTAAAAACACATCCTTTTGTATTCTTTTAGGGGATCTTCACTGAGAATAGTAATGAATGCATAGGTTAAATCTGCCAACTTTCTCCAGATATTAACATAGTTATTTCTAATACTGGGTTGTTGGTATAGCTGGAATATAGGGTATAGAGCTTGGATGTGAGGACCTGGTCAGGTAGTTGTAAAGAACCTATCTTGAGGCTGAGAGAAAGGAGTGTTATCATTTTTATTTTAGAAAGGTAATCAGGATACCAGTGGGGGACACTGGCTCAGAATGGGGTAAAACTAAGGTCAAGGAAAGTAGTTGGGAAACCTTTGTGTTACCCATGAAAGAAATGACAACCTGAAGTAAAGTTGTGGAGAGAAAGGACACGATTTGAAAATTATTAGAGAGAGAGAGTGAGAATTCAGGATTATTTAGATGTGATTTGAGGAGGAAGAGGAACCAGGAGGTGGTTGCAGTATAATTTATTACTAGGGAAGTATTGGTTCGTCTCACGTAAGTTAGGAAATGGAGGAAAGGGAAATCTTTTTTAAGGAAGACAGTGGGTTGGTTTAGTGGTAGACTTAAGAGTTTGAGATGCCTTCTAGGTGATGATGTCCTATAGCAGGGGTGTCAAACTCATTTTCACTGGGAAGGAGGGGTCACATCAGCCTCATGGTTGCCTTCAAAGGGTGGAATGTAATTTTAACTCCTTAACAGTTAAGGAGTAGTTACATTTATACAGTCTTAAAATTATTTCAGCCCTTTGAAGGCAACCGTGACGCTGATGTGACCCACCTCCATTCCCCCCCCGGCCCCCGCTGCCCCTTGCCCTGCCTCTCCCCGGTGAAAATGAGTTTGACTTCCCTGTCCTATAGTCATTCAGAGAGTTCAGAATTTGGGTTGGAGATAATAGGTTTTGCCATTATCAGCATGTGTAGTAAGTTGTAGGCTGATTGATGTAAATAAGAGTTTAGTTCCTATAGCATCTCATAATGTTAGAATGGACCAAGGTTATTCAAGGACCGGTTATACATGAGACATGAGGAGAGAGTGGAAGGCAGAACCCTGAGAAATGCCACTTTTTCTAGGGTGTTATTCTTTTTTTCCCCTTCACTTCAAAAAAAATAGAGATTCACAGGCAGTGGCAAAAATAGTACAGAGAGACTCCCTTGTACCCTTCACCTAATTTCCCCTTACATCTTAGGTAATTATAGTACAATATGATTTTCCTCCTTTAAGCATTTCTGAAAATTTTATAAATAGTTGATGAATTTATTTTTGAGCCCTCACAGTATTGTAGTCAGTGTCTTATAGTTATAACCATGAGCCAAAAGAATGTTCAAATTAACTTAAAGCTGCATATCTTGGATTGTACATGTTTTTCAGGCCACCAGATTATAAAGGTCAGTCTCCTTAGGATTTGACAGAGAGAGTCTTAAGTGTTTGGCTGTTGCTGTCTTTAGTTTTGCTAATACTAGGATATTGTGCTGTTGGGATGTGCACTAAGTAGATAGATTCTAATTTTCTTAGGGAATTGTAAGCCTCCTTGATAATCAATATGAACTTGATTAGTCTTTCTAAATGTTCTTTCTTTTCAGTTAAATATTGAGCTATGGAGAGTGAAATTTTAACTGAATTATAAGTCCCAGTATACTGCTACTTTATTAAATGTGAAATTTTTACAATCCTCTTCTTTGGAAAAATCTTTAATAAGGTCTTTCACCTTATTTTTAGTTATAAAAAGGGCCAAACTTATCCTTAATATTTAAAGATAAGCTTAATGTATTTCCAGTGCAGTGTCTGTGTTCTGATAAAGGTTGAGTTTAGTATAAATATGTCATCAAAAGGGGAATACATATTTTTAAAAATAAAGATGTCTCTTTAATTCAAAAAAAGGGGAATGCCCATATATTGTTGCACCGTAATTTGTTAAAAGCTGTATTGACATTTGATTATTTCCTAACTGAGATGTTTGATAGTTTATTTGGTTTCCTTTCTATGTTTGTCAGATTATAGAGATTATTATGGATTAGAAATGGATTTTCTATCCTTTTAGTTTTCTTTCAGAATGAGATTTAGTGTGATACACGGGGTCAACCTTCACAAGACAGTAGTTAGGCAAACTAGAATTTCAGATAAAATACCCTCTGTTCCCCTAACTTTGTGTTTTTGGCTCTTTAAAAATATTAGCAAAATATCTTTACTAAACTCATGTGTACATATTTTTAAAAAGCTTACGGAAAAGTAATAAATAAACTCCTTTACCCTCTTCCAACATTCTTTTCCCCTTTCCATATTTATCTTGTGTTAACATATCTGCATATTTAGAAATGTAGGTATTTAAAATTTTTTGGCATGTAGAATTGTTATACACACTTCTGTACCTTTTTAATCCAGTTGATAATTATTTTCATTCCATGTCTAATCCTTTTCTGTGGCTATTCAGTATTCTAGAATATTAATGCACCATAATTTAATTATCTTACTGGTGAACATTGAGGAGAGGTTCGTTTTAGATTAGTTATTCAGGTTACATAATTTATAGGAGTTAGTATTTCAGTGTTAACACTTCTTCAGTAGTCAGAAATGGGAAAATACTATATATGGACTCTCTTTAAACGAACAGATGTATGTAGCCTTGCTATATATGGTTTTACTACCATTACTCAATTGAATAGTATTTTTTTGCTACTGCTTTCTAATTATAAACAGAACTAACTTTGTTTTAGTAATGCTTCTAGTTAGAGGTAACCTTGAAAGTCTGATTTATTTTTTGTAAGTTGTTTTTAGGGCTTTTATATGATAGGTGATATATATATATATACTTTTTTTTTGGTGGGGGATGGGACCTTAGAGTGTCTTATATTAAGTTTTATTTATACTTCCCATAGGGATTAGGAGCAGACAGCAAGAACCTGTATCCTTTCCTGCTCCCAGTTATTCAACTGAGTACAGATGTTTCCCAGCCTCCACATGTTTATCTTCTGGAAGATGGTTTAGAATTATGGTAAGAAGAAAAACTTGATACCATGGGTCTTATTTTTTTTTCCTGGCCTTCCTTACTCTCATGCCAGTAAAGCAAAGGATATATCATAGGGCTTACAAACTCAACATTGAAAAACAAAAATATAAAACCAGTTTCCAAAAAGTGAGTAAAATAATGTTATGCTCCATATTTTCTTGGCAGCTGTCGCTCAGTGTAGGCTTACAATAGTCAGAGTTAATATGGAAGTTTCAGTAAGAGCTCAGCTGTATTTCATCTGTGGAATTTGGAATGTAAAATTTGGATGTTGATAAATTTTCAGAATTAAAAATTTATTTAAAATTCCCAAAGTGTTAAATGAGACTTTTGGGGGATTGTTGAGTTATTTTAACCACTTACTACCTTACTCAGTAAATACTGAAGTTATACCTTAGCCCCAAATGTTAGTGCTATGTAGTCTTGAGTTATTATTATTATTATTTTTTCTCAGTGCTTAAAAATATGGAACGCTTCATGAATTTGTGTGTCATCCTTGCTCAGGGGCCATGCTAATCTCTGTATCATTCCAATTTTAGTATATGTGCTGCCAAAGTGAGCACTTGAGTTATTATTTTACTAAGTGAGTAGTAGTGTTAAGAGGTAAAAAAAAAACCACAATAAAAACCTTTTCTTCTGGCAGCTCAGTGCCATAAACTGTAAGGAACTGTGCTAGAAGATCATTTTGCTGTATTAAGCTTACTGTACTAATGGCAGCAACCTCTATTTAATGTATAATTTATGATACAGGAAATGTTTAAAAATTCAAATGTATAAACTGATATTGGAATTAAAAAAGCAAATCTCAAATTAACCATAAAAATTAATAACCATAGAAAAATTAATACTTAGGACCTCCCTCTTTTTCTTCTTCTCTCCTTCCCTTAATTTCTTAGTTTTACTTAGCTGTCTAGGAATGAACAATTTTTTGATTCTTATAAATTGTCTTTGATGCAAATTATAAGTTAATTACTTGTATAGAATACTAGACGTACTAATTTAAAGCATAACGAGATAGGTGTTTATTTGAAATTTGTGTTTCTCTTATTCTTTTCTAGGTTATTTGGTTTTAAGTTAAATGACTTCTGGAGTGTCTGATTATAAATTAGCATGTGTTAGAAACATTTATATTCATATATTTTCATTTGCACAGAATGGATTACTCTAGATCAGAGGTTGACAATTTTATTTTGTAAAGGAGCACACGGTAAATATTTTAGGCTTTGCAGGCTATGCAGCTTTCTGTGCCAACTATTCCGTAGTGCTGTTTTAGACCAAAAGTTGTCGTAAAGAATACATAAACAAATGGATATGATATGGCTTTGCTACAATAAAATATCATTTACAGAAACAGGATATGGGTTTAATTTAGCCCATGAGCTGTAGTTTGCCAACCCCTACTCTAGATGACAAATTAAAGCAATCTCTGGCACATAAATACTTTTCTGTAAACATGTAGATTCTATAATGATGTTGACTGGTAGAAAATGTAAAATACTGCCCTGGCTGGTGTAGCTCAGTGGATTGAGCGCGGGCTGCGAAGGGATGCTGGTTCGATTCCCAGTCAGGGCACAAGCCTGGGTTGCAGGCCAGGTCCCCAGTGGGTGCCGCATGAGAGGCAACCACACATTGGTGCTTCTCTCCCTCTTTCTCCTCCTTCCCCTTTGTCTAAAACTAAATAAATAAAATCTTAAAAAAAAAAAAGTAAAATACAATACTAGTTACAATAAAGAGACTGACTCAGATACTTGTAAGTATTGCAGACTTAGTACATTAATGTGGTTTAGTAAACATGTATAAACTTTTTACGGATTACATGGATAGGCAATGATAAAAATGAATTGCTTTGTTAATGGTAATTTCTTTTTTCCTAGCCTTTAGATATATGTAAACAGATTAAACCACTATAATACATTTTTTTAAGTTTACCAAATTTATTATTAGCTAAGATTCTTTAAAGCATCAGTATGTATGTGCATATGTATGCATTTGTGTATATATGTATATATGTGTACATGTGTGTCTGTGTGTGTATATATGGATTAGAACTTGTTTGGTCAGGTGTAGGTGATAACCCCCAGTTACACTACTATATTAGGCTTGTAATCATCTTCTATGAGCCTCAGTTTCTTTATCTGTGCAATGAGGAAAAATTCCTACTTCACATGGGTGTTGGGAGACTGAGGTAATGTTTGTAAAATGGTTAGTATTTTGTATATAATATTTAAAGCCTGAGAATTGATGAGATTGCTTAGGAAGAGAATCACAGATAGAGAACATTCAGCTCACGGCAAAATTCTATAAAGATTTTATAACATTTAGGAGTCACATGAAGAGTCATCAAAGATAACAGAGAAGAGCTGTCTACTGATATAGGAGCAATACCAAGCCAAGAGGATACTATTTCCTAAAAGTGGGAGCAGTCATCTATGTCAGCCGTGCTGATTGTCCTAGTAAAAGCAGTTCATAAGGGTGAATTTGGCCATATGGAGATGTAATGAGGGATTTCAGTGGAGTAGTAACAAAAAATAAAATTGGAGTAGACTGAAGCACAGATTGGAGCTAAGGAAGTGCAGACTGTGAGCACTGACAACCTGTTTAAGAACTTGTACTGTGATGAGGAGTGTAGAAATCTGGCAACAGCTGGCTGGTATGGGGAATACAAGGTCTAGAGGAATGGATGAAGCTCCAGACAGAGATCTTTGAAGAAAGCAAGAAGGGATGGGATTCAGCACCCGAGTAGAGGGTGGATTTTTTTTTTTTTTTTTTAATAGCAGCAGGAATACTTCATTTGTTTTAACTGGAGATGGGAAGACGGACTTCTGTATTGTAGTGGAATGAGATAGGGAGGTGTTACATCTGTTACCTTCTATTTTTTTCAACAAAAGTAGTCATCAGCTGAGTATTATGGGCTAGAGTGGGAGTGTTTAATGATATGAGAGGTTTGTGGGGAGCAAAGGTATAATAACATCTTTATATTGGAGAGTGGGAATTTGAACTTACTAGGGATAACCAATACCAGCTGATGTTTATGGTCAGGTATATAAAGTGAAACTTCAGACTTATTAATTGATTATTAAAATTATTTTATTTTTAAAAAGATTTTGTTCATACATTTTTAGAGAGGGGGAAAGGTGGGAGAAAGAGAGAGAAACATCAGTGTGAGAGAGGAACATTGATCTCATGTGTGCCCCGACTGGGGACCCAACCAGCAACCCAGGTTTGCGCCCTGACCAGGAATTTCACTTTGCGGGATGTAGCCCAACCAACAGACTGACCCACACCAATCAGGACAGTGATTTTTTTTTTAAATGCTCTCCCCACTACTCTGCCCTTCCCCCTCCCACCACTGCCTTGAGCCATCTTGCTGGAGATTTGTCAGTGTTACAAGTCTTCTCAAAAGACCAACCTGTGGCTTGGATTCTCTTTGTTGCATGTTTGTTTCCTATTTATTAGTTTCTGTTCTTATATCTATCTCCTCTTTCTACTTGCTTTAGAGTTTTTTTGCCATTTAACCTACATTCTAAGATTTAGTTCAGTAATTTTTCATTTTCTAATAGAAGTGGGTAATTGCATAAAATATTTTTTAAAATAATTTAAATAAAAGAATTGCAACAATTTTTTTTTAAAAGAAATAGAATGGGGTCATGAATGCTGGTAAACAACCAGCATCAGCTATGTACCATTATGTGTAATATGTTCTTCATCATTAAAATCAAAACTAATTCGATGGCTTTTTTGCGATCTTACTCAGGAGATAACGTTATTCTGATTATTTATTTATTTTTAAAAACATTCTCTTTAGACATCCTGAGATGAATTTTACTTGGTAGGGTGAATTATACTTTACTATATTTCACAGGGGGCAAACACAAGGCCCGCAGGCCAAATCCGGCCCTCCGCCTTGTTTTATCCGGCCGGCACCTTGTTTCTACCCAGCAGCAGCGCCAAGCTCTCACTTACCTGTTAAGGAGTAGTTGCATTTATACAGTCCTAAAATTACATTCAGCCCTTTGAAGGAAACCATGAAACTGATGTGTGGCCCCTGGTGAAAATGAGTTTGATACCCCTGCTATATTGTATAACCCTTTTCTAACACTTCAGTTAGTTTAGTTTTTCTCTATCTATAAATGAGTTATAGCTCTAATCCACATTTTTTCATACTATCTGATTTTATATCAAGGTTATATTTATTTTAACAAATTACCAATTTTTAAAAATTATTTTCTTTATGCTGGAATGTTCTCAGTAATATGGTAATATTCTTTGGATCATTTGAAAATTCAGTAATAAAGGGAACTGGAATGGGTCCTTGGCAGGTCTGGAAAGTTAATCACAGTTTTTATAACATTCTCAGATTGTTTCTTAGTTGTTAGTTTATACATATTTGTTTCAGTATTGATTTTCAATGTCTTAATTTTGGCATTGAGTCTCTTAAGATGCAAATAAACCTAATGTATGTTTGCCTTATCTCTTATATTTTAGTTTTATTTTTGTTTTATCTTTTTTGAAAGTGCATTTGTTAGAGATTTTTCTTTTTGAAGAACTACATGTTAGATTTATGAATTCTATGTTTTTCTCCTTTTGTTAATTTTGTTTCTGCATCAGATTTTTAAAATTCCCTGCAGTTAGTTATAAATATACTTTCTTAAAACTGTAAACAAATGGTTAGTTTATTACCTTTGTTCTTAAGTGCTAAAACGTTTAAAGTTTTGAATTTGTGTTCGAGTATAACTGCTTCTTTCTCTTAATTCTTGATAGATAAATAATATTTTGCTTTTTACTTTGGTGATAGCATTAGTTTTTAAAATGACTTCTTTGACCCAACATTGTTTACTTTTTGCTGATATTAAAGGATATTATTCAGGTCTGAATTTATTGCATTGTAAATACAACATGTCACTTCTATAATTTCTAAATTTAATGTGATTTTAATGACTTCTAGCCTCCATTTTTGTAATATACTCACATAAATAGTAATGATGGTAATAAAGATGCAGACTCACATATGTATCTGTTTTTTAACTTGGATTTTGTTAGTTCATAATAGTTCACATTATTATTTTGCTTTTTCATTTTGACACTAATTTATTAAAGTATCCCATTCAATTTTCTTTGTGTCTGTGACCTTTTACTTCTAGCATTTTTGATCTGTATGTTTAAAAAAATATTATTCATTGCATAAAACTTTGGTACTTTATATATTGAAAGATTTAATATAGTATTTTTATGAAGTATGTGATGTAGTATGTATACAATGGTTAATTTTTCTATCTTTTAATTCTTTTGTAATTAAATTTTCTAATATTAATATTGTCAAAGTATTTATTTTGCTTAAATTTGACCTAACTATCCTTTTTTATTTTTTATATTTTAGCTGTTTGAAATTTAGTTATGTCTTTTGCACATAGCAGATTTTTGTATTTTGTATTTTAATATGACCAAAGATGCTTTTCTTTAAAAGAATTTTACTATTCTTACATTTATTTGTCGAATTGATATGTCTCTCTTTTTCTTTATGTTTTCTCTTTTTTTATATTTTTGTGTAAGGGTGACATTTAATTATTTTATATTTCTCTAGTGAAAGATGTTGGTACAGATAGCTTTGTCTAATTATTCATCAAAATAGTAACTTTTCCCTTGATGATAAAGAATTTAGTGCTTTAATTTTGTTTACTTCACTTCTCTTTCCTTTCCAAGTTATTATATGTTTAATCTGTAAATACACACCATGTCATTTTATTTTTAAGTAGTTTAAATTCTTTAAGATTATTTAAAAAAATGTTTAATAGCATGATTTATGCTTTGGAAACTAACATAGGAAGTGAGAGTGACGATAACTGGGGTGGCCTTTTTACTAAGGTAATGACAGTAGGAGAGAAGGAACAAACTTCGCACAGAATCTCAATCTGGACCTGCTGACAAAGTAGGTTCTTTAACTATCTTCTGGGGTTGAGAATATGACCTTCAGGTTTTTTTTTTCAGTGAAGTCCCATGAGTGGATCATAGTTTTTCTTGTGGTTTCTTGGTTGTTTTAAAGGTGAACAGGATAAGTTTATTTTATCTTTTCTGAAGTTTTATTCTTTAAAAGTTCAATCAGATTTTGTTATTGTTGGTCATGGTAAGGTATCTAAAGCTACCATTGTCTTCATTTTGTGGGTAGCTGGCTTTTCCTGTGTCACCCCCTTACCTTTGATTTTGTCATTTCAAATTTGTAAAATAGTTTATATATATGAAAACATAGAGTTCATATTATTTGTAATTATAACTTATATAAAATGAAAATTTGTTTTTCGCCAAAGAACATATATGTATATCTCATAGACACAGACTACAGTGTGGTAATGGCCAGGGGGATGGGGGAGCAAGAGCAGGGTGGAGGCAGGGAAAGGGGCAGAAATGGGGACTCTGTAATAGTGTCAGCAATAAAAATTAAAAAAAAAAAACCTTAAAAAGACAAAAATAAAAGAAATGGAATAGTGAGAATGTTTGTGAAGCCTGTTTTCATGCCAGGGATAACCTATTGCACCAATTTCTTTTCTTTCTTTTCTTTTTTTTTTTTTTTGTATTTATTACTTGGTTTTCTTTCTTATGTTTTAATGTTTTTTAAAATGACATATGTATGTGCATCTCTAAATATTATATTTTAACTTTATATAAATGGTATTAAATATGTTCTAACTTGCTGTTTGGCTCCCTATTTTGAGACTTATCCATATTGATGAATTTAGTGGTGTGAATGTATGTAACAGATTCATTTACTCATTTGGCATTTTGTTTGATGTTCAAATTATGCGACTGAACATTTTTGTTCACGATTCCTAGTACAAATGTATGAGCCCTTATGCCACTGTGCACATTTCTGCCTAGAAATGGAATTGCTTGGTCGTAGACATATACATGTATCCATATTCAACGTTACCAGATAATGATTATTTTACATAGTGATTGTACCAGTCTGACAACTCCTGTCTTCATTGTACTACAGCTCTGCCTATACATGATATATCATATCATGGGGGGGTGGGGGGGTGTACAATTGTACCTTGTTTTGGTAAAATTTATGTTTTCCTGCTTATTAATCAAGTTGCATATCTTCTGTATTTTTTATACTCAGGTTTATTGCCAGTGTTTATATCTTATTCTGTGAAATGCTTGGTCCTATGTTCTGTTCATTTTTCTCTTACTACCTTTTGGATATTATTCCTTTGCATATTATTAGGTCTATTACAGAGAGGGACTCCAAAAACTGGTATTTATTTATAAAACTGTGTAGTCTTACATATTTAAACCTCAGTCGTCTTCCAAGTACTCTCCATTTGATATAATACAACTACCAAGACATTTTTTTCTTCTGCTCAAAACATTTTCTGAACTCATCAATTTTGATGCCTTTTAGTGCGTCTTCTGTTTTTGTTTGCGTGTTTGTTTCACGTGTTCCACATGGGAAAACATTTCCCTTTGAGGACTTTTTTCATTCAGGGAAACAAAAAAAATGTTGCTCAGGCCGAGGTTAGGTGAATAGGGAGGATCATGCTGTTTTTGTTCAAAACCTGTTGAACACTCAGGGAGGTATGGGCAGGTGCGTCTGTAAATTACACATCGTGAAATGGGCAAACACATTGAAAGAATCTTCAAAAAAAGTTCACTGAGCCCCAAGCAGCCTCTCACAACAATGCCAGCTGACACACTGATACAGATGGGCTCCTAGAACACTCACCTAGCAGGGGAATCCTGCACTACAAGGGGCCGCCCTCCAGAAGATAATTCCATTTTAAGGGGTCACTCCCTCATGTGCATTGCAAACGACCTTTTCTCAGTATGTGACATATATATTTGCTTTGGGGGGTTATCTTTTGCTATACAATAATTGTTAATTTAATGTAGTCATATTTATTTGTTATTTTCTTTGATCTTTCTCTAACCTAAAGCCATGAATATATTCTCTTGATATCTTGTGAAGTCTTACCTTTCTCATACCTGTCTTAAAAGTAATTTCTGTATTTTGTATGAGCTAGAGATGCACCACCAAATACTGAGTAGACAGTCTACCTTTCCTTACTTATCTTTGGAGCCTCTTCTGTCATATGCAAAAAGTTGTACTTCTTGTGCTTTCTATTCTGTTTATGATACTAATTACAATGGTTTTTATAATAAGTCATAATATTTGGTAAAGCAAGTATCTTCCCCTACCCACATATCTTTTTGTTTTCTTGAGAAGTATTTTTTTGTTCTTGCTCATTTGCCTTCCACATAGTTTCAGAATCAACTTGCTTCATTTCCAGGAAAAGCCCTATAGGTAATTGAATTGACATTTTATTCATTCTGCATAACAACTTAGAATTGCCATCTTCACGATGCTAGATTTTTGTAACTGTGACTTACAATGGTTCTGTAACAGTAGGTAAGTGTAATAGTAGGGAATTATAACCCACCTCACAATTCTTTTGACATTGTTTCTGTAAATGCTGACTCTGACAAATATGTAGCTTATAGTTCCATTGTAAACCATTGTTCCATTGTAAGTACCATTGTAAGTACCATTGTAAGTTCCTTCCTATTTATAATTGGATAAGAGCCTTTATAGTCAATGTTCCATTTTGAATAGGACCCCCTGTCCCTTTCCTTGCAGATACTGTGCCAATCATGATTTTCTTCTTTAACTTTTTTTGGGGGGGTGGAATGGTGGTGTGAGGAGATAAACCAACTGCATGCTTCTATTATAAACCACAATCCATATATAATTTATTTTTTATTCATTGATTTTTTTCAGATTGTTATTACTGTGATTGAGATTTGCTTTTTCATATTTATTAAATTTTACTAAGCTCATATTTATTAAAAATTTAACATAACTTTTTTTCACTAATTAGCCCAGTGTTTCTTTGAAGGCACACATTAATTACACTTGACACGGATATATCAAGAAAATAAAAACAAATAATTTTTATCTCTTCCAAACCATTCATCATATTCATACTTTTGCTTTATCATTATAAACATACATATTTTAGAATGTAGTTACTTTCCTTACAGTTTTTGCCACGTATATACAAATAATACTGTTTGATTTATATAATAGTTTTTTAATTTTGATGAATTTTGTAATTTTAAGATAATTTTATGACTTCATATTGTCTATATTTCTTTCTTCCATTAAATGGGACATTTTTTAAAATACTTGAGTTGTATTGTCGATAACTTTAATGGTTACAGAAAATGATTTAATCTTTTTCCCCTAGGTTGGTGACTTTGGAAAACAGCCCGTGTATTACACCTGAGCTGCTGCGTATATTCCAGAATATGTCACCACTTCTTGGTAGGTGTAAAGCATGAACTCACTAAGGCATCCATAGTTTGGGCATTAGAGATGACCTGAGTTTACTAAAGTCCTCATACTGACCAGTAAGTGGGATAGTGTTTTAATACTTTGTAGATTCTTTTCTGTATGTTTTAAGAATCATTTCTGCTTATTAAAGATCAAACAGTAAATTTACTAAATTATTAAGTAAAAACCAAAAAAGGTTCTTAGGAAACTAATTACAAATTAAGTTTGAACTTCGGTAAAATTCCTGTTTGATAGCAGTTCTACATGGTATGTTATATTTAAAGGGTTGTGCTGCAAGGCTGCTTCTGTACACCCTGGTTTTGTCCAGCTTCTTTTACAGCGTGATTTTGCATTATCCCTTTTTCACAAATGAGCTCTGTACCTGTTTCTGACTGAGCTAAGGAACCACAGTATGAACCTCACATAATGAAAATTACTAATATTAGAAAATCTGTTATTTGTTGAAGTTTAACTTATGTATGAGCTGTAAAATCATGAAGCTTAATGTTACTGAAGCAACGCTTTTGTTACATGAACTCATAGAACTGGACAATGTGCTGGAAGTAGGCTTTTAGTCCCTTTTAAGCCACTGTGGATGAGATCTAATTAGATTCTTTTTTGCCAATCTGAACATGTATTCTGATGATAAATAATAACAGAAAATCAGTTATTTTCTGTTACATATTAACTACCACTCATAAGTTATATAATACCTTACATTTTTAAAAAAATATTTTGTTTATAGAGTAGTTGTTTTGTGAGGGATTTTATCAGTACAGATTACATTTAAACTGATGCAGTATTTAAGAATTCTATGTAGTACCATTTTACTGGACCTTTGGGGGTTTTTTCAGTCTGCATAATACTACCATTTTTAGAAGTCATTTATTTTTAAAATGTAAAATTTATTTAAGTTTTTTTCATTCAGGGTCCCTATTCTTCAAGACTCTTTAATGAAGCATCTTTAATTCCTTCATTAGGACTTGGGCGTACTAACAGAATAGTTTGATATTTCAGGAGATAGTATTTATATAGGAAAATACTAGGAAAAAGAGAAATTTATTTTGACAATATCTAAAGATTGTTTTTCTAAGAACTTACTCGTAATGAGCAGTTTTGTCAGAGGGAGAAATGTTACTGTGGTTTAATGATGCACCAGAGAAATGCAGGCTCACTTTTGACAGTGTCAACAAATGTGGACTAGAACAAAATTATAACTGATCAAGAAAAAAACACCTCTCATCAGCTGAATGGCTCTCGTATCTAGATAATTTAATTAGTTCTTCACATTTTCTGGTTTTTTTTCCTGTTCTTCTACCCCATGCTTTAGTATAGATGTGATCTCACATAATACCAAAATATGTTTTCTAGTGAAGAGGCATGTGCTATTTATTGTCAAGCCTTTCCATAAAATTATGGGGAAAATTCCCAAAGATGAAGATAGTGGCAGTATACCAGTCACTTATTGCTAGGGAAAGTTTTGTTTGTACTTAAGACATTATCGAGAAAGAGAATAGGAGATGTCCTTTTGACTTCCCTTTGCTTTAGTGAAGCCCTTTTAGCTTTGTTCTACCTAACTTGGAGACCACATGCAGCACCATTCTTGGTAATCCAGTGTTTCCTTATACTTGACCTAAGAATGGAAGTCTCAACCCAGACCCATTATGAACTTTGTCTTGAACAGAATTAAGCCATTTTCACGCATGGCTGACTTTGCACAGTGGTTTCACTTCACCTTTGTATACTACCCCAAATTCTCAACACGCCTTGGCTTTACAATGTATTGAGAGAGGATTGATGGCCAAGAAGAAGAGACTTAAACAAAAAACATGACAGTAACCCTGCTAGACCCGTATGACCCTAATTTGAGTGTAGGTTTAATAAGTACTTAGTATAGTTTTACCATAGAAAGCTTTGTAGTTGACGCATAGTCTTATGAGTCAATAAGGACTTTTATGTGTTCAGAACAACATCTGGCACATAGCAAGCACAATTTAAGTGTTTTGCAATTATATTTATTGCTACTGTTAACATTACGGCCATTTTAGAAGAAAAGTACCTAACCATTGGCTCTATAAGATTTGTTACTTAACTCAATCCAGAACTAGTTAAATTTAACTTCTGGTCAAAATGGAGGCGTAGGGAAACATGCCTTGTTTTCTCATGCAACTACAGAAAAATTACAACTACAGTACAAACAAACTACCTAGAAACAACAGAATCGAGCTGTACGGAAGTCTGACAACCAGGGGTTTAAAGAAGCCGTGTTCACCCAGATGGGTAGGAGGGGCAGAGACACAGAATGGGTGGTCCCACACCCACATGTGATGGATAAAAATTGGGAGGGATACCTCATGAGTGAGGGATCCCAGCCCCAGACCACACCACCCAGCCCAAAGTTTCTGTGCCAGGAAGTTAACTCCCCATAACGTCTGGCTATGAAAACAAATCGGGTTTGGGGCAACGGAAGAAACTGTGGGACTCACAGAAGACTCCTCTTAGAGGACCCACAGAAGACTTAAGACATATGCAGACCCACTCCCTCTGGGATTCAGCACCAGGGCAACAGCTGAAAAGGCACCAGTGGCATATGGGGAGAAAGTGAAGTGACTGGCATCAGGGTGAGTGCTGGAGACAGCTTCCTTCCGGGCACAACTCCAGAGGCCAGGCAGCGGCATTATTCCCTCTCTGAGCCCTCCCCCACACAGAGCCATAGAGCGGTGACATGGGTTGCCCCTCCCTGGCAATTACCTAAGGCTCTATCCCATCCAACTTACTGGTGCACTTTTCTACAATAGGCCATGCTACTAAGACAGGGAGTCAAAGTTGCTCCACCTAATACACAGAAACAAACACAGGGACGCTGCCAAAACAAGGAGACAAAGAAATATGGCCCAAATGAAAGAACAGAGCAAAAATCCAGAAAATGAACTAAATGAAATGGAGATAACCAATCTATCACACGCAGATTTAAAAACATTGATTATCAGGATGCCCCAGAAACTCATTGGGTACTTCAACAGCATCAAAAAAAAAAAAAAAAAACCCAGGCAGAAATGAAGGTTACACTAAGTGAAATAAAGAAAAATTTATAAGAAGCCAACAGTGGAGGGGTGAAGCTGAGAATCAAATCATTGATTTGGAACATAGGAAAAAAGCATTCAGTCAGAACAGCAAGAAGAAAAAATAATTTAAAGAAAAACGAGGATAGGCTAAGGAGCCTCTGGGACATCTCTAAATGTATCAACATCCAAATTGGGTGCAGAAGAGAAGAGAAAGAGAGGAGAAGAGAAAGAGCAAAATACTGAAACTTTATTTGAAAAAATAATGAAAGAAAACTTCTCTAATTTGGTGAACAAAATAGACATATGAGTCCAGGAAGCACAGAGAGGACCACAGCAAGACACATCATAATTAAAATGCTAAAGGTTAAAGATAATCTTAAAAGCAGCAAGAGAAAAGCAGAGAGTTACCTACAAAGGAGTTCCCATAAGACTGTTAGCTGATTTCTCAACAAAAACTTTGCAGACTAGAAGGGACAGGCAAGAAGTATTCAAAGTGATGAAAAGCAAGGACCTACAACCTAGATTATTCTATCTGGCAAAGCTATCATTTAGAATTAAAAGGCAGATGAAGTGCTTCCCAGACAAGGTAAAGCTAAAGGAGTTCATCATCACCAAGCCATTATTATATGAAATGTTAAAATATAAGAAAAAGATGATCAAAACTATGAACATCAAATTGGCAACAAAATCACAACCATCAATAATTGAATATAAAATCAAACTAAACAAGCAGAACAAGAACAGAATCAAAGATATAGAGATCATTTGGAGGGTTATATGTTGGAAGGGGAAAGGGGCAAGTGGGGGAGAAGGTGCAGAGATTAAGAACTACAAATTGGTAGTTACAAGATAGATAGGGAAGTTTAAGAACAGTAAAGAAAATGGGGAAGCCAAAGAACTTGCATGACCAATGGATATGAATGGGGGTGGGGTGGGGGAGTAGTTGCTGGAGGGAGTGGTGGGTACTGGGTGGAGGAGGACAAAGGTGGAAAAATGAGACTACTCCAATAGCATAATCAATAAGATACATTTTTTAAAAAAACTAAAAGCAAAAAAAACTAGTGAAATTTTAATCTTGTGATCATTGATATTTGATTAAAACTTTTTGGGCTTTTGAAGATTTTAAAAAACCTATATTTAATAGTATCAATGAATATAGAGGTGATACTTTCAGATTATGTATTCTGTACATTTTTCAGAACAAAAAGTTATATGTGATTTGTTCTATGCATTGTTGTATGTATATTAGCCTCGATAATACTGAAGAAGTTTTGGTTGTAATTATATCTGTGCATGTTTAGTATACTTTTACCTTTATTTTTGAGTATCACACAACTAGTTTATATTGTTTGACATGTAGCTTTTTGCATATACATTTTTCAGATGAAGTTTAAAACTTTTTCAACTATAATCAGTTCATTTTAATCTTTTAAGAGTACAAATCAAAATTATTACTCATTTTTCTTACCAGTGAAAACATTCTTTCTTATTAAATACGGGATTTTAAAAAAATGTTATTTAATGAATATGATAGCTGTTATTTTTTTTCCTAAGTAGAAATAAAGTTACTGTCAGGAAGTTTTTCATTTTCATTTAAATTACATAAAATCAGTAATACTGAACACTGTAAGATATTTAAGTTAATAACTTTTAGGGTACATTAATTGTGAATAAATCCAAGGCTAACATTCATTTTATATTGTTTTTCCTAAATGTAAGTAGAACTGGAGATATTTTAAGTAGAACCAGAGACTGTAACTAAAAGTTAATCTTATAATTTAGTTCTAAGGGTTTGTTTTTAAAAGTCTTTAAATCTATTTTATAATGTTAACTTACTTAGTAATTTAAGTATTTAAAAGGTAAACATCTGATTGGCTCTTATCCTTGTGTTATAAATGCCAAACTAATGTCCCTCAACCAATAAAAGCTTTCTGCTGGTAACTTCCTATCTAATTTGGAAGGGACTTCCCTCTACTGCCATTCTCCGTGACCCCCTCCCCCCATCATAAGGATCTTACACCTTTTGGCTTTTTATTTTACCAGAAATAGAAGAAACTATTACAGTTGCATGTCCAAACATAAACATTTCCTAGCATGGTTAAATGTAAATAAATTCCTATTAATTCTCTGTAACATGATTCAGTAATTTATTCTCTTTGTCCTCTTTACAGAAATTTAAAAGAATAAATCAAATGTAACATTTAAAATTATAAATTAAAAATAGCACCAAAAGATAGAGAAAAAGGAATAGACTATAAATTATGCAGATAGATATAAATCACATATGCACAATAGCATAACTAGAAACTTTAATGGGACACGGATTTGCCTCAGAGTTCTCTCAGTCTGTGGAAGGAAAAATATTGATCAGCTAAATTAGAGATTTTCAGTATGGACACTGTTGACATTTGGGGTATGTCATTCTTTGTTGTGTGGGGCTGCCCAGTGCATTAGAGGAACCTTAATATTAAGCATCCTTAGCCTTAACCCATTAGGTGCTGGTTTTAATGACCAAAGTTTCCAGACATTGCCAGATGTCCCCAGAGGGAAAAACTTGCCCCTGGTTGAAAACATTTGACTTTAGTTACTCAAAGGGTCTGAAAATACACACATATCCATTGTATGGTTCTGATACTAGGACCAGACAATAATATTTCTTCGTGTCACTAGGAACTCATTGATATAACTAACAGTATCAATATACCTAAAGATTGACAAATTTATTGATTTTAGGACTATATTTAGTATTTACTATTTGCTGATGACAGCATGCCCTAGAAAATTTAGTAAGAGCTACTCTTAGCATGATAGCGACATGATTGATCTAGGAATAGGGTTTTAAATATCTAAGAAGAGGTGGGTGCTATGACTTTGAAAATCAACCTGTATTAAGTATTACTTTCTTCATCATAAATGATGGCAGTCATTTAGAAATCATGTTCCCTGACGTGCCTGGAATATAGCCATCCTAACTTCTCAGATATGTTGGACTGGGACACAATGTGAACAAGTCCAGAATTGACTGGACTTTCTCCTTGAGGAGAAGGGGACAATGTGCATTTCTCATAAGGATAACTTTATCCAGTATAAACGCCTACCTCTTTATCCTGAGATTTTTGTCTTTTGTTGTGAAAATATTTAGATGACAACCTTTGTTATTTCTTTTTATGCCTCTCGTTAGGATGGTTACAAACTGGCCATTCCCTTTCCCCTCCACATCCTTATTTTATGTTTTTTAAAGATTTTTTTTTTAAATTTATTTTTAGAGAGGGGAAGGGAGGGAGAAAGAGAGGGAGAGAAACAGCAATGTACGGTTGCCTCTCACATGGCCCTCACTGGGGACCTGGCCCGCAACCCAGGCATGTGCCCTGACTGGGAATTGAACCAGGACCCTTTGGTTCCCAGTCCGCGCTCAATCCCCAGCTACACCAGCCAGGGCTCCACATCCTTATTTTAAAATTATTTGTTAAATCCCAAAGTTTGTGAACTAATGCCTTTAAAATACATTTTGAGCCAAAAATAGGATCGTCATTTTCTTGTGAGAATATATAGGAAATTCTCATTTGAATATAATGTCTTCTCACTTTGCTAAAGTATGAGTTAGATAAGAGCTCAGGCCCTAGGCCAATATTTTGCCAGAAAAAAATTTTTTAATCTGTTCTATTGTAAGTAAATAGTATTTTTAAATATTAGGAACAAAGAATGGCAGGTTTTAGACATAGATGATATTTTGGGGTTTTTTAATCTACACAATTGTGTACATACAGTCTGTATTCTGTTGTATAATTATTGTATGTGATAAGATGTGTAAAATAACGCTGCATAACAGTTGCTCATGGTCACATTTAATAAAACAGCTTACACTTTGCACTTTCAAAGGCATAGGTGAAAACAATATCCTTTTCCTGGGCTATTCTGGTCATTACTTTTTTTAAAGACATTTTTTATGTGTTGGAAGAACGAAGTTCAAGGATTGGGAATATCCAAACAATATTTTTTAAGAATATAATGAGGATTCTTTTTGTAAGTATAGTAGCATAATGCTTATTGCATGAACCCATTTAAGCGGATGTCAAAATGTGATGGTAAAACAATTCAGTTGCATGTTGTTTGCCATTGCTAATACTAGAAATTTAGTTTGATTTTAAAGATTGGGTCATATGGTTTTGTAGTTCTTTTCTGAAAGGAAAAAAGGGAACTTAATTTTTTTTCTAAATTGTTTGGTTTTTTTTATTACTTTTTTAAGATTTTATTTATTTTTTAGAGAGAAGGGAAGGGAGGGAGAAAGAGAGGGAGAGAAACAGCAATGTATGGTTGCCTCTCACATGGCCCTCACCGGGGATCTGGCCCGCAACCCGGGCATGCGCCCGTCAGGGAACCAAACCCGTGACCCCTTGGCTCCCAGCCAGCACTCAATCCACTGAGCCACACCAGCCAGGGCTCTAAATTGTTTTTTATAGTGGAAAATATATGGGGAAGCATTAAGTTGTAGGTTGATGCCAGTTTTGGGGTGGTTGTTTATATACTAGTGTTCTGAATAGCATTCTGCGGAGATTTCTAAAGAGTGTATGTAACTTGACTTTAAATAAATCACTTTGTTTAACCTGACATTGAACAATGAATTTGTTCTTTTTAAAAAATATGTATTATTTTGGCAGAACTAAGTTCAGAAAATCTCAGAACCTGCTTTAAGATCATCAATGGTTATATCTTTTTATCATCAACAGAATTTTTGCAGGTATGTTGTAGTGTTTTGCATTGTAAAAAATTATGTAGTTGTCATTTTCTTTTTCATTTGAAGTGAGGAGTTAGTTACCTTTTCAAAATTTAACTGATGATCCTATATTAATTTAAGGGGGGTGGTTTATATGAGCATTGCCCACCATTGCAGGGGAGATAGGATGGAGTTCCGTGAATTAGGTTTTTTAGCACAGAAAATATGTTCTATGAATGTTTGATAAGAATATCCTCATATTTCTATGAAAATCAGCATAAGAAATAAGCTCTTATTTTTATTTCCTAAACTTTTCTTAAAGAGTTTATATATTTTTTTATTTTTTGAGTCTTTTAAGATTTTATTTATTTATTTTTAGAGAGAGGGGAAAGGAGGGTAAAAGAAAGAAAGAAACGTTAATATGTCCTTGCCCCTCCTGCACCCCCAGCTGGGAGCCTGGCCTGCAACTCAGGCATGTGTCCTGCCTGGGAATCAAATCGGCGACCTTTTGATTCATAGGCCAGCACTCACTCCACTGAGCCACACCAGCCAGGGCTCCTAAAGGGTTTTAAATGAAACTTTAGTATATAATTCGCAATAGGTCATAATGAATCCAAAATTGAATTTTATGCATTTTTTGATATTGCAGATATATTTATATGTATATTTTGACTTTTGATTGAATTGCAGACATATGCAGTAGGTCTGTGTCAGTCCTTTTGTGAGCTGCTAAAGGACATTACTACAGAAGGTCAAGTTCAAGTGCTCAAGGTATTGTCATCTTTTAAATGATTATTATTAGAAATTTTCTATCTATATGTTGTGAAATTAGACCTTTACTGATGTTGGGATGATTGGCAAGGAGGAGAAGAGTAATTTTAATTTTTAATATTTCATTTATTTACTTTAGAGGGGAAGGGAGGGAGAAAGAGGGGAGAAATATCAATGTGTGGTTGTCTCTCATGTGCTATCTACTAGGGACCTGACCTGGCCTACAACCCAGGCATTTGCCCTGACTGGGAATCAAACCGGCAACCTTTTAGGTTGCAGGCCAGCACTCAGTCCACTGAGCCACACCAGCCAAGGCGAGAAGAGTAATTTCAGACAGTAATTTCTTTTAGCAGTACTCATTTGGTCTAGTATTTCTGGACCAGAGGCCTCAAATCATATGGATCACCTGAGAACATTGTTAAAATGCAGATACCACATTTCTAAGAAGGTCCTCTTCATTCTGAGACCTTCCTTTGTGTAGAACGTTTTAAAATCTTTTATGAATTATCCGAAGGCTGGTGACATTTGATACTTCTCACCCCTCCAGTTTGTTAGCCTGCTTTTGAGATAAAATTTTCACATTATAAGTTGGTACTTTTTATTTAAGCTGACTATCAGAATACCAAGTTTTATGGATCGTGTATAATTAAGAACCAGTATCATATCACTATGTTGTACACCTAAAACTAATATAATAATCGGTTATAGCTCAAACAAAACAAAAACAACCAAATAAGCTTTGAGTTAGTCTTTATGCATTCTTTTTCAATCTTTACAGATTGAAAGTATATATTATCTTTATATATTGTATATAATTTTGTATAGTTAAGAACTAACTGGCCCTGATTGTATATTATCTTTATATGTTAAACCTATATGCTAAAAATACAAAGAGTATCAAATAAATGTATATAATTGCATATAAACATAAGTGTATATACTAAAATACATCTTTACATGTATATTTTTGTGTATGTACATATATACACATATATACATTACATACTTTATGTATGGACTTGGTGAGAGGATGTAGCTGTTGGAAGTACTCTTTATTCTCAGTTTCTTAGCTATATTCTAAGTGAAATGTGAGAACTCTTTAGGTGAAGTGTTACTGTCATAACAAAGTAACATTTATTGTGTGAAAACCATGGCACTGCTTGAGATCCTAAAAACTATTTGATTTTCTCCCAGTGAAATGAGAATTGTTTGCCCAAAGAGGTTCATTGTAAGAAGTGTATTTAATCACAATAATGTAGCATCGATCCACAGTATATTTTTGGACAATGTGGGTAAAAGTTTGTTCAGATGGTAAAGTCTTTTTTCTTATTAACCAATATGATAGTTACTATATATCTAATAAGAGTCATCATCAATTTGAACTTATTCAAACGTTGTAATAGTTTATGTATTCTTCAGACGTTTATTATACACATGTGCACATATAAAGCTCCAGATATCCATGTTAACGTGCTTGTTAATTTCAGTTATAAATTGGTTGCACTTGGTATATCATTGATTATTTAATTGTTTACCATATCGGTTAGGGGTCAGCAAACAATTTCTGTAAAGGACCACATAGTGTTTTAGGCTTTATGGGCCATACAGTCTTTGTCTCAACTATTTATATCTGCAACTGTAGATTAATAGCAGTCATAGACAGTATGTAAGTGAATAAGTGTGGCTCTATTCCAATAATAATTTCTTTACAAAATTATGCAGTTGGTTGGATTTGGCCCATGGGCAGAGTTTTGCCAGCTTCTGGTATTGATGTTACTAAACCAAAAGGGGGGTTCGTTCAGCTGCCCTCTGCCACCGGTAGACAAATTCTGGATGCAGAGGTTGGTGAGAAAGGAAAGAGGCTTTTATTCAAAGGCTGTACAGTCTGAGAGAATGGCAGGCTCTTGTCTCAAAGCCCATCCCTCCTGGAAACAGGAAAAACCCAGCTTCCCTCAGCCAGACCAAAACTAAAGACGGTGTCCATAGTTCCTTCTCCCATTTAAAGTACCATCCTTTGGGGACCACAGGCAGTCACTGAGTGGACATCCAGGTAGCTCAGCTTTTCTCTTGGCCACTGTCAGGCCTCAGGCTCCCTCATTGGAACCCGCATGTGGGTCCAGTGCTGCTATTGGCCATGCAGCTTTCATGGTCGGAAGGTCCCACAAGTGCACCAGCTAGTATGTTCAGGATTTGGGTAAAAGAGCGTGTCCCTTCTTACTTTTCTGCTATTCTGACCTCTAAAGCCCATGTGACTGCGTTCCCCTGGTCCTATGCCCAGTCTGGTACTGGAAGCGGGTAGGAGGGATTTTTTCCCTATCCAACTATCTCACTAGCCTTGTGCGAGCTGACTACAGTACTTCTTCCTGTTGCCGTCTTGCCTGGGGGGTGGAGGATCTGCTGCCTGGAGCAGGTTGCTGTGCACAAGGGGCAGAGCATGCACCAGGCCCCAGCTTGGTTATCTAGACAGTGCAGCCCTGCCTGCTTCCTCGGGTTCCTATCTCCTCTGGCTGGCCCTCCTTTTCCCCACCTTCTACCTGCTCCTGCAGTCTGGCCAGGCTACCGGTATCATTGATACTCAGAGCTTTCTTCTGTTAGGAATAAGTAATAGGAAAATCAGTTTCTGGTCTGAAGTAATTTATTCTGTTGGGGTGGGAGAGGCAAGTGAACAACCAGTCCCTATTTAGTGTTAATGTAAGTAGTGGTGTGAACCACAGTTCTCTGCCACCAATTCATTGCCACCAGGAGTCCCTCATCTGGGATGCAGTGAAGGGATAGACTTTGAGTAAAACTGCTCAAGCGAAGCAATCTACTCTTAAAACCGAAGTGTTACTGTCAACAGTGGAAAGGCAGGGAAAGGCAGTTAAAAGTGCTCTCCACTGAGACAACTGGAGCCTGGCTTATATAGAGAGAAGTTCTGCCCTCAGTCCTTGATTGGTTTGTTTATATGCAAATGAAAAACTCCAAATCTGTACAGTTTGATTAGTCCAAATATCACTGCCCTGATTGGCTTGGCCCTGCTGTTCTGATTGGTTGTTGTGGTGCCCCGCTTATCAGTAAATATGCAATGAGGATATAGCTGTGCAGCCCCAATTGGACAGGGACATCTCAGTCCTATTGGTTGTAATATGATTCCAGGGACTCATTTTGTTAAGTGTTTGCTCAGATGGCAGGAGCATTGCACAGGTTTGGCAGCCACATCTGTGCCTTTTCACTGAAATGCTGCATGCATGCAAGGCACCACTAAACAACAGCTGCTAGACTTTGGGTAAGAATTTGGCTCATCTGACCACAGGAATGTTTATTGGCAGGGATTTTCTTTCTCAAAGTCATCAGTGGTTTTGGATTAGAGGTATCTCAGAATCAGCTGGTGAACTTTGTGAAAATTGAAGAACATACAATAGTATTTCTTTTTCTGAAGTTCCCCAGGTGATTTTCATGAGTGCTTCCTACTGGGGACCATTTCCCTGTATCTGCTTATGTTATTCTGGGAGTATGGAATTTTTTTGGTAACCCAGAATTTTGCAGAGCACATTTTTCAGAGAGAATGAGATGGGAATTGAGTTTTAAAAGTTCAGTAAACGTTAGGGTTGCCGAATAAAATACAGTATTTTTATTTGTGAATTCTGGCAACCCTAGTAGGGTGAATTAAGCTAGCTAAATACAATGTTATAGTAAATACCAGAAAGAAGTGAGCGAGAGTAAGAACAGAGAAAATACTGTGGGGATTATCTTTTGAGGATAGGGCTAATGGTGTTACTTAAAACCTTTAGTATCTGTAAGTTGGAGGGGGTCATGTGCCAAATTACTAGAGCATTAAATTGTAAAATGATGAGAAAGGGAAGGAGCTGACAATATCATTAAGGGCTATATTCGTTTCCTAGAGCTACCATAACAAAGTGCCACAACCTGGGTGCCTTAAAACAATAGAAATTAATTTATAATCCTTGTAGTGGTTACTCTCTCTCAGGCTTCTGGAATCTAGAAGTCAGAATGTTGGCAGGGTCTCCCCTCCCGCCCCCTCCCCTCCCCTCCCACGGACACTTCCCATGCCTTCTGGTGGTTGCCAGCAGTCTTTGGCTTCCTGGGCTTGTACATGCATCACAAAGCCTCCATTGTCACATAACGTTTTCCTTGTATTTCTGTTTTCTCTTCTTATAAGGGCACCAGTCATAATGGATTAACACTATCTTAATTACATGTGCAAAGGCCCTGTACTCAAATAAGGTCACATCCTCAGGCACCTGGGATTAGGACTTCAACATGCAGTTCAATTCGTAACAAAAATGTAGTATTAAAAGTAAAATGATGGATTTTGTGTATAGAGAGGTAATGAGGAGAACCTGATCTGAGTAGGTTTTTGTAGATGAAAGTGACCCAATGGAGGAAGATGGTTCCAAATGATAAAAGGTATTGGTATTTATTTTAAATCTAGAGGATATGTGGAAGGATTAACTTGGAAAAGTAGCAAGAGTTTGTTTTCTGAGTTGGCAAGCATGGCAGTGATTGAAGCTGTAGAAACACTGGTAGGTGAAGAGTATATATAGGTAACGATGCTCTGGCCAGTGTGGCCCAATTGGTTGAGCATCTTCCCACAGAGCCAAAGGTTGCTGGTGCAATTCCCAGTCAGGGCACACGCATGACTTGCAGGCCTGGTGCCCAGGGGCCCCTAGGAGACGTAGCTGATCAATGTTTCTCTCCTTCTCTTTCTCCCTACCTTCGTCTCTCTCTAAAATAAATGCAATATTTAAAAAAAAAAGAGTATAGATACTGGCATGTGACCTTGGTATTTTCAGTCAAAAAGGAAATAAGATTGTCAGAGCTGCCTGATGCCTGTCATAATGAGGCAGAGGTGCCTTGCAATAACCAGTACATCTGCACTTATGTGGGGTGTTCATTCTTTAATGAAATAAAAAGTTCTTTGGTTAATTCTGATTTTTTTCAGAAAGTCCATTTATCAAACATATTCCACTCTTCAGCACACTCTGTGTTTTCCTGTCTTGTATTTGAAATTGCAAAAGATGCTTTAAACTAAAAAGGACAAGTAGAGTGAAAATATGGCAGAACTCTCTGGTTTTAATTTCATAGGTGGTTCTTTCTTTTTTAGAGTAGGAGATAAAGGCTGAGAATCTAAGCCACTGTTACCAAGAAGCATGTGGGCTTTGATAATAAGAATTGCTAATAAGAATTGCTAATAAGAATCTGTTTGTGGCTTGGATACAGGAGGCCTGGTCTCTTGCCAAGTGACTATCAGTCCTCACCCACACTGATTTCAGGTATTTTAGTTCCCAAGCTTTACAAGTAACATTGTAACTTTGGTTAAATATTATAACATTTATAACATTATAATTGAGTTGTTTACTAAAATGTTTTTTTGAATTTTGTTACATTTATGCTCTTACCCAACTGATGTAGTGGCAATATATAAATTATATGGAGGTACTTAATTTGTCTAGCACAGTCTTAACTGCATCTTTTGCCTTGGAGATAATTTTTTCTCTGGAAGTAGAGGAGATAACAAGGAATTGACACTTTGGACTGAATTCTAACTGTTTGAGGGAAAATTGATTGGCAACGTGGGAGTGATAGCAAGTAGAGAGGAAATTGCTATGTCATTTTGATGTCTTTATAGATTTTTTTCAGTGTGTGTGTTTTTTTATCTTTCTGTATGAGACTTTTCCACGATCATAAACTTAGTAAATATGTGTTCTTTTTTCTCTGAATACATGACAGTATAAGTGATTTGGAAGCCTGAGAATCCTTAATTCTCATGTTAAGGATGGCGTGGTATTTATCCTTGCATGGGGTAGCAATGCCGTCCAAAGTGTACTATGAGTTCATTTGGAATGATATTTTCTCCTTGACCTGGGCCTTGGTTTGCACACCCAACTCTGCTACTTACACAGTTCTTGAGTACATTCTGGGATTAAATTATGTCTTTTGTTATATAAGGGGTTATACTGTGTAGTTTTTAATAAGCTGTTTGAATTTTCTGAAATCCTGAATGAAATTATAATCTATATATTCTAAGCGCTGAAGAAAAGATGGTTGTGTCTTATGTTTAAACACCTCCCAGAAAAAATTTGAATTGAAAGTGGTTTTTTTTTCTCCTGCTTTTCTGCAGTGTTATTAGCAAAGTAACATTGAAAGACAACTTGTTTTACATCACATGGAATGGACATTGTGAAATTCATTTGAAAAATGAGTCAAGTGTTTTAGGATGTGTCCTAAGGAGAATATTTACTTTCTTCTTACTATTTAAAAAAAATTATATTCTTGCAAAATAATTAGAAGCAGTATAGCATAGCAGGTTACACTCTGGGTTGAAGCAGAACTGCCAGGGTTAGAATATTGGCTCTGCTACTTTACAGCTCTGTGAGCTGAGCACGTTAATCTCTGTTCCTCCTTTCTGTCTGTAAAATGGGGATGAAAACCTTATCTACTTCCTAGGTTGAGGGAAGGATTACATGAGTTCTAGGTGTAAAGCGTTTATAACCTTGCCTAGCATGTAATCAGCTAATCCAAGTATTGGTTATTTTGTATCTAATCTAATTATATAGTTATCTAATTATATGTAATATCCTTTTGGGATAAAACAGATTAATTCACTTACAGGCCATATAATTAGGTTGCTAAGCTCTTTGGCTGTAAGAAAAACAAACCAAACCAAGTTATTCTGCCTATTCCTTTGACCATTTCTCCTAATTAAATGTTTATTTAAAATAAAGAATACATTAGTTAAATTTTTGGAAGTAAGTAGGTGATTAACATGATAGATCTTTACTCTTTATGAAGAACTACGTTTCTCAGCTGGCTCTTTAAAGTTAATTGTATTTGATTCTTTCTTGCTTTTGAGAATAACAATCTTAAAAATTTTTATTATAAAAAATTCCAAATTTACATAATATTACAATAGTACCCTTACAATTTTAATAGAAAAAAATTGCTTGCTTCTTTTTCCTTTGAAGTAAAAGAAGGTAATGTCATTATTTGTTGGTCAGTTTTGCTTGATATTTTTTAGAATGGCTTAGCACAAACTAGTTATCATACAAATATATATTAAAATATTTGTAACATTTAACATAAGTTACAAATTAAACCAATTTCTCTGTAAATATACCAGTAGAAGATCATTAATAGGATACTTGACAATGTAATAGGATTACATTGCCAAATACTTGAATTGAAATTTGGCAGTGTAATAACATGTATTTAGGACTGTTTTTATATAAACATTGCTGTAGTCAAACCTGTATATTTGACTTGAAATCTCAAAACAGTATGTTTTTAATTTACTAAATAGATGTTAAATTCTAAGAATATACTAATTATCGTGAATAAGGTGTTTGTGGTTTTTTGTATACGGAATATTTTAGGACACTGGCGCTTTAATGCTTGTACTTGAAAGCGGAGTGCTCTCAAAATTTTTGGCATTTGCCTATTCTTGGAGTTTCATTAAAGCTATAATAATACTTTTTAATACTAGCTCATTATTTTCATTTTTAATACCTCTGAGATACTGTTTCTTAATATAGTGTGCTATATAACAATTTAAATATATTTTTGACTAAGTGTCACTGTTATACTAATTTCTGACAGTATCTGGAAGTAACTTCTTTGTGCTGTGAAGCAGAAAATTACAATGCTATGAAAATTGGGTAGAGAGACAAGTAGGCCTGCTTTAGGAGCAAATAGTTAAGAGGAAAAATTGGCTTTATTGTATTCTGTGACTTGGAACAACTTATCTAGCTGAATGCAATTATATTATAAAAATAGTCAAATTTTAATTGTTAAAATTTCTAAATTTGAAATTTGTCTCTGTATCTACATTCAACTTTGAGTTTAGTAGTTTTCTGTTTATTCATGGTCTTATCAAGCAGTAATGATCCCATTGCTTTCATTCTTTGTGATAAGGTTTATTAAAGATGGCACAGTTTTCAGATATAATATATTCTGTAATAATAATAGCTAATACTAGCATTTACTGTATGCTACACATTTCTGGACACTGAGTTCATGTAACACATAAACCTATGACAGTACTGTTCCCAGTTTTTACAGGAGAGAAATTAAATCACAAAGCAGTGAATACCTTGTCCAGGGTCACACAACTAGTAAGTATTGGAGCTGTGATGTAAACATAGGCATTCAGAGTCACTAAAATTGTTTGACTGAAATGCGCAAACGAAATGCCTGCATTTTTTACAAACTTTAAAAACACAGTCTCTTCCTGTATGTTCAGAAAAGGGATAGATTAATCTATTGTAGTAGATTTGTAACAGCAAAATGATTATAAAAATAGTAACATGATTAGATTTATAATAGCAAAATGCTTATAAAAATAGTAACACATGATTGGATGATTATTTTGCCACACAGAGGACTATTATGCAGCTTTAAAGAAGAATGAAGATGACCTATACATATATACAGTTTTAGAATGATTTTGAGACTATAAGCAAAGAACAATGTCTAGAGTTTTCTTCTATTTAAAGAGTACAACATAGATGGCAATGGAAAAATATATCAAATTAATAAAATTGGTTGTGTAGAGGGAAAAGGGAGAGAGGATGGTAGCTGGATCTTTTAGGATGTATATCTGTTTTGTACTTTATTTTTGTAATCCTCACCTGTGGATATGATTACTGAGGAGGAGAGAGAGAGACATCAATGTGAGAGAGAAACATCTATTGGTTGCCTCCTATAAGTGCCCTGGGAAGGAATCACAGCCTTAACCTGTTGGTGCGTGGGGCAGTGCTTCAACCAGCTGAGCCCCCTAGCCAGGGTCTGTTTTGTACTGTTGCTTTAGAGCCATGAAGATGCTCTACATGATTTAAAATAATGACAATAAAAGCAATTTTTAAAAAGATTTTATTTATTTATTTTTAGAGATAGAGGAAGGGAGGGAGAAAGAGAGGGAGAGAAACATCAATGTATGATTGATTGCCTCTCATGCACAGCCTACTGGGGACCTGGCCTGCAACCCAGGCATGTGCCCTGACTGGGAATGGAACCAGTGACCCTTTGGTTCGCAGGTTGGCACTCAGTCCATTGAGCCACACCAGCCAGTGCTGAAAGTAAAAGTAATTCTTAAAGATAGAAAACAAGTTGGAACATTTGAATCTAACTATTATTATGTTGGTGGCATAGACAGCTGAGAAGACTATTTCCAGTAACTTTAATACATAGTATTTTACATGAATATCACTTGTGTTATAACATTAGAACAGAAAAAACAAGGACGTTATAAATTCAATAGTGATGTTGGTGTTATTTTGAAACACATATGTACGTATATGTATTTACACTTATATATAGTAGGTAGAAGCAAATAAGATTATTAGTTTCTGGCATTCTT
The DNA here is from genome assembly GCA_004026765.1 of Micronycteris hirsuta. Classification (NCBI taxonomy): domain Eukaryota; kingdom Metazoa; phylum Chordata; class Mammalia; order Chiroptera; family Phyllostomidae; genus Micronycteris; species Micronycteris hirsuta. The sequence goes on along the minus strand of PVJI01000241.1, from coordinate 62,085 downwards.
CAATATAAGTTGGAAATATAAAATCAAGTTATGTAAAATGTTGTAATCCTAAATTGAATTTGGGGAGTTCATGGTATATGTTTTTTAGGAAGAGAATATAGATTGCCTAACTATGTGTAAGCGAAGACCTAGAAGCAGTATCAATTCAGTGTCAGCAAGTACCCCAAAGCCTCAACTGCTCTGTAAATACGGTGTCCTGCTGGTTGACTCCAGAGCTCAGACAAGGGGTATACAACACAAGATAATCTGGGGAGCTCTCTTTGTGCTAGAAGAAAGTAAAGATGGGATTCTATGAAAAGAATGCAGGAATTAACTATAAAGGAGCTCCCACTGGCTAGTTATGGGACAGTTTGAGCATCAAAACAAAAGTAAACTAAATAGACTAAAACACATCAAATCACTAAAATACCTGAGAACATAATGATCTCTACCTAGAAGAGTAAGTTGTGATTTAAATTCAGTTAACATCTGTAAATTACCTTACTTTGAACTATTTTTTATTACATTAGTTGTCTTTAGTGTTACTTCCTTCTTAGAGCTGTTTGACAGTCTGGATGTATATGCATTTCACTTGAAATATACAGACTTGTATATTACCGCTGAAATCAGAGATGCCTTTTTCAAAATATTGTTTAGAAGTGAAAACTGTGCTGCTGGTCAGATGTTTGGTAGGAGTTTGATCATTATGGAAGAACCTTCACTATAGAAATAGTTTGAACTCTGGCTTTTAAGTTACAACTGCAGTGTATTCCTTGGGAAGTAGATTATGGAATGTCATGTATGAAATAATAGGACCATTCCATGTGGATTTCCCACAGGCATCTGAGGTTCAGCATGTACAAAACCAAACATCATCATCATCATCATTATAAATATTGGCTTTATTTTTTAAATCAATTTGAAAGAAATATCAATTGTTCTGCTTATTTATGCATTCATCAGTTGCTTCTTATATGTGCCCTGACTGAGGGTCAGACACACAACCTTGGTGTGTCGGAATGACACTCTGACCAAGGAGCTACCTGGCCAGGGCTAACTTTGAATTTTTAGCAGCACCACAGTTTGTACCCATTGGCCACATGTGAAAACTAGGAATAATCCCAGACTTCTTCACTGTGGTCAACTGTTCAATCTGTTTTCATCAGTTCTACTTCCTGAAATTTCTCTTCATTCAATGTGATAATGGCATTTTCCTTCATAAGTTTTCAGAAACAATCTAATCTTCTCTAGCTATGGTTCCTACCTTTTTGAATACAAAGACTCCATTTTAGTTCTGAAATACTGTAGTTCCTTTAGAAGACCACACTAAGACACATAATTAAAGTGCCAAACATTAAAGATAAAGAATCTTAAAAGAAGCAAAAGCAAAGAGTTACCTACAAAGGAGTTCCTATAAGACTGTCATCTGATTTCTCAAAAGAAACTTTGAAGGCAAGAAGGGACTGGCAAGAAATATTCAAAGTCCTGAAAAGCAAGGACCTACAACCTAGATTACTCTACCCAGCAAAACTATCCCTTAGAATGGGAGGGCAGATAAAGTGCTTCCCAGACAAGGTAAAGCTAAAGGAGTTCATCATCACCAAGTCCTTATTACATGAAATGTTAAAGGGACTTAATTTAAGAAAAAGAAGATCAGATCTATGAATATTAAAATGGCAACAAATTTATAACTATCAACAGCGGAATCTAAAAAAACAAACTAAGCAAACAAGCAGAACAGGAACAGAATCATAGATATGGAGATCACTTGGAGGGTTATCAGCTGGAAGGGAGAAAGGGGAGAGTAGGGGAAAAGGTGCAGGGACGAGGAAGCATAAATGGTAAGTACAAAATAGACAGGGATTTTAAGAACAGTGTGGGAAATGGAGAAGCTAAAGAACTTATATGCACGACCCATGGACATGAACTAAGGTGGGGGGATTCATGGAGGGAATGGGGGTACCTGGCGAAAAATTGGGGGAACAAAGGGAGAAAATTGGGACAACTGTAATTGCATAATAAATAAAATGTATTTAAAAAGTAAACATTTTAACAAAAAAATAGTAACTATACCTTTATATATAAAGAATATGCAAAGTGACAGCTTGTTTATATTGAATGATAGATAACATTTAAATGAATATTCTAAAAGTCATAATGATCTAAACATTTGATTATTTCTTTTCTACACAAACTTTTGGAGTTAGTAATTTGGAGTTAGTAATTTAAAAAAATTTTTTTAAGATTTTATTTATTTTTAGAGGAGGAGGGAAGGAGAAAGAGAGGGAGAGAAACACTGATGTGATAAACATTGATTGATTGCTTCTGATACGTGCATCCCTACCTAATGACATCCAGGGACCTAATGACAACCCAGGCATGTGCCCTGATCCATCCAGTTGGTGAATTTTCACTTTGCTGGACAATACCCAAACAACTGTGGGACACCCGTCAAGGCGTAATTTTTTTTGCTTTTTACTTATTTTTTAAATTTATTTTTATTGTAGCTTTTTTCATTACCAGTTATCCCCCTTATACAAGCTTTTCCCCGCAGCAAAAGCTTTTCCCCGCAGCAATCACCACACTGTTGTCCATGTTTTTTAGTCCTTTTTCCTTAATCTCTGCACCCTCCAGTCCCCTCCCCTAGAGCTGTCAGCCTGTTCTGTCTCTGAGTCTGTCTCAGTTTTGCGTGTTAGTTCAGTTTGTTCATTAGATTCCACATATGAGTGAAATCATATGGTATTTGTCTTTCTCTGACTGGCTTATTTCACTTAGCATAATGTTCTCCAGGTTCATTCATGCTGTCTCAAGGGTAAAATTTTCTTTTTACAGCCAAGGAGTATTCCATTGTGTAAGTGTCCCACAGTTTTATCCACTCATCCACTGATGGCACTTGGACTGCTCCCAAATCTTGGTGATTGTAAATAACGCTGCAATGAACATAGGGCTGCTTGTCTTCTTTTGAATTAGTGTTTTGGGTTTCTTCAGGTATATTCCCAGAAGTGGAATCACTGGGTCATAAGGTAGTTCCATTTTTAAGTATTTGAGGTATCTCCATACTTCTTTCCACGGTGGCTGCACCAGTCTGCATTCCCACTATCAGTGCAGAAGGGTTCCCCTTTCTCCACATCCTCGCCAGCACTTGTTTGTTGATTCATTGATGATGGCCATTCTGACAGGTGTGAGATGATAGCTCATTGTGGTTTTAATTTGCATTTCTCTGATGATTAGTGACGCTGAGCATCTTTTCTTATGCATATTGGCCTTCTGTATGTCTGTCCTCTTTGGAGAAGTGCCTATCTAGGTCCTTTGCCATTTTTTAAATTGGGTTGTTTGTCTTTTTGGTATTGAGTTTTATAAATTCTTTATAAATTTTGTATATTAACCCCTTGTCAGCTGTATCGGCAAATACGTTCTCACATTCACAGGGATGTCTTTTTATTTTGTCGATGGTTTCCTTTGCTGTGCAAAACCTTTTTTAGTTTGATGTTGTCCCATTTGTTTATTTTTTCTCTTGTTTCTTTTGCCTGGGGACACATTTACTGCCTGTGTTTTCTCCCAGGATTTTTATGGTTTTGTGTCTAACATTTAAGTCTTTCATCTGTTTTCAGATTAGTTTTGTGTGTTGTATAAGAAGGTTGTCTAGTTTCATTTTTCTGCACATATGTCTAATTTTCCCAACATCATATATTGAATAAACTGTCTTTAGTCCATTGTATGCGCTTGCTTCCTCTGTCAAATATTAATTGACTGTAAACATGTGGGTTTATTTCTAGGCTCTCTGCTCTGTTCCATTGATCTGTGTGTCTGTTTTCATGCCAATGCAATGCTCTTCTGATTACTATGGCCTTGTAGTTTGTTATTACGTAGCATGATTCCTCCAACTTTGTTCTTCTTTCTCAGGATAGCTGTTGCTATGCAGGTCTTTTTGTGGTTCCATATAATTTTTGAAATATGTGTTACAGTTCTGTGAAATAAGCCATCGGTATCTTGATAGGAATTGTGTTGCATCTATAGATTGCTTTTGGTAGCATGGACATGTTAATGGCGTTAATTCTTCCTATCCATGATCATGTATGTGCTTCCCCTTATTTGTATCTTCAACTTTTCTTTAGTGTCTTATAACTTTCTGAGTACAGGTCTTTTACATTCTTGGTTAGACTTATTTCTAGATATTTTATTCTTTTTGAAGCAATTGTGAGTGGGCGTGTTTTCTTAAGTTCCCTTTTTGATAGTTCATTATTGACATATAAAAATGCAACTTTTTTCTGGATATTAATTTTGTATTGACTTCATTTATCAGTTTTAGTAGTTTTTTGGTAGAATCTTTGAATTTCTTTATGCACACTATTAAGTCATCTGCAAGTAGTGATAGTTTTACTGCTTGCTTTCCAATTTGTATGCCTTTTATTTCTTCTTCTTGTCAGATTGCTGTGGTTAGGACTATGCTGAGTAAGAGAGGTGGAAGTGAACATTCTTGTTTTGTTCCCAATCTTAAGGGGAATGCTTGTAGTTTTTGCCTGTTGACTGTGATACTGGCAGTGGGTTTGTCATATATGGTCTTTTTACATTTAGGTATGTTCCCTCTATTCCCACTTTGCTGAGAGTTTTTATCATAAATGAGTGCTGGATTTTATCAGATGCTATTTCAGCATCCATTGATACGGTGATGTAGTTTTTATCCTTCATTTTGTTTATGTGGTATGTCACATTTTATATGCACTAAATTCTCTGTCTGTTGTCCCTGCTCAATATGTTCAGATATAATGGCCCATCAGGTATTTTATTACATTAGTTTTCCCAAAGAAGTCTCTTCCAGTGCCTTTTGAATTTCTTCTCTGTAGCTTTTAATACCTAACTCCCATTGTTTTTGTCCTCTTAAAATTGTCCCCTTCCCTTCCAAATACCTTTCGTGTAATTTTAGTGGCTTTTCAAGAGGGAATGAAGTTAAATGTGTGTCTAACAATCAGCAGATGGCCTTACTTTCCATTTAAGTTAAAATAGATTGTTTACCTCTGAGACTCTCAGTCCACTAACTTGTCTACATTCCCATTTTCACTAACTGCCTTCCCCATCTCTGTTCCAAATTCAGTTTTTTAAACAAAATAAGCCTTATTGAAATCATATTTAATTATGTTCTGAATCTCCTGTTGCCTTTAATCAGGAACTGTGATATCTTTTATTCTGTGTCTCTTAGACGATAGTATAATGTTTAGACCTCCATAAAATTTTTATATTTTGAAGCTTGTTTTTGGATATCCCTTTACTTCTTGCTCTATATTAGAAAACATTGTCATTTTTGGATACTCTTCGCTTACCTTAAGAATGTTTTGAAATGCATGGAGGTGTGTTTGATTGCCTTCGTGTTTGGGACATGCTATTGGCACATAGTACAGACTAAAGATCCTAAAGGCTCCTGAATGCTTGGAAAAGTCCTGCACAGTAAACAGTTGTCCCACTTAGAATGCCAGTAGTCAGTTTGGAGAAAAATTGCTTGAAAATTAAAGGGAAACTTGGCTCTGCCTTTTGACATAGTACTTGCCACAAGTCTCTCAAATGGTGTGGTTTTTTTCCTCCTCCTTGAGCAGAGGGACTTGGAAGCATGCTACATCTTTCTTTATCCTCATTGCTGCTTCCCAACCACTGCCTTCCTTACTCCCTAAAAAATGAAACAAAGGTAGGCAAACAGAAAATCACACCTCACTCTGAATTTTCTGCTACCTTTGTTACAGAGGGAACCTATCTTGATTGTATAAAAGTAATTTATAGTTCATAAACGTTAACTGTAACAATCAATGCTCATGGTTAATAATCTGTATGATCATATTATAAATGAAATAAGATCATTTCTCATTTAATAAATGTTCAATATATATATACAGCATGCCCTTTTCTGACCAGTTTATTGATAGATGTAGATTTATTTTTGGATATTGTGTACAGTTGTTACTAACTTTCCTTTTCATTATTATAAGCCAATAATTTTCAAATGCCTTTTGCTGCCTCTATTGCAACATCTTATGAGGGTTATTTGTTTAAAATGCAATGATAAGATTCCATTAATGCTCTGGCCAGGTTTGTTCAGTGGTTGGAGCATTGTCTCATGCACCAAAAGTTGCAGGTTCAGTTCCCAATCAGGGCACATACCTAGACTGTGGGTTCAGTCCCTGGTCAGGGTGGCAGTCGATTAATGTTTTCTCTCTCATATCATTGTTTCTCTCTCTCCCCTCCTCTCTCTAAAATCAATTAAAAAAAAAATTTCCTCCAGTGAGGATTAAAAAAAAATTCATTAACAACATGGCGGCTATGTTAGTAAAATGGGGTTCATTGTAATTCTATGTAAGGCATTGAACTGTGTCTAAATATTACATATTTTATATGAAGTTGCATTTTTAGTGGATTATTTTGTAAAAGTGTGTCAGAGCCAGAATATCAAATACTTACCTCATGTACTCTTTTGTATCTTTGATTTAGTGTGTAATGTTTAATACATTGTTTTCTTTAACTGTGTTTTGCATGAAGTAATGACTTGTGTTATTAATTGTTACCAACATGTCTTTTTGATTTCTAGGTTGTGGAAAATGCCCTTAAGGTGAACCCAGTATTAGGCCCACAAATGTTTCAACCAATTCTACCCTGTGTTTTCAGAGGTATTATAGAAGGGGAGGTAAGATTTTTATTGAGTTTCTAAGGACGGTATTGAGCCCTAGGGTTCTGTAGTTTTCATTATTTTCTGTCTTCACTGGGAAATTATTTCTTCATTGTCTTATGTAAAAGGAAAGCTTTTTAACATACTTGATTATTTTGAAGTAAATTCTGTAAATTTCACATATTCATACAGCTTTGTTTTTTTATTTTTCCACAAAGGAAAGGATCGATTTCCTTAGCTATCTCATCTCTCACACGTATGCATGTGTATTCACACACAAAGATTTGAAGCAGAGGAATGGCCAGAAAAAAGTGCTAGTTTTATTACGTACTGAATATCTGAAAACACAGGTTATGTTCTAAGTCCAGAACTTAAATAGATCCATGTAACTATGTATATTAAGATTGTGTAAAGTAATATAAATATATAAATATGACATTGATAAATATCCTTTTTTTGTTCTCTCTTTATAATATATATACACACACACATATAAACATACATATCTTAGACCTATAAATATACATATTACCTTATATGGTATATATATATTTAGTGAGAGAGTCAGGCAATGTGGACAGTTCATTCTAAAGAAGCAGTATGAAGAAGGATATTGTTATCTCATATCCCTGTTGTTTGTTACTCTGCCCGTGATTTTTTATAATGGTTTATCCTGTGCCTGAACACAGTTTTACATGTGCTGTATTTTCATTGTACAGAGATATCCTGTAGTGATGTCAACGTATCTTGGAGTAATGGGTCGAGTCCTGCTACAAAACACGAGTTTCTTTTCTTCACTTCTTAGTGAGATGGCACATAAATTTAATCAGGAGGTAAGAATCAGTTTATTTAAATTGAAGGAAGTCTTTATCCATAAAAAGATTGGAAATAATTTGGTGAAATGATGATTCCTTAAAAGTCTTATTGTATTAAAACTTTTATATTTTAAATCTTTAATAACTTACATTGTACCTGTGATTTGGGAGAAGAAAAAGAATATGTAAACGGCAATTGAAACTTATATTTTCTTCTCAAAATAGGCAATTTTATTCCACTGAACAATAGGCATATAGAAATGAATGGATGGCTGCAGCCGCACATTAAATGAAACAGACATATAATCGTGCACTGTTTTTGTTTCATTTCTTTAATTAACTTGTTCGTAATTCCATGCAATGAGTTGCCATTATCATTATTGGGGAAATTACCTTGTCCCCAGGGCTTATTTAAAAAATACTATAACTGAAACCAACCACTGTAATAAGTATGGAATAGGTTCTTAAGTAAGTTGGTTACTTGAGACTGTGTACATTATATTAAAATGTGGTTTTTATGTTTTAAGTCAGTCTGTTAAGATTTCTAAAATATATGCAATTTGTGAATTTTTTTGGTTTGTGGGCTGAAACAAATATAACTATTTCTACTTCAAGGAAATCTAGAGTAAGGAAATACAAATTCTAGAATACATATAATTTTTCTAGAATTAGGCTACTCTAATTAGAGAAACCACCTTTTGTTTTGATGAATAGGTTGGAGAGATTTTTCATTAGCTTTATTAAATTTAACTTTGATGGGTTAATTTAATGTTAAACAGTTAAGAGTTTATTCAGTTGAGTTCAGCAAAATTTGTTGGGTGATTTTAATAATATTATATTTAACAATAACATACATTTCATGTGTTATTTTAAATCATCACAATGAGATTATTCATGTGTTTATCTCATACATGAGAAATCTAAGGGTTAGAGAGCTTTAGTGACTTGCTCACATTTGCATGGCTAGTGAATGATAGAGTTGGTCTGCAAATGCCAGCAACCTAACTTCAGAGCCTAGTGTCTCAGAGACCACATTCCGCTGCCTCCTGCTTATCCCAGAACAGGCCTTGCTCCACTAGCCCCTGGAAACACTGGCTTGGACGAGCTTACAGTACTCTTTTAAGGGAGGGAGTACTTACGCAATTACAAGTTAGAATTGTAAGTACTATGTTAGAGCTCTGTCCAGAATGCTGTGGGAAGAATAAGAAAAGCCATCAACTGTGTTAAAATTTTTCTCAGTTTTTTTTAATAATAAAAAATAATAAAATTCATGTAACACAAAATGTACCCTCTTAACCATTTTAAGTATACAGATCAGTAGTGGTATTAAATATATTCATAATGGTGCATCGTCATCACCACTATCCATCCATCTTTGTAACTCCCTCTTGTAGAACTTGAACCTCTGCACCCATTAAACAGTGACTTCCCTATTCTCCCCTCCCCCTGCTTCTGGCAGCCACCATTATACTTCCTGTCTGATTTTGACTACTCTTAACTACCCGAGATAAGTGCAGTCATACAGTATTAGTTTCTTTTTGTGTGTGTGACACACATATTACTTAGCACAATGTGTTGAAGGTTCACCTATGTTAGTGGCAATATGTCAGAATTTCCTTCCTTATTAAGACTGAATAATATTCCTTGTATATACCACATTTGTTTATCCATTCATCAGTCAATGGACACTTGGGTTGCTCCCACATTTACTACTGTGAATAAAGCTGCTATAAATTTGGACACAGATGTACAAATATCTCTTTGGGACTCTGCTTTCAGTTCTTTTGGGTATAATCCAGGAGTGGAATTGCTGGATTATATGGTGGTTCTATTTTTAATTTTTTGAGGAGACACCATAGTGTTTTCCATAGCAGCCATACCATTTTAAATTTTCTCCCACAGTGCACAAGGGTTCCAGTTTCCTATATAGTTGTCAATGCTTGGTGTGGCCAGACTTTTTAAAAGTGGTTATAGTATTTCTCTCCTACCGTCAATGTGGGTCAGTTTTAGTTGCTCCTTAAGCTACACTAACACTTGGTACTCAGTGTCAGTCTTTTTTATCTTAGCATTCTAGTGGATTTCTAATGGAAATCTCATTGTGGTTTAACTTGAATTGTCTTGATTACTAAAGACTTCCCACATCTTTTTACGTGCTTGCTGCTCATTTGTGTATTTTCTGTAAAGTGTTTAAAATCTTTTGCTAGTTTTTAAAGTTTATATGTCTTTTTCTTGAGTTGTAAGAATTCCTTAATGATCAGGAATAGTTTTCTAGGTTTAAGCTTTGTCAAGTATTTATATGGGAATATTTTCCCCAATCTTTAGCTTTCCTTCTCATTTTTTCATTAATGTATCCTTTTGAGACCAGAAGCTGTTTATCAGTTTTCTAGTTTATCACTTTCTGTTTTTTATGGTTCAGACTTTTGTGTCTGATCTAAGAAGTCAGCCTACCTGAAGGTAATGAAGGTTTTCCCCTTTGTTTTCTGGAAGTTTTTATAGTTTTAGCTTTTATGGCCACTGCTTCATTTTGAGTTAATTGTTTTGTAAATGATGATAGATAAGGTTCAGTGGTTACAATGTATGTTATGTATGTATAACACATATACATATACACATATGTAAATACATACACATATACATGTTTTTGTATGTTATGAGTTATTCCAGAATGATGTCTCGGAAAGACCTATCTTTTCCCCATTGACTTTCCTTGGCACTTTTGTCAAAAATTTACAAGGGTAGGCAAAAGTTGGTTAAATTGCCAGCCATCTTTACCTAAAAGATAAAGCATAAGTAAGATTACACAATAATGACAATAATAATGACAAGTAAATAATACAGTAAATAATAATACAAGAATAAACTGTTTCTCATACTCACAACTGTAAACAGACTTTTGCTCACCCCTGTGTGTGTGCATCTTTTTGTTTCACTGATCTGATTGTTTACTGTTGTGCTATCATTAGTATCTTGGTTAGTTATAACAGATCTTGAAATAGTATGTATCCTCCACCTTCGTTCTTGTTTAAAGTAGGTGTGGCCATTCTATCTAGGTCCATCCCATTTCTGTATCAGTATTAGAATTGGTCCACTGACTTCTACAAAAAAAGCCTGAAAATTCCTGCTGGGGTTTTAAGTTTATGTTGATTTTATAGATTAATTTCTAGGTTTTATAAATTAATTTAGGGAGAATTTTTTTATCTTAACAAGGTAGAGTCTTCTAATCTATAAACATGGATATATATTTATTGAGGCGTTCTTTTAGTGTTCTCAACAATGTTTTGTAGTTTTCATTGTATACATCTTGCACGTATTTTGTGAAATTTATGCTGGATTTTAATGCTATTGTAAATGGTGTTTTGAGAATTTCAGTTTTCATTTGTTCACTGGCAATGAAGAGAAATGAAATTGATTTTTATATTGTAAGCAAGTATCATTGCTTAATATGATAATGATTTGTGCTACCATTTATATAGCTTTATAAATAGTGTTACAATATCTATTTATATAAAAATAAGACCGTAAATTTTTAAATTTATGTTTACTTTTAATTTTTAAATATTTTTAATGTCATTTTACCTCAAATAATTGTTGGTAACAGCATGAATTGAATCTGGAAGTGCATCACCCAGCAAGGTATACATTTGCACGAATGGGGATCTGAAAACCAACTCTCCTTGTTTTTAGTCTTGCAGGGGTGCCAACCTTTTGGCGTCTCTACGCCACACTGGGAGAAGAGTTGTCTTGGGCCACACATTTAAATACATTGTCACTCATAATCACAAAAAAATCTCATAATGTTTTAAGTAAATTTACAATTTTGTGTTGGACCACATTCATAGCCGTCCTGGGCTGCATGTGGCCTGTGGGCCGCATGGTTCAACACCCCTGAAGGTAATTTGCTTCTATGTAGTCTTACACTTAACATCAAGTTTATACTCAATATACTTTACTTACCCAGCACTGAGTAATGGATAGTTCTTTAGGTGCTATGCATTTGAAAGTCATCATAGGGGAAATTTTCTGAAATTATTTTATCTCAATCATCATTTAAAGAAATACATGAAAATAGGCCACTTCTATTGGGCCAAATATCATAATATAGAGAAATAATGACCTCTGTTAGGTGCTGGTACTGCTCCAAGTCCATTGGCACTATGAAGGATTGAGGAGAAAGCTATTGTTGGTTCAGACTTATTTCTGACACTGTATTTAAACCACAGGCTTTTCATGGAATACTTCTTTTTGCACTTTTCATTGTTTTCACAAAGAATTTGACAAAAATTGTCAGGCCAGCATGTTTGAGTGTAGAGCCTAGGGGAATGAAATGAAGGAAATACTGAGTTCAAATGTCTACTTTTAACTGTTGAGTACAGATTTAAAGAACATGAAAAGCATGTGCTGGAATTAAATGGGTCTAGACAAATGAGTTTCAGTAAGTCCATGTAGTTTTGAAGCAAGCAAGGATTTTGGACAAAGGTTTGTCTGGCCTAAATACTTGGAAACAGTTGTGAACAGCAGTGAGGTGGTAGAGAAAGCCAGTTAACTGAGTGATTTTGTATCTTTAGGAAAGGACCTGGGTTAATTGCAGAAGTTACCATTAGACAGTTTTTCCTCTAAGCATTTACTATTCACATCTTGCACAGCCGTTTGTTTATATTGAATGAATGATGAAGTCTTTGGATTAGTCACCTGTTTACAATGTAGAACCTTGGGGTGTTAAAGAGTGATACTTTTGCTGTAGGAAAACTTACTGGCAAATGACAGTCGTATTTGCAGACCCTTTTATTGGTGGTCTTCCATTTTCTTCTGAGTGGTAGCCTTTTCCTTGGTATACATAATAAGTACTGCGGGACTCAGGATGGGGAAAAGCACTTTTAGGATGATGGTGTTTGCCAGATTTTTTTTTTTTGCCAGATTTTCATTGAAATCATCTCATTTTAGTTTGTACCTCACCTTGCATTCTTTTGTTCGTGGTGTCTTGAGTTAGAGCCTCTCCGATTTCATTTTTCTAGATAATGTACCTTTAGAGTCCCTCAGCAGTGGGGAAGGGAATCTAGAAGGTTCTGATTGTTCCTTAGCCAGTTTTTCCCCCCCTCAGCCAGTTTTTTTTTTTTTTTTTTCGTTTTGTTGTTTTTTTGTTTTTTGTTTTTTTATCTTTGCCACACCTTTGTCTTCTCAGCTGCCTGTTCGTTACAGGGTTCTGTGGACTCAATCGTCTTGCATTAGACTGTGGTTACCCTGCCAGGCAGTTTGGTTTCAGACTTTTCCATTCTGCCGAGTCACTCACCACTCTTTCATCCTCCTGCCATCATCTAAATACATGTCGCTGTCCTTACTTACTGTAATTTCTGCTCATTATGAACCTCGTGGGGTTATTTCTTTGCTTTTTATGTTTCTTTTTTCTCCTTTTAGCGGGAGTTCAGAAGGAGCCAGCAAATGCATATGTTCAATACTAAGGTTGTTTTCACAATGTCAGTGTGCCTCTAGGATAAATAACTTTATTATAAAGATTTAGTACAGTGTTTGCAGCTGAATTTGAGAGATACCTATCTTTCTACAAAACTAAGACTGAACTTGATTATTAAGTATGTCCTTGTTTTCTAGAAACATTGTCATCTCATTCTTTCTGGCAGTATTCTTTAATTTGGACTTCATAAATTTCGGGGAGAGTGAGAAATTTTGGTAACTTACTCCACATTCAAAAAATTTTTCACACTAAGGAGGTGACTCTCCTGAAGACCTGCCACTTAGACTGTAAGATTTTTTCTTAATCAGTCCTAAGTGTTTGACTTAAAACTGCATATATAGCCCTGGCTTGGTGGCTCAGTTGGTTGGAGCATTGTCCTGTACAACAAAAGGTTGCAGGTTCGATTCCTGATCTGGGGACATACCTAGGTTGTGGGTTCAATGCCCTGTCAGGGCGCATACAGGAGGCAACTGATCGCTGTTTCTGTCTCACATCCATGTTTCTCTCTCTGCTTTCTTGTCTCTCTAAAAATCAATAAACATATCCTTGGGTGAGGATTAAAAACACTGCATACATCTTTCAAATTCTAGAGAGATCATAGGTACTTTTTTGTTACCACACAATGAGCTGACTGATTCATGAAATCTTATGTAAAAATGACATTTTGTTTTTTGAATAGCAGTTTTATGGTTAGACAAAGAAAATAACATTTAGAGAGAAAAGATCATCATTTGCCTAAACATTTTCTATTCTGCTTTACAGGAATATAATGCTATAAAATGACTTTATTCTTCTACTAAGATATATTTATAATTTGCACCCTTTAAAACTATAGCAGTGCTGGAACCAGTTGGAAATAAAGTTTTTTTTTTTCCTATAGTAGGTAATTATTTAATTGGTATCAGTGTGATTAGTTTATATCTGCACTTGCCTGGGTGGAATTTGGCAAACATTATCAAAGTACAGAAATCCCATCATCTTTTCATTGTATGCTTAAGGAATGTTTTGATTTTAGAAATTAGGTCTCTGAACATAATGCAGAATTTTTTGTTGCTCCATGATTTGCTATAAATGGTCATTAACATTTGTTACAGTTGTTCTGTTTCTGTTTTTGTGACCTTAGTATTTAGTTGAGAGGAACCAAGTTGAGTTTTTAATGTATACATGTGAAATTTTCATTTCCTTGTTTCATATGTCTTCAGTGTTTTTCTTTTAGACTTAGGATTAAGTTCAAACTCCCAAATGTAGGTTTGCCTACACAGGCCTACCATAATTGTTCCTTATCCTTATCTCTTAGCCTCCTTTTAGAACTCCTTGATCCAGCTGTTCACTACTCAGGATAATTTTTTTTTAGGAGGGAGGAGAGGGGAGAAAAAGAAGGAGAGAAACATTGATCAGTTGCCTCTTGTACACCCCAGCCCAGGACCGATCCTGCAGTTCAGGCATATGCCCTGACCAGGAATCAAACTAGCAACTGACCTTTCACTTTGCAGAACGACTCCCAACAAACTGAGTCACGCCAGCCAGGGCCAGGACATTTTTCAGTCTCTTAGAAACACCTGTTGCCCTCTTGCTTCAGAGTCCTGGTATACAGGCTGTTCCCTCTACCTAGAACACTTCCTCCCTACCTCTTTCTTTCCTTTAGTTGATTTTTAATCCTTTTTTGATTCTATTATAAAAATAAACTCCTGGATAATTTAGCCCCAATCCTTCCAGATCTTTTTTAAATGTGTCTGTAATACTGGGAACTATGCATTTGTCTTCAGGGATATTTGCTCCATCCTAGCTCTGGCCCTGCTTGTGTATCTATTTATTTTTTAAAGATTTTATTTGTTTATTTGTAGAGAAAGGGAAGGAAGGGAGAAGGAAAGGGAGAGAAACATCCATGTGTGGTTGCTTCTCATGTACCCCCTATAGGGACTAGAGAACTGGCCCACAACCCGGGCATATGTCCCTGACTGGGAATCGAAATTTGCAGGCTGGTGCTCAGTCCACTGAGCCACACCAGCCAGGGCATTAAGTGAGATTTTGTATTGAAATAAATTCATGCCCATTTGTTTACATATTGTTTATGACTGATTTGGTGTATTGAATAGTTGCAACTGAGACCTTATGGCCCACAAAGCTTTAAATATTTACCGTCCTTTGCAGAAAAAAGATTCTTTGTAGAAAAAGATTGCCGTTGCCTTCTATTTTAATTGCTTGTTTAATTATGACGGAGAGGTATTTAGATTTCCGGTTTTAGTACTGGAGATCAACTTTGAAAACTCAGTGTTGTTAAATGCTGTTAAGTACTTTTTCATAAAGGAAATAAATGTAAGTTATAAATAAATAAAATTAGATGATAGAGATATTTGTCTTTACTGATTGTGTCTTTATTTCAACCAGCTATATTACTGTAGCTTCAGTTGTCTTTATGCAAGAAGTGTAATGTTAAAACTAGGAACTATCTTTTTTTTTTTTTTAAGATTTTATTTATTTTTAGAGAGAGGGGAAGGGAGGGAGACAGAGGGGAGAGAAGCAGCAATGTATGGTTGCCTCTCACATGGCCCCCACTGGGGACCTGGCCTGCAACCCAGGCACATGTCCCGACTGGGAACCAAACCGGTGACCCCTTGGTTCCCAGCCCACGCTCATTCCATAGAGCTACACCAGCCAGGGCAAGGAACTATCTTGAGCTAGTAATTCTTGCAGTATCTGATAGATGTCTCTGTATTTATATCAATTTTAAATAATCACTGAGTTCGCTGTGGCATCTTATGACACAGTACACAGTTTAAGGGACTCAAATATAAATAATTTTCTTGAACTAATAAGAAATTAGAAACTAACAGAGATTTGACATTAAATGCATTTGTTTTATAGGGTGCTAGAAGTGGCAAGTGTTTATAAGTAAATCCTGAGATTCACTGATTCACTTTCAGTCTACAAGATCAATACTCTGTTTGTAACTTACTTTATAGATTCTAACTGTATCAGTCAGGGTTCTCCAGAAAAATAGAAATGTGTGTGTGGAGAGAGAGGAGAGATGTGTGTTTGTGTGTGTATGTGCATGCACACAAGAGATTTTAAGGAATTAGCTCATATGATTGTAGAGACTGGCAAATTTTAATTTTGTAGGGCAAGCTGAAACTCAGGATTATTATGTTACAGTCTTTTTGAAAAAACTTATTACAGTTGACATAATATTAGTTTTAAGGGAACAACATAGTGATTTATCATTTATGTACTTTACAAAGTGACCACAATAAATCTAGTAACCATCTGTCACTGTACATAGTTATTACAATATTATTGACTTTATTCCCCATACTGTACATCCCATTCCTTTGATCTGTTTTTTAACTGGAAGTTTGTACTTCTTAATCCCCTTACCTTTTCTGCCCAAGCCCCCAAATCCCTCCTCTCTGCAACCATCATTTTGTATCTGTGAGTTTGTTTCATTTTGTTCATTCATTTTGTTTTTTAGATTCCACAAATAAGCAAAATCATGTAGTATTTGTTTTTCTCAGCCCAACTTTTCACTTAACAATAATCTACCAGGGGTGTCCAACCTTTTGACGTCTCTGGGCCACACTGGAAGAAGAGGAGTTGTCTTGGGCCACACAGTAAATACACAAACACTAACGAAAACTGATGGGCAAAAAAAAAAATAGTGTTAAGTAAATTGACGATTTTGTGTTGGGCCGCATTCATAGCCATCCTGGGCCCCATGTGGCTCACGGGCCACGAGTTGCACACCCTGGGGGCACATCCATATTGTCATAAATGGCAAGATTTTATTCCTTTTTTATGTCTGAGTAATATTCTATTGTATGTATGTACCACATTTTCTTTATTCATCTGTTGGTGGATAGTCTTGAAGCAGGATTTCTTCTTTTCAGGGAAACTTAGTTTTTGCTCTGAAGACTTTCAGCTGATTGAATGAAGCCCGACACACATGCAGGGGTGTCCAACCTTTGGGCGTCTCTGGGCCACACTGGAAGAAGAAGAGTTGTCTTGGGCCACACAGTAAATACACGAACACTAAAGAAAACAAAACAATCTCATAATGTTTTAAGTAACTTTATAATTTTGTGTTGGGCCGCATTCATGACCATCCTGGGCTGCATGCGGCCTGCGGGCCATGGGTTGGACACCCCTAAATTTAGTCAACTCATTATAAATGTTAATCAGATCTACAGAGTACTTTTACAGTAGCATCTAGACTGGTGTTTGAACAAACAACTGGACACCTTAGCCTAGCGGAGTTGAATGAATCTATTTAGTTCTCAGAATTAATTGGCTCTCAAGATTGATTGGAGTCAAATTCTAGTTTGCTTAAATTATTTTTTTTTTTGGCTCAAGGCTTGCCCTGAATTCTTGTATTCTAATTCTGTGGTTTGCTGGAATTGAACTTCAGCCATGCATGAGGTTTTAGCCTGTAACAGTACCTATCCACAGGTAAATACTATTTCAAATATTTGAGATGCCTCTTGGTCTTTTTTTCAGATGGACCAGCTCTTGGGCAATATGATTGAAATGTGGGTTGATCGCATGGACAACATTACGCAGCCTGAAAGAAGAAAACTTTCGGCGTTGGCTTTGCTTTCTCTTCTGCCATCTGATAATAGGTGAGGAAACAATTTTGTAAAATTTATTTCTTTAAAACATCAAAATATTAGCACCGTGCACTGTTCTGGCCATTTGGTATTGCCGTGCATTTCTGGGCTGTGTTGCTTAATGTACTGTATTTTTCGGACTATAAGACACACCGGACCATAAGACGCACCTAGGTTTTAGAGGAGAAAAATAAGAAAAAAAATTTTGAAGGAAAAATGTGCTAAAATATTTAATAACATAGATAGCATAATGTTTCACCAATGTAAATGTAAACAGAACTCACAGCGAGCCAGATAAGCTACATTCAGACTGTAAGACGCACCCCCATTTTCCTCCCAAATTTGCGGGCGGGAAGGTGTGTCTTATAGTCTGGAAAATATGGTATATCTCTCCTAATTTTGTTAGTAGTTAATGATGTGGCAAGTGTTAGTCTAGATCTAAAAATATGTGAATGAAAGTGGTGGGCACTGCAGTTTAATAGTCATATTCATTTTACCAATTAATTTGATTCTTGTCTGAATTTCCATTTTTTTTTTAATAATAACCAGATTTTATTAGACTTATTTTAGGTCCTCTTTTTATATCGATATGTTAAATATATAATACTTTCAATATCAGTAGCACTTTATGAATTATCCTCCTGGTAATTCAAAAGTATCTTACATAATGTTTATTAATTTGGGTTATGTATAAAGAAACTTGTAAGTTCCTTCTGACATAGATGAAGTCATTATATTATACTTTACAAACTTTGTTAAAATTCCCATTTCCATAAAACAAATACAGATCACTTTGATTTGGAAATCTGAATAAGAATATGTTTTCTTTGCTTTTATTCCTAGCTTTGTGGAATTGGCATTGTGTGCCCCCTTTTTTACTGCTTTTAATTTTTTTTTTTAAGATTTTATTTATTTTTAGAGAGAGGGGAAGGGAGAGAGACAGAGAGGGAGAGAAACAGTAATGTATGGTTGCCTCTTACATGGTCCTCACTGGGGACCCGGCCCGCAACCCAGGCATGTGCCCTGACTGGGAATCAAACTGGGACCCTCTGGTTCCCAGCCTGTGCTCAATCCACTGAGCTACAGCAGCTAGGGCTTTACTGCTTTTAATTTTAAAGGTAAAAAAATAGGCCTTAAGACTTAATACTATGGGAAGAATAATGATAATATATTAGATATTTGTTTTAGGGAATTTTTAGAGCACGTGCATCCTAGTGATAAAATAAATCCAGTTAGCTTCAGAAATCCTTTATAAATATATATGTATTATTTATTTTTATCATGGTAATTTGGATTAAGTACATAGGCAGTTGTTTTGTCCTCACATGATAGCAACAGTTAATAATTATTGAGCACTTATATTTTGCTAAGTGCTTTCACTTAATACCATTTAATTTTAAAATAGTCTTGAGGTATAGACACAATTATCTTCTTTTTTATAGAGAAATAAATAGCTTAAAAATGTCAAGTAACTTGCCTGGGATCTGGCATGTGGCATGCCAAAGAGCAAATTTTGGCCTTGGGCAACGAGAAGCCAGGGCTTGTTCTTTTTATTTGTAATCTTCATCCAAAGATATGTTTATTGACTTGAGAGACACAGAGAGACAGAGACATCGATGTTAGAGAAAAACATCCATGTGAAAGAGAAACATTGATTTTTTGTTTCCGTATGTACCCCAATGTGGGATTGAACCCACAACCACTCTTAGTGTATGAAGCGATGCTCCAACTAAGTGAGCCACCTGGCCAGGGCCAGGGATTGTTCTTTGAAATACCAGGTGGTGCTGCTTCTCGGGGGGACTTGCATAAGAGTTTCCTGTTTCCTCTGTGAAATTCAGTGGCATCTTATTTATTTTTGAAGCCAAATTCAAGCTACCTACATTTTAACTTATTGTTGCTTTTCCTTTTCTTAGTGAAAAAAACTTGAGAATTATTCAGGTATTTAAAAATTAAATGCTGAAGAACCTGGTCTTTGGCAGTAGTCAACATTCTGTAAACATTTCTTGAAAAAATTAATGAATGGAAAAAATATTAAGGTTAAAAAAGCATGTTAGAGATTTTTCTAATATAAAGTAGAGATTATTGAGGGTACAATAAAAATGATACAGGTTAAGAAATGTTTTTTAAAAGTGATATAGGTTAAGAAACACTTTTATGAGAATACTGTTTGCTTCATTATTTAATTTTACGTAAGTGTACAGTTCAAAAATATTTTACATATATTAGTTGTGGAAATAGTTGGCTTCCACAAGGTAAATATAAGGCTTTTACAAGTCTAAGGTATACTTAGACTGGGGCTATGTCAATCTATATAAATTGAGGGGCAGAATTTAATAAGGCTAGAAATTCTCTTAAACATTAACATTTCAGATATAAAGGTTGTGAGAGATAGCTTTGTGATAGGAAGATCAGATCTTAATTTTGTTTTTAAAATGAAGTAAGTATTAAAATATCTACTGGGCAGTAGTGAATTCATGTCATTTTATAGGTACCAAGAAAGTCTTGAATAATATAATAGAGAATTTTAAAGAGTAATGATTTAATTTTTAAATGTTCTTAATTGATTACTGACTAAAGAAGCACTGACAGATACAGAAAATGTAATGATCTGAAAAACAAAAAAAAATCTAAATTGCTCTAGAAGTTTGCCACATAGTCATTGGCCCACAATATAACTTAGGAAGATTTATATTCACATAATTTAATGGAAGGTAATGTTGACATTGAAGTCAGCAGTTTTATCATTTCCTCTTACAGACTTTCTTCTACTTACAACTACATAGTTGTTGGAGTTTGAGGAAAGTTTTCTCCCTTCCACATCTCCAGTTTCCTACTTTATTTCCCATGTAATAGTAATTTCCTGTTTCTGTGTTTCTTAGACTTTGCAGTAAAACTTTTTACTTGCCTGAAATAAGCAGGTCTAGAGAATAACGTTGGTAATGATTTTCTTATCGGGCTAAATTAGGAAATGTTATTTTCTTCTCCTTTCATTATAATGGATTCTCAAGTGCAGAAATACGCTGTTCTAAAGCAACCCTGCTTTTTCTAAACCACGGTACTAGTGTCTTTGGGCCAGGTGATTGTTTGTTAAGGGACTGTCCTATGCAGTGTAGGATGTTTAGCAGCATCCGCCTGGTTTCTGCCCACTAGATGTGCTTAGTAGAACCTCCCATGTCCCATGTCCAGTGTAGAATCACTGCTGTAAAGAATGACCATTTGGGAAATTAGTAAACTCTTTTGCCCTAAACCACAACTTCTGGTTCAGAAATTCGATAAAGACTGTAGACTTGATAACCCTACTCAAATCCCAGTGCCGTTCACTTGTGAATGACTGTGGCCAAGTAATTCCTCTGTGCCTAACTAAGTTTAGTTGTTTTTAAAATCAAGATTCTAATAGTGTCGTAAACGTTCAGTGAGTTTACGTATGTAATATCAAACTGTCTGGATAGATAAGGTTAGCTGTTTTTATTTATTCTTCCTCTCTCATTCATCCATCTGTCATTCAATTACCTTAGCCCAAAGTTCTGAAAGCTTAAGTCACTGTACGTGCGTTCATGTTAAATTCAGTTCATTGAGTATCTGTATACCTGTTTGTGAATTCATTTAAAAAAGGTGCTAACCACCTATGTCCTAAGGAATGTGTCACCTTCTGCTTGACGATATTTTACAGTATTGTGCATTATCACCAACTTAATGACACATGAATTTGCGTAGTTTACTCCATGCAGTCTTGTTATGTCTTCTTGGTCACTTTCTGAAAGCAGTGCAGTCTTTTTTTAATTGTACAGTGCAGTTGTCTCGTCTCTTTTTGTTTTACTGTTTCTTTAGCTGTAATAATTCCAAGTTTGAATTTTCTCCCTTTCTTAGGGTCTATAATATTTCTACATAGAGGGAGTAAAGGTTTCTTTAGCTAATTTTTATATGAAAATAAGATTATTTACATATACAGCTTTTAATGTTTTCCAAAACGCTTCCCTCCAAAGGCATAGATTACACTTCAGTCTAGGATCAGGTGTTGCATGTCGCTGCTGTGTCTTTGTAGTCTCTTTCTCTTTAATGTCACTTCCTGAGTCTTCTATCTCTCTAACGGGTAACATTTGTGAAGAATACAATCCTTTTCCGTCTATCCTTCTCTCCCTTTCCTCAGCCCTTCCCTGCATTCCATCCCTCATTCCCTCTGTCTCAACAGAATGAACTGTTCCTCATTGGAGTGTTTCTGATGTTTCCTCATGATTAGATTCAGGCTGGAATATCTCATAAGTGCTGTTGTGTCCTTCTTGAAATATATCTGGCGGCACATGGTATCCATCTGCTTCTCATTAATGATGCTAATTCTGGTCCAGGTGTTGTCTGATTTCTTCACTTTGTAGTTACTATTTTTTCTTGCAACCAAATAGCAATCCATATCGAGATATTGCTTCTCATTAAAATGTCGCCTGACATTGAGCAGAATGATAATATTTTTTATTGTTACTGGACTATTTTTCATTGTAGACACCATTTTAAATTTTGATTTTTGGGTCCATACATAACTTTTAAGATCCATAAGATTAGTGACTTCTGTTGTAAACCATTCTTTATGTGTAAATTCACCTTAATTGTTTTATGCATAGGTGTTGTATCTCTAAATAATATAGATGATATATGCTTAAAATACGGTACTAAAACAGTTATTCTCTTTATTTATACATTTTTGTACTTGTAGTGGAATTTCTGAATGGAAAAGAAAATAGATCTGTGTCAGTACTTGAAGCATGAGATTATTTGAAGACAAAGATAGTATAAAAGAAGAAAGAGAGAAAAATAAATCAGTGAATGAGTCAATTTCCTGAAAAGAAAAGGGAGGAAGTCCATGTAGGAGGCTGAGTGTAATGTTCAGAAATAGTTCTAATGAAAACTAGTAGGAATCAGAAAAGGGATATGAGGAACCATTTTGATGTGTTATATTCCAGAGCAAAACCAAAATGTCAGAATTCAGATTGCAGAGAATTATTATGAATTGGAGATCATATGAAGAAGACTTGACTAAACATGTTATAGGATTTGAAGTTCATGAGATTATAAATTCCCTAAGTAATGTGAACTGCTGTGAATGATAGTACTTAATCAAAATACAGGGAAACGTACCTTCATTTCACTCCAGTGGGAAGCTGGGAAACTTTCGAGTTCTAATCTCAAATTTGAGTGGTGCTGTGATCATAGCAAGTAGGAAGATGAAGAATCTTTGAATTCCATTCCTGCATTAACAGAAAAGCTAAACTTTGTTTTTCTTGATATTAGAATTTTGCTGTATATCAACTGGAGAGATAAAATGTATTATTTACATTTGTTATTTTTATAGTCACTTTAGTTTACTGCAGTTTACTTTGGTTTTTATGGTATGAATAAAACAGGTTTCATTTTTTTCTCTCACTTTTCCTTGGTGTAATTTTCTTAAAAATGTTTTCTAAGATTTAATAAATAATTTTTTCAGCTTTGGATATTTCTGGAACAATGGACAATGTTAATTAATGTCCCTATTTATCACCTTGAATCTTTTTTCTCTTTAAACTTTATTTTGATTTTGATGCATAATATCTGTAACTTTTTTTAAACTCTAAGGGAGGAAAAGGTTTTCCTTGACTTTCTCAGAGCAGCTGCAAGAATTTTTAAAATATACAATACCTGGGATTTAGTCAGGGGCACTGACCTCTCTTCCCTTAGATTGTCAAATAAGAAAATGACCACAGCCAAATACAACAACAGCCACCTGGTGTGAATGAATCAAAATTATACCTTTTTTTTTGGTCATGTTGGCAAAAAATATATTTTTTGGTGTGCCACAGAATTTTAGTAATTAGTTTATGTGTGCTGCAAGAGGAAAAAGGTTAAAAATTGCTGACTTAGAGTCCCTACCTTGGTGTGGAAATTAAGTAAATGAAGACAAGATCTACAGGAGAAAAGCGTACACATTTAATGTTTTTACATGATACAGGAACCTTCATGAGGAAATGAAGACCTAAAAAATTGTCAAACCTGTGAGTTTTTGACATGCTAGGTTTGATGTAGAGTGGATGCAAAGTTGTGGAAAGATATGATAAGGACAAAGGGTTTGAGATAAGTGCAGTAAAGCTGGGGAACTTTTTCTTTGTGTTCTGTTCAGAGTCCTTCTGTCTTTGGAGATAAGGTTGCTCTTTTCTTCCCAGTATAGAGAGGGCACCTCTCACATGAAGGTTTTATAACCTGTTTCAGGGCTGAAGGGAAAGAGGGTATGGGGTTGTGGCTGGGAGTTGGGAAGGTCAGAGAGACCTTCCTGCTTCTGCTGTTTTCTTAAACATTTTTAGCATCAACTTAAAGTATTCAGTATGCCAAGGTGCTGTATTTGGGCGTAGCATGTCCTGAACCCCATCATAACTCTTAAGTTGTATGACACAATTGAAAAACCCATGAGGCATACTTTATTTCACTCTGTATGTTACTGAAAATATGAAACAAAACGACGTGAGGAACATAGCTCCTATGCCATCTTTACCTAATTCATGTCATTTGTTGTTTTCTTTTTTGGTTATTGTTTTCTTATTTTTTTATTCATAAAATAAAAAATAACAATAGCCAGGCACAAAGGGTATTTGTGAGAAATGAATCATTTGATAGAGATCTTTTATTATGTATGTACCCTAATTTTTTTATTATCATAGAAAGATAATGCTTGGTATTACACAAAGTATTTCGTATAGAAATAATTCATATCATTATCTGAAGTTGTTGCCTTTTTTAAAAGATTTTACTTATTTATTTTTAGAGAGAGGAAGGGAAGGAGAAGGAGAGGGAGAGAAACATCAATGTGTGGTTGCCTCTCTCATGCCCTGTACTGGGGACCTGGCCCACAATCCAGGCATGTGCCCTGACCGGGAATTGAACCAGTGACCCTTTGGTTTGCAGGCTAGCACTCAACCCACTGAGCTACACCAGCCAGGGCTAAAGTAATTGTCTTGATGTGAAGTAAAGCTGCTTTAATATTGAAAGGGAATTATAATCTCTAATTGTATTATCACTGATATTTTAAGTGTATTGTTACGGTACTGGCAATGTTAATAAAAGTCAGAGTTAAAAATCCTAAGCAGTCGTCAGCCTTTTGGAAAATTATGACTAAACAAAATACCATATAAACAATTTATAATCAAGTCTTTAAATCTTTACCTTGAAATATTACATTATATGCATTTGTATTAAAAGATTCAAAACTAATTCACATGTATATGTAGTAAAGTGTCATTACAGGGCCTCTTTCACTCTTCTCAACTTTTCTTGCCAGAGGTGACCTTTGTCAGTAATTTGGTATGCAACCCGATATCATTATACACCCTAAGGTACATTACTGTGTATACAGGGTGGGGCAAAGGTAGGTTTACAGTTGTCTGTATGGAAAATAATATGATCATTAATTATTAATGACAAGAATAATCTGTGTTTCACACACTCAAAACTGTAAACCAACTTTTGTCCCACCCTGTATTAAGGCACTAATTGGTAGTAGTTAATATTTCTTATACCCCTGACTTCTTTTTGAAAAATTAAGAAGACAACGACCATAGAGGGTAGTGTAACATTTGTGTTCACTATTCTAAATTGCTTGCTGTTTTGCTACCTGTTCTTTTAAGGTTTGAATATGTATTCAAAAAAACCTAAATATTTTATTCATTTAAAAATTCACAAAATTATATTACTCTGTGTACATTTCATTTCAACTTACTTTTTCCACTCAGTAGCTATCTGTTGTTGGTGTACAGAGTTTGTTCATTCTAAAAATTTTAAGTTTTTAGGGTTTGGGGGTTTTTCTTTTTAAAAAAATACTTATTTTTAAAATTATGCAGTATTTAGGTGTGTGCATTAGGAAAACTCAAATTAACTGCATTCTGAAAAATAAGTTCCTGAGATTTCCTTTCAACAATACTTTCGAAACACAGATAAAATTACTTCCTGTCTCTCAGTTTCCTGTCTCCATGGCAACCTCTGTTTTATACACTGACTGTGGAGGAACCAATGTGAAGAGTGGTGTTTCCTGAGCAAACAGTGATTTAAAAAAAAAAAAAAGGTGGAGGGCTGGAGGTCAACGGTACCACAGAAAGAAATGGAGTTTAGAAATGTCTTCAGATTTAGGAAGAAAGCCTTTACTTGAATCAGCCGGGTGTTAATAATACGAATTTCCTGTTCTTGGTAAGACTATTGATTTAAATATGAACGTTAGCTGAAACAAAAAATAATTTGATTTGTAAAAACCTATAGTTTCAAGAGTTTAATTGTTCTGCAATGAATTTGTATTTTCATAAATTATAATTTTATTTAATTGATATTTGACTTTAAGTTAATAAAGGGACATACTATGTCTAAAGACTGGTATTCCTGTGTCATCATTTTTCACTTGTTACAGTAAATTGTAATATTTTAAATGAGCTTAGTAAACATTTTATTTTACAGTTCATTAAATTTGAATTATTATTTTAGCAAAAAGTGGGTTAATGTCCTGGAGGTGTTAATAATTCTAGAACATACTCCAAACTCATTATTTATCTTAGTGTGATTTATGGTACACAGTAAGAACTTTTTGAAGATTTAAAGTTTTATCTTTTTATAGCCTTTTCTGATAAAAGCAGAAAGAACAAGAACAGGGATTTGTGTGTATTACATTTTCCTGTGCTTTGCCTATGACTCTTTCTTCTTGTTACCTGTAATCTCATATTATTATTACATAAAAAGATACTTGGATGTGCATCTGTTTATCAGCTCTGCACTAGGAGACGAATTAAGTGCCGTAATTCAGGCCTTTGAAATATTCCTAAGAATCTTCCTGAAAGTACAGTTTTTCTGTATCTGACTGGAAATAATTGATCTCATATACTCGTAAATGTGAGTGAATTACTGGGACTTCATTCTCTGGTAGCATTATAGTTGGATAACAGTGGCATTGTGTATTTGTATCTGAAAGCCTTTGTTCGTTTGAAGCACCTCTATTTCCTATATCTAAATGATAATTTTATGAAATAGTTGGATCCTGGAATATTTGAGGGGCTTTCCAAACTTCATAATTTACATTTATAGTCTAATCAAGTATTCTTTGTTTCAAGAGGAGTATTTAATGATCTAGTTTCAGTTTAGTACTTAACAGCTTTAAAGGAATTGCCTCCCTGTCCTTGGGAGTGGTTCATTTGTCAGTACGATTATTCTTCAGATATTTGATTTATCAAACAGTAGAATTTTGAGGATATCAGATGCAGGCTTTCAGTTTCTTGGAAACCTGGATTGTCTGTATCTAGAAGGTAATAATCTAATAAAAGTACCACCAAAAACTTTTGAAGTACTTAAGAATCTTAAAGACACTCTGTGCTTCATACCCTTATTGAAGCAATACAGACTTTTGCATTTAAAAGACCTGTCAGCTTGAAATAGTTGCTTCTGAAAAATTCAAGAGTTAAAAATGTTACTAGGGATGAATTTAGTGGAATTAATAATCTTAAATATTTGATGTTAAGTCATACTGATTTAGAAAATTTAAATTCTGACACATTTACCTTGTTAAAGAATTTAATATACCTTAAGTTATAAACAGAATAATCAGCATTGATAATGATAATTTGAAAATATGGGAACATCTTTGAAGATCCTTAATTCTGTCATTTAATAATCTTACAGACTTACATCCAAGGGTCCTTAAGCCATTGTCTTCCTTGACTCATCTTCAGGCAAATTCTAATCCCTGGGAGTGTAACTGCAGACTGTCGGGCCTGCGCGACTGGCTGGCATCTTCAGCCATTACCCTAAACGTCTGTTAGACCCCGTCCATGCCCGGCAGAGCATTGCATTTCATTAAGCGGACTGACCTTACAGATTGCGGTGCATCTTCGACAAACATATCCAGAGCTTGGGCTGTAAAATCTCTTCATATTCATCACAAGACTACTGTGTTAATGATGGCTTGGCATAAAGTAACCACAGTTGGGGAACATTTGGAAAATGCCGAGAGCGTTACTTTCGGGGAACAAATTCATACTTCACCTGCCAGTAGACTTTTTCAAGAGAATACCTTTGGTAATCCACTAGAGACTACTGCAGTGTTACCTGTGCAAATACAGCTTACTTCTTCTGTTAACTTGAACTTGGAGAAAAGCAGCGCTCTACCAATTGATGATGCTTCAGTGTCAGGGAAAACATCTCTAATTTGTACACAAGAAGTTGAAAGGTTAAATGAGGCTTTTGACATTTTGCTAGCTTTCTTTATCTTAGCTTGTGTTTTGATCATGTTTCTGATCTACAAAGTTGTTCAGTTTAAGCAAAAACTAAAGACACCAGAAAACTTGGGGGAAAATAGACTTGAATATTACAGCTTTTATCAGTCCGCGAGGTATAATGTGACTGCTTCAATTTGTAACACTTACCCAAATTCTCTTGAAAGTCCTGGTTTGGAGCAGATTCGACTTCATAAAGAAATTGTTCCTGAAAGTGAGGCTCAGGTCATTCTGTTTGAACATTCTGCTTTGTAATTCAGCTCAGTAATGGCCGTACGAAAACCTAAGTGCTGTGGACATGAATAATGTTGACGCCTCCTTGTAGAATTATAAACTTTATTTCCGAATTATATGAGCTTAGCATTAATAAATAATGTTTTAATAACTTGTGAATACTGTATTTATTCAGCAAATATTTTCTTTGATAAACACTGAAGTAATAATAATAGCTAACATTTCTGTGTACCAAACGCTATGCTAAGTACTTTAGATATCACATTCAATCATTAAAAAGCTTTATCAGATAGTACTGTCTACATTTTACAGGTAAGGAAACGTAGGCAGAGTGAGTTCGAGAAACTCCCACATTCTCATACTCGTGACACTCCTTAGGTCTGATTGCAAAGCCTGTGTTCTTAGGTGGTAGGGTAATAACTGTGAACAACATAGACACTGTTTCTAGTCTTGACAGAGCTTAAAATCTAGAGGCAGGAAAACGTGGTTACTGTGCAATGTTTGAGTACTGCACTGGGAGTGCATTGGACATAACGTGTGGAGGTGGGAGGTGGCCTTATGAGAAAAGCAGCACCGAAACTGGACGGTGAAAGATGAATGGGCATTATCCCAGTGAAGAGAGCTGAGTAACAGGTAGAGGTGACATCATATCAGAAGGGTTGAAGAAAGAAATAGAGTACTGCTTTTGAAGAACTAAACTCCGGTATGACTGGAGCTGTGAGTGGTGATGTGAGATTTGAAGCTAGAGAGGTATCCCATGATGAAGGATATTGTAATTTTATGTTTTTCCCCTAAGGTAGCAGGGAGCCATGGAAGGATTTTAAGCAATGGAGTGACATGATACATTTATTTGCTAGCAAGTGCACACTTTCTAAAAGAAGCGACATGAGTAGAGGATGATTAATTGGGTAGGAATGTGAATCCTACCCAATCCAGGGCAGAGAGGATGGTTTCTAGAGCTACTTTGGAAGCGAGATGAACTGATGTGGCAATTGGCTGAGGGGTGGCAGGTGAGGGAAAAATAAAAAATGCTAGATCTTTGCTTAAGCAGTTCTATGCTGCATTCCCTGAGCAAAGGAAGCAAGAGCAGTGGGGAGATAAGAGTGGGGGCAGAATGAGTTCAATTTTAGATATATTGAATTTGAGATTCACATCGGCTCTCCAAGCTGGATACCGGAAATACCCAGCAAGCAGAAGATGAGAGCGATCTAGCTGGTAAAGGTGAACTTTAACCTTTCATCTGTCCAGGACTCTGAAATTATATGATACGCTCTTAACAGTAACAATAACAGTTTGGGCCATGAGTTTGGGGTACAGATAAGTGACAAAGAATAAGATGAAAGAGCCCCTAGGAGATGATAGTGGCCTCAACTGGCAGTCTTTAATATAGGTAGATGGTAACTGAAGTAAAGGAGGTGATATAATATTTTTCTCTATTAACATAAATTTATACTTGTGTAGCACTCTTCAGAATATTGGGTATAGCAAGCACCCTTTCTTGATCTTCTAATAGTGGCGTGAGCTACAAATATGTGTTAAATTTCCTCTCTGCATTATGTAGTTTATGTTTGTGCTATTTTTTCACTTCCCCCCAATTTTTTTTTTTTTTTTTAATTAGTAAAAGGTAATACTGTCCCTATGAAATTAGCTTGAAACAATCTGGAAGTGTTTAAACCATGTGATAATTATCTGGTTTGCATTGTGAAACTGAAATAATTATATGAAGGTGCTGTGTTCTCCATTAAACATACAGTGCTTTTCAAACTCAGAATCGCCTTGATAAAACACAGATTCTGTCCCCACTCTTTCCAGAATTCTTGATTCAGTAGGTCTGTAAAGGGGCCTGTGAATTTTCATTTTAACAAGTTTGCTGAAGCTGCTGGTCTGGGCACCATGCTTTGAGAACCACTGCTGTGAGATACTTGAGAGAGAAGCATGAAGGAGCTTGGTAGTGGTTCTGAGGTATACCAGAAATTGCAGAGGAGTTAAAGCTGCAACCCTTTCCTCCCCGAGAGTTTTCAGTGTTCTGCTTTTCCTGTCTAGCTTAAAGCTATGTATGTCCTTGATTGTGATTTTAGCAGAAAACTTGAATATATTTCTAAAAAATTTGCTCTTACATGAACTACTTGTTTTATTATGGAAGAATATGTGGTGTTTGTTTCACCTTGAAAAATAATTTTTTTATTTTTTTTTAAGATTTTATTTATTTATTTTTAGAGAGAGGAGAAGGGAGAGAAAAAGAGAGGGAGAAAGCAATGTATGGTTGCCTCTCACATGGCCCTCACTGGGGACTTGGCCCGCAACCCAGGCATGTGCCCCAGCTGGGAATCGAACCGGGGACCCTTTGGTTCCCAGCCCGCGCTCAATCCACTGAGCTACACTAGCTGGGCTGAAAAATATTTTTAATAATACACTTTTTTGTTATGTCTGCCCAACCCCTCACAATTTCAATTAGGTTTTTTCTTTTTTTACTAAAAGTACATATTTCATTAGAAAAGAAAGAATTCAAATAATACAGAAATAATTAAAGTAGCAGTTGAAAACTCCATGTCCCCCTTCCCCACCATCTAATCACATCTTTTAAACATGATTAGGAGTAGCATAGGTGACTATCTGAAGTTAAGAAAAATCCATATAGCAAAATATTTATCTTGCTTTTAAAACTAATTCTCACCCAGTTTAAAGAAGATAATTTAGAAATTCTACCAAAGTTTTTTTGTTTTTATATATACTTTCTAATTGATTTAGGCTCAACTAGAAAACTTTAATCTTATTAATATCAATTTCTGTTTAGAACTATACAGAAATTAAGTATTCATTCCAGTTTTTGTCAGTAGCCATTTCTTTTATTAATGTTAGCCAGGTCACATTTCACTGTTGTTTGATATTTGCACAGTTTTTAAAAACTTCAGTTAAAATTGATTAGAAGTGATCTGTCCATAGAAGTTTTTTGCTATTATTTTGTATTTCAATTTTTCACATTTTGAGCAGCACTACTTTGAACAAAACAGTCGACACCCAATGATACACACACACACACACACACACACACACGTAGACACACACATGCAACCTGGATTGAACCTGCAAGCTGGGTTATGTGCCCTCATCGGGAATTGAACACGTGACCTTTTGGTCCACGGGACAGTTGCTTCAACCAACCAAGCCACACTTGTCAGGGCCCAAATAATATTTTTAATATAACTAAAGAAGCTTATTCTTAAGGTTTCTGTATTTCTTTACCATTTCCTAAAGGTTCTTGATTGGAGCACTGAAAAACAGGTGGGCTCTAACTTAATATGATTGTGTTTTAGAGGGATAGTTTTAAATACATTTCCGTTTTTTCCACTGAATTTTATAAGTGGTTTAAGGTTTGAGAGTATACCCCCAAAATGCCATCTGTCCCTACCCCTCCCCCCTGCCGCCCTTAACAAATGAGAAGTATAGAACTCAACCACCATTTATTTATAGTATTATAACTTGGAAATGCACTTAGAACTCCAACATGGAATTTCAGACACACGCCTCTCACTTCCGGGATTACTGGGGACTTTGGTGTCAGATTATCAGTGATGGTCTCGTGACATGGGACAGAACCTTCAACAGGAATGAGCAGGAAATAGAAGGTTCCAGGTGATGGAGTGGAACTGTAGGGTAGGGTCGTCAAAGGTGTCTTGTAATCTTCTCAAAGTGAGGAATTGCCAGTGTTTTGATAGCTGGAGGCCAAGTACTGGGGGGAGGTGAGGGGAGGACATTGTGGGAGACAGAGGGAATTGTGTAAAGCTCAGAAGTAAATAAGGAAAGAGGATCTCTGGATACCTCTTTGTTTTCAGTCAACTTATTCTTAGTGAGTCCTTGACTTCCTCATCCATGAAGTTCCAGGGTTACTTTGTTCATTTACTTTGCCTCATGGCCACCTGTGTCTTGAGTCAGCAACAGTTGGACAGGTTTTTATTCCCTTCTGCCCTATTGCCTTACATATTTTGTTTGTAGAGATCCTTCAACTAGTAGTAGAATTTATTCAGATATGAGCTACACTGATATTAATACATGGTAAATATTTACCATTAGACCACACACAATAGTTTTAAGAAAACTTTTATTTTTTTAAAGATTTTGTTTATTTTTTTATTTTTTTTTTTAAAGATTTTATTTATTTATTTTCAGAGAAAGGAGAAGGGAGGGAGAAAGAGCAATGTATGGTTGTCTCTCACATGGCCCTCATTGGGGACCTGGCCCACAACCCAGGCATGTGCCCCGACTGGGAATCGAACCGGGACCTTCTGGTTCCCAGCCCGCGCTCAATCCACTGAGCTACACCAGCCGGGCAGATTTTGTTTATTTTTATAGAAAGCACAAGGGAAGGAAAAAGAGAGGGATAGAAACATCCATATGTGGTTGGATGCCCCCTACTGGGGACCTGATCTGCAACCCAGGCATATGCCCTGACAGAGAATTGAACTGGTGACCCTTTCATTTGCAAGCCAGTGCTCAGTCCACTGAGCCAAAAATTACGGAACGCTTCACGAATTTGTGTGTCATCCTTGTGCAGGGGCCATGCTAATCTCTGTATCATTCCAGTTTTTCGAAGCGAGCACAGAAAAATTTTATTAATGTATAAACCACATATAGTAGATACACCTGTGTAGCCACAACTCAGATTAAGAAATAGAACATTCAAACGAAACATATATGTGGACATTTCTTGAACTTACAAAGTCTCTGAGCACCCAAGTGCTTAAGCTTCAAGGTGGAGGGGGAACCACATGTAATTAGGGCTTATTTAATTATCTTATTTGTATCACAACACCAACAGTAAAATCTGCTATTTTTAAGGGGTATAAAAATGGTGGAGGGAAACATAGAGAACCTTTTACAGGACTCACTAGCTTTAAAGCTTAGCTTTCCTATAAAGTTGGTCCTACCTGCACTTCCTCATGTTCTATTGGGCTTATTGTTCTTCCTTGTTCTAAGGATCCCACTCCTTTACTGGTCTCCTGTCGCTGAGCCAAACACTAGAAATGTGCTGCTTTGGACTGAGGAGGAGGAAAATGGAGTGTGTGAAACCAAATAAAAGGCTGCACTATTTAGTGATTAGATTTTATTTTACCCTCTCTAAGTAGGAACTCAGTTTTTTTTCTCCTGATAAAACCCATTGTTTCTCATTAAAACTTACATATATTTTTCCCTGTTAGTGGACTTACTGATGATCCCTTAGATAAGTAGGGAGAGAGATGCATCTGTTTCGGTGATGGGCCCATTTTTTCAGTCTAATACTGTCTCAAGCACAGTTGTTTGTTTGTGTGAAGTGCCCTCTGCCTCTAGTCATCACTCTGCTGAAGTTAGTAGGCTCTTGTGGCTACACGCTTTGAATGTGGGAAGCCGTGTGGATTAAAAGAGAAATATCCTGCAAAGCAGCATGAATGAGTGGAATGTGCAGTGTTCCTGCTGCTGGCTCAGATGCGCATTGTTTCCTTCCTCCTGACTCTGCGGCACCAATGTGATACAGTGGAGGACGCTCTGTTTTGGTAGGAGTAAGTAGGTTTCTGATCCTGAGTGGTGTGGAGGCTATGTGCATTTGTTACCTTCCTTCTGCCGCCATGTCTTCTCCTATCTCTCAAGTTTCCAGTACATGCGCATATACCCTTGCCTGTTCTTAGATCATTGACTTTGGAAAATGTTAATACTTTTTGCCTGATACCTTTTATAGCATCCATTTCCTAGCCTCAATTCTAGCCTTAATACATGTTTACAATTTTTTAATATTTTTTTCAAGATCCCATGGAGCAAAATTTTTTATGTTCTAGTATAATTTCATGTTTTGGTTCTTGAAACTCCTTATCTTCAATCATCTGCTTTTCATCTGTGAAAGCCTCCTTAAGCACTGTTTTCTAGTCTTCTAGCATGGGCACCTATGAGATAATAGAAAACCGTCTGTCCTTCTGATCCTCCCAGACCTTGTCCAATGTGTATCTTTATCTGCCTCTTCGTTAATATCTTTGAATAAACTAGTAAGTGTGTTTCTTTGAGTTCTGTGAGCCGCTCTAACAAATTTGTTGAACTCAAGGAGGATGCTGTTGTAACCTCTGATTTATAGCCAGTTGGGGAGAAGCACAGGTGATACATCTGGGTTTGCGACGGGCATCTGAAGTGGACAGTGGTGGGGGCAGTCTTGTGGGACTGAGCCCTTAGCCCGTGGGATCTGACACGGTCTCCAGGTAATGTTAGATATGAGTTAAATTGTAGGATATCCCACTGGCGTCACAGAATTGCTTGCTGTGGGGAGCCCCTCCCCCCACACACACATTTGGTGACCAGAAATAAAGTAGCATGTGTGAATAGTAAGGAGACTCACAGGAGAGAAACATAGTAGGGGAGAACAGAGCAGGGTTTTTACCTACTCAGGAAGGAGAACCTGAATTTTTTTTCCATTTTAGGATCATATTCCTTACTCCGAATACAACTAACCAAGGACATTGAGGCAATAGACTTCCTAGCAGATGGAATTCCGCAGTTAAAGCTGTGAGGCTAGAAATTGTTGAAAAGAAAGTTGGTATAGCGGAGAGTAGAATGAAAAGTTAAATGTAAAGAGAGAGATAGGAAGAAACCAGATCAAACAGGGCTGGTGAACTATGATTAGAAGTTTGAATTTTTAAGTGTAACGGGAAATTACTGAAAGGTAAATTCTTGCTTTAAAGCAAGGGAGACCAGGTAAGACCTTGCAAAAGAGCACTCTGATCTGCTCTGTAGAGAATGGTTTGGAGGAAGCCGGGAGTGCAAGTGTCTCTATTTGGGGAGTTAGGCAGTGGTGCAAACTAGAGTCAGGTTTGACCTGTGCACAGTGTCCATTACGGAGATATAGACAAGCAGAAATTCAGAGATAAATGTGACTGTGTGGTGATGAATTGGGGCTTGGAAGAGTACATGAGAACAAAGGTTAAGACTGAATGCCAGGTTTTTGGCTTGAGTCACTAGCTAGATAGGATTGCTCTTTCTTCAGATAAGGACAATTGGAAGAGAGCCTGGTTTTGATTTCATTTTGTTTTGGTTTCTCTTTTTGCTGGGGAGGCACTCACATGTTTGATCTTAAGTTTGAGTTGCCTGTGAGACTGACTGCCAAGAAAGGACGAGAAGGACGCAGATGTACTTGGGGTTGCCAGACGCCGAGACATCATTGTATGTGCTAGCAGTGTTGGAATTTGGCGTCGAACCTGCACAAGGCAGGTTTAACTATAATATTTTCCCTATAAGAAAAATATATGTAAGGTTTTTGGTCAGCTTGAATTCATTATACTTCTAGAACTATAACAAGATAGATTTCTATTGTATTAAGCTGTTAGTGCAACTACATAGGCATACTCTAAAATAATGTAGAATATTATTCTAGGGAGATTTTTCTCATTTCACAAGAGTTTTATTCAAACACTTCATACAAATTTTTGATGTCAGTGTGTTTATCATTAACAAAGTCCCCTTTTAACCACATAACACTGTTTCCCAGAGCACATGATTTTTATTCTGGTCTGCGCTTTGTGACATACAGCTCTTCCCAGGACCTTAATTCCGGGCCACAAGCACCATTTCATATAACTGGAACAGCATTAGCACAGTCAGCTTAAAAAAAACTGTCCTGGAGGTATATATTCATGATTACTTTGTAATTATTTATCGCGCAGCTTTGTTTTCAACAGTGTCCAACATGTACTGTGGTGAGGTTATACCTCAACCCCATAATTACCAAATCTTTAGTAAATTCTTTTACATTCCTTTTTACAAAACAAGAACCAGTCTGTCACGTGACTTCCGTAATCATCCAAAACAAGCATTGACTGGGTTTTGTTCACCCAAATGTCTTTTCCAAGTAGTTCTGTACAGTCACTGATCATCTCCTTTTTTGATGGGATCATAGTATGTCTTCACTGGGCAATGTTAGAGCACATCAGTCTCAGTCTCTTCTCGTAGATCATTGCAGTTACTTTTTATTGTCTTAATGAGGCTTTTTTCCCCATGTGTATGTACACTCAAAGTTATTCAGTGGAATGGTTTTTATAAAAGCCTTTGTAAAGATCATTGTTGGGTGTAAAAATTCAAGTTTTATTTTAAAATACTTAGTGAATTTCCACTCTGAATTTTTTTATTCCATTTCCTTGCTTGTATTTTTCAGGGGATCTAGATTTATTAATAAACTTTTCCATGACCAGGCAGAGAATGGTTATGTAGAAAGGATATGTTTCCATTTAAGTAACCAAAGTATTTGCAGCCTTGGTCCTGGAAAATATCTAGAGGGGAAAAAAACAAACTAATTTTAGTGTAAATGTCACCACTTTGCAGCCTCTGGTGTAGTAGAAGTCTCATAGTAAGACTGATAAATCAAAGCTCTCTTCTTTTGCCATTTCCTTTCAATAAACTGTTGATCTTTGCTACATTCTGGTAAACAACATAAGCAGAAAAGTATAGCTAAGAGAGTATTTTATTTAGTTGTGGCTTTTAATGCTTAGAAACTTTTTATTTTCTTAAATTATCCTAATATGACTGACCGCCTGTATTGTTTACTGTTTAGCCTAACTACATGAATATTAGACTGTTTCATTTATTTGCATCCTTGGGGATTAATTATTTTTATCTCTCTAAAGGCATTTTGTTTTCTGAGCACTTGTAGTTGGGTTCATAGTGATAACAAAAGGTCAAATAGTTTTAAGTCTCTGTAGTTTTTGAAGTTGGGTGAATAAGCACAGGAAAGATGGATTGATTTTTAAGTACATATTTTTTAAAGCAAGGAAAAATCACTTTTCATAAAGTTTCTTCAATTCATGTATTTTACAGACAGATACTTTTACATACCCAGAAAATGCCTTAAAATATCATACTTTTAGGAACTAAGTCAAGATTAAGAACCATAATTTTACTCGCGCACATTTGACTAAAAAGTTTACTGAAAACTATGTGGAATTGTTCTAACTGACCAGTTGGTTTTTTGCTTACTGAGTACAGTTTTCCATGTTTTCACCTATTTATTCAGTCTTTGTACATGTGTGACATCACTTATCACATATTCGGAAACACATAATTAAAAAACAAAACTAGCAGTTCTTTGTAAAGGCCTGTCTTCTTTCTTTAGTCTGTTTGTAACTTGTGCCTATGTGAATAGGCACAGGTATGTATTTGTAAAATAAGAAAAGGAAAAGAGTTTGTGGCAAGTAAAAAGGAGGGAAATGTTCTGCTCATTAATACTTTTTCCCCTTCGGATTTACTTCCTTTCTGCTCTTTTACTTTCATTCTCCTCTTTCATCCTTGTTGGTAAACTCTTCTTGCATTTTCTCAAATGACTGTTTCAGAAATAGGTTCCAGCACAGCCGCCTTCTGTTCCATGCTCTGCCTCCTGTCTAGTGTAGAGTAAGGAGTTGTACACGGTATCTGCAACTTAGCTCTCCATGCTTGTAATTTAAAATGAAGTAAAAATGAAGTAAAAAAGCTTTGGGGTCATTAACTGCCATGATTATTGATTGAGTGTTCACATTATCATAATAAACATGTAAACAAAACCTATGGGCTCTGCCTCAAGTTACTTACAATCTTAAGGAGAGCAGGTGTGAAAAATTAAAGGACATTAGGGAAAGGTAGTATAAACAGTGCCACATGAGTTGCATGCCAGTTGACTCTTGCAGAGGTTTTATGCGACTAGAAATTCAAAGGACAGAGTGCTCAATTACGGTGGGTTCAAGAATGGGCAGGGAAGGCTTCACTGAGGAAGTGTGAGTTGAATGGGAAATGGAGGAAGAACATTGGGGGACAGGTTAGGATTAAGCAGATACAGGAGTCAGGAACTATTGTATCAGGAGATGCTGACTTAACGGGTTAAAAATAGTGAAAGGAAGAGTAATGCAGTGTATTACTTTGGAGAGGTGGGTTCAGTAGAAATTGCTGAGGCTCTTGATAGCCCTTGAAAGTTCTTGAAGTAAAGAGAAAGAATGAAATGTAAGAGACGGGAATACAAAGCATCCATTTGCATACTTGAAGCCCTCAGTAAAAAAGAAACAGATCAAGTGGATCCCATTTAGTACTGTGAAATGAAAATAAGTTTATATCAAAATTGGGGCTTGTTTAGGAGGAGCATCTCCTAACACAATCAATGAAATATGAGTTAACCTGAAAATTCTGAGATCTTGAGTGGAGGTAGAATGATCGAGTCCCTTGGGGCCAGGGACGAGAACTGCAGAGTTATAACTTTCCAGTGCTTCATTAGCACCATCCAGGTGAAAGGATACACTGGCTTTAGATGAGTGCCAGGTACTGAGTCAGAAATACCCGTAAAGCTACAGACAGCATTTAACTATTCAGAGTACCATAACTCGATTTAAGACCAAAAAAAGAGAATCTCATTTGTTGTTTAATTTCTTTGTCGTTCCTGCAGACTTTTAGTTCACAGTGAGCTCCTGAGTTTGCAGCATAATTTTTCTCAGTTTTTTCCCTGTAAATCATAGAACAGGTAACATTCAAAAGTGCTACACACTTTCCTATGTGCACACAGAATTATGTGTACTAGACTTTAAGCTTCCTTTAGTTTCTGAGTCTCCTGAGGGTAGCCATCTATGTGGCAGACACATTTTATGGGCTCATGTTCTGCTCATTAATACTTTATGGGCTCATAAAATGTTAACTAAAATGAATGAACTTAACTCTGGTGACCTATTCATCAGGCCTGGCTAATATGACCTCTTACTCTAATAACTTCTTTCTTTATAAATTAATGGGTGCCCTGATATAACCACACCTCATATTTATTAATACTGCACGGGCCAGTCTTTTTGAAGTCTGCTCAGGGGGCCCCCACCGAGACGTAAAGCTTTGACTGTAATATTCAGTAATCACGTTTCGTTTTGTTTTGCTCCAGAGTGTTTTGTTTTGTTCTTTTTTTAACTGTGCTATAGAAGCTAGTGAGGAGTTCAGCTGATCTTTTCAGGACTCTAGATTGCTATGTCCTAGTTAATCACTTCTTAGTTAGTACTGGTTTGAGGGGTTAAGAACTGAATGAGGCCTAAAATGACATGTTTTCTCTACCTTCACTTTTCCACATTATACCTGACACCAGATGTGAATGTGTCAGGACATGAGAGGACAATTAGAAGATGACACACTGAGAATTAATTCTAATAAAGTATTTCTCATAACTCCAATAGCACATACAAAATGTTTGGGGTGGTTCTTATTAAAAAAGGAAAACCCAGAAAGTAATACCTAGTTCCTGCTTTTTGTATTTGAAGGGAGAGTGTATATGAGATTATTTAAGTACATGCCTTTTATCATTTCCTCTTTTTTTGTCTGAACCTATTTTCTTTTATTCCTCTGAGGGTTCATAGCGCTCTTTTGACTGTTTTATTTCCAATGCCTAATCACAGTTTAAAGCATTTTATTCAGAATAGTTGTATATTTTAAAATACAAGATTGATTCTTAATTTGTAATACAAGGTTTAGAGTATTGTGATTAAGTGAAGCAAAAGCTTGATATTCAGCACTTCATAATGAATACTATTTAAAAGAAATAGATTTTAAAGCCTTTATTTTAAAATGTTACATTTACACATTTAGAGGGAACATTTTTAAGATACTTACAAACAGAGAAAAAGAATATATAACTTCTTGCTACTACTTTCTTTAAATATGTGTTCTGTATGCCAGGAAAGTACAAGCCTTTTGTGGCTTTTTGTTATCCCTAATATTTGGGTGGTACTTTTTCCAGAATACTTAATGTGGTAATTGAGATGGATCCTTTTGAGTGCTTTTTGAACTTGAATTCTTTGAAGATAATCATTGTATAACTTCTCCTCTTACCCATCCCAGAATGTGGCGATTTCCTTCCCACTCATTTTCTTCAGTCCTTCTTCTTTTCTATATGGAATCAACTGTCCCCATCAAAGCCAGCTTTCGTACCTTTCCACTTTGGGCCATAGTCATCCTCCCCTATTTTGAACCTCAAGTCTGTGCCTCATCCCCGCTGGCAAGTAATTGATACTGCAGGGTGAACACGGTTTTTCCGCCTACTGGACTTCACCTTCCCCACCCTGCAAACTCCAGCTGGATGGGTCTCTGCCTCTCGTGTCCTTTTCTGTGCAGCGTGTCCCATTCAATGACAAGAATCACTGACCTGCCAACTGACTGAGGTTGCCTCACCTCTCTTCCTCTACTCTCACTAGACAGTTGTCTGTCCAAGCTGGTCATTCTATATTTTGGCTTTCAGTACATCTCAGGTTTCTGAACTTAGAAGATTTTTCTTAGAACTTTTTAAGGTTTATTCTGGTTCCAGCAGTGTCATCTAAACAATCTCATCATTTATGAGAAAGGGGTGAAGTTACTGCTTTTGGCAAGACTTGTGTAAAGTTTATTTTATCTCCGCTGCAGTCTATTTTGTCAAAATCTGTTCTTAGCCTCAAAGGCTATGTCTTGTGAATGCGCATGTCTGAGTTGAGGCCTGAAGTCCTAGGACTTTATCATTTATTAATTCAGCATATTGCTAATTACTTTTTCACAATTACATGTAGCAAAGATATAACTTATTACCTTCTCAGAAACACGTGTGCCTGTCCTGGTAGCACCAACATTGCTCAGTATGGCAATTTGAAGTAAAAGCTATCATCAAATGAGCTGGTTGTCCAATTTTACCATTTTTATCTCTAATATACTCCCTTATAATTAACACTCACCATATAGCAGAACATGGTCACTCTCAGGTTGCCAGGTATCTGTTAGGAAAGTTCATAATCAGTCTTTTGAGCAAACACACAGTAGTCAGAAATTACACTGATTTCTTACGAAATTTTTTGATGCTTCGAGGTGATGTGAGTAGAAAAGGCAGCTGTCTGAGTGGATTCTTCCTAAACGGTATTGCAGAAAGCACTGTAGAGAGCCTTGGAAGCTATAGTTGAGAGGGCTTTTGTCTGTTTCAGCTAATTGCCATCCATGGTTGATGGCTGACCACAGAGCTGCTTGTGTTAACAGGACTCTAAGACACTGCCTGCTTAGCATGTTCTCATGGGTTAGGGGTGAACCACTTGCAGTGAGAAGGGAAATGGCTTTTCCTCTGTGTGTTTGTTGTCCCTGACTCCTGCCTTCACTTTACAGACAAGGAGACCAACACCTAGAAAAATGAATTGACTTCAGCAGGATTGCAAAGTAGCTGAATTTTCAATTGAAAATTTTGTTTTTTAAATTTTTTATTCCAGGGTGTTTCTCAATAAGGCCTAATAACATAGAGTGTGTATATGTTTCTTCAGAGTTTTTTTTGTTCTTACATAAAGGAAATACAGTAACATCAAGAGTATATACTCCTGCATTAGAGTGTGATATGCAGATTAAAATGTATTTGAACGATAACGCCTGGTTATTATTTGCTTGTGTGGTGATTTAGTTTTCTAAAATCTGATCACATTTGAATGTATAGACAAAGAGTTTTGACTTTACAGAGTTGGGAATGTGTGGTCCAAAGTGATGACGTTGGAACTGCTTTACTCAACAGTCTAAACATTAGTTACGCATGTTAATGCAATATGAGCAACACCGTATATCCCTGATAGGGATAAGTTCTGTGGAGACAAAAGTTATAATTTATTCAGTTAGTTTTAAAATCAAGTAGTATAATTTAGCGTGCCAGTGGGTGGGCTATGTACTCCCACTTTTTAAAAGTCAGGTTTATAAAGGTATACGAGGACTGTCCAGAAAGTATCCATCCAGGTAATACGAAAATTAGAAATTTGCTGAAGAAGATACACTATAACATTGCACGCAAGACAATGACACCTCAGTCCCCTTCAAAGTAGGCACCTTGGGACCTCACACGGTTCTCCCAATCACCATCAGCTGCCCCGTTATATTTTCCTGAATCTCATTGACGATCTGAAATCTCTTCCCTTTCAAAGGTGATTTTAGTTTTGGGAAAAGCCAGAAGTTGCAGGGCACCAAATCTGAGCTGTAGGGGGCTGAGTCACCTGGGTGGTTTGATGTTTTGCCAAAAAACTCTGCATGAGATGTGATGCAGGCGCAGACATGTTGCCAGCCACCAGTTGCCCATAGCTGCAGCCTTCTGAATCATCAGAATAGTTTCAGTGGGGGAATTGAACGTTCAATCTTAACGCAAAATTTGATGCAGATTTGTTGCTCTACTCACTCAGTCATTTTGAATGCAGTGGCCACACAGTACACATGCTCACTCAGCAGTGTTTACTTCCCCCACTGACTAGTATAGTGAAGTCATCATTGTTCACACATGCACATTCCAGTCCACTCTCCTTGGCTGCCAGGTTGCATAGGTGTCCACAAACTATTCTTGTTGTATTAACAATAGTTGGATATTTATTTTGGACAGGCCTCATAGTTTACATATAGTAAAACTTATTTTAAGCATACAGGTTTTTTCTTTTTTTTCTTTTTTAAGAGAGAGAGAGAGGAAAGGAGAGAAAGAAAAAAAACCATCAATTTGTGTCCACTTGTTTATGCATTCATTGGTTGATTCTTGTATGTGTCCTGACTGGGAATCAAACCCACAATCTTGGCATATTGGGATGATACTCCAACCAACTGACCTACCTAACCAGGGCCAGCATACGATTTGACAAATGTACACAGCATGTAACCGCTGACACACTCAAGATATAGAATATTCCCATCACCCCCAAAAGTTCCCTTTAGTTTTTTGTCTGGCAGCCACTGGTCGAATAAATAACTTTGCCTTTCTGGAAAGTCATATAAATAGAGTCTTACAATATGTAGCCTTTTGTGTATATTTTATTTCTTAGTGTAATGTTTTTTTTTGCATGTGTCTGACTGCTATTCCATTAAATAAGTGTCCCATAGTTTTTTTTTTTTTTTTATCTATTCACTAGTTCATAGACATTGGGATTATTTGCAGTTTGGGATTTTTATGAATAACACTACCATAAGTATACATATACGGATCTGAAGATGCTTGTTTTGGTCTTGGGTAAATATTTAGGAATTGGATTGCTTGGTTATACAGAGTGTGTTTAACTTCCTAAAATTTGCAGTGTGTTTTCCAAAAATTTCCAAAAATGTGCCATTTTTTATTCTTACCAGCAATGTATGGGAGGGAGGTCCTGTTGTTTCTCATCCCTGCCAGCACTTGGTATTGTCAGTCTTCTTAATTTTATTTTTAATTAAAATCGCAGTGTGGTTTTAACTTGCATTTCTCATATAACTAATGATGTATGTAGGGCATCTTTCCAGGTGCTGATGTGACATCTCCATAAAGTCTTTGGTGAAGTGTGCATTCAAACCTTTGCCCATTTTTAAGTTGAGTTATTTGTCTTACTGAGTTTTCAGTTTTTCATGTATTCTAGATCCAAGTCCTTTGTCAGATACATGTTTTACAAATATTTTTTTCCCAGTCTATGGCTTGTCTTTTATTTTTCTGGGTGGTATTTTTTTAAAAGAGTAGAGACTTTTAATCTTTAACATTTTTGTATCTTTACCTATTTAATTATAAAATCAACACAAGACTATTATAATAAGTTC
The DNA here is from genome assembly GCA_004026765.1 of Micronycteris hirsuta. Lineage (NCBI taxonomy): Eukaryota > Metazoa > Chordata > Mammalia > Chiroptera > Phyllostomidae > Micronycteris > Micronycteris hirsuta. The sequence continues at coordinate 18,556 of PVJI01000241.1, read as the reverse complement.
AGTAATATTAAAGCATCTCTTTACTATGTAATCTCTGTTTCTACTATTTAAACACACTGATAATCTAGTGAAAGAGAAAGTATTAATGTTATATATGCAACAAATAGCTTGAAAGTGTCTTTTATATTTTAGAACTAAAATTTCTCTTCATCTGCAAGAGTCTAATTAGGAAAAAGAAAATACCTGTTGAAATACTCCAGTTTAACATGTTTTGCTGTTGTATTCTAGTGTTATTCAAGATAAATTCTGTGGAATTATAAACATCTCGGTGGAGGGCCTGCATGATGTCATGACGGAAGATCCTGAAACGGGAACTTACAAAGAGTAGGTGGATCATTTATTTAATTGCACTTGGACAGTAGGGGGGTAATTAATTAAATCCGGCATGAGTTTTGTTCCCTATTACCATGTAAAAACGGTATAGCAACTATTTGTTATTTTTCTTGTAATATTTATTGTTTAATCTTGAGATCACATTTATTTTGTTACAGTGAAATTCTGAATTGGGCTTCTTTGGTCTAATTATCATTTTATGATTTGATTTTTTAATCCAAGTGCATTTTAGCATATGAATTCCTTTTTGAAGATGTTTTTTGAGTTTTTTCCCCAAGCAGAGCTAAGTTTGAATCTCTCCTACTTCACTGACTTTATTTTTTTTATTTTTTGCTGTATTTTTTTCCATTATCACGTATCCCCCTTATAACCCCCACCTCAGTCACCACACTCTGTTCTATGCTTTTCTTTTTCACTTGACCCCTCCACCCACTAATCTCCCCTCAACCCCGCCTCCACCTCCCCCACCAACCCCCCGCTGCGCGCCCCGCAGCTGTCATCCTGCTCCTCTCTGAGTCTGTCTCTGTTTTGCTTGTTAGTTCAATTTGCTCCTTAGATTACAGAGTATGTTCTGTTTTTCAAATAAAAAGTTTCCCTGCCTTTCAGGCAAGTCATGGGGAAAAGGGGATGAGTCAGCATCCTGTTCTTGTATTTGCCTGTTTTAAGCTTCACTGGCACCTTGAAGATGTTAGAGGGTCATGTGATACTTGACTGGTTCCAAAGAGAATAGTTAAAATCATGTTATCATGAATGCTGATAATCTCATGTCTAGATAACTATTAACCAGAAATTAAAAAAAAAAAAAATCAATCGTATCCTTTTGTAGTTAGTAGAATTACCTCAACTTTCTTATCATTACTATTGATAAAGGGCATGTTTCATATAGTGATAAGCAGGGCTTTATGATTTTCAGACCACCTTGAGTTTTCCTCAGTAATATACTGAGCCTGTTTTCCCATCTGTAGCAAATGGGAAAGACTGCTAGTTGAATCGTATTTTGTTGAAAAATATAGAAAGCAGGTATATGTTGCTGAATCTTATTAAATATGTATAAATAGTGTCTGGCATGTAACTTAATTTTTGAGAACATAGGAGTTCAGATGAAGTAGAAACCTCAAACTTCTGTGATTACAAACCAGTTTTTATTTTCTTTTTATAAATACCCAGAAATGGAGTTGCTAGACCATATGGTAGTGCTGTTTTTAACTTTTTGAGGAACCTCCGTATTGTTTTTCACAGTGGTAGCACCAACTTACAGTCTCATCAGCAGTGTGCATGGGTTCCCTCTTCTCTGCGTCCTCGACAACACTTGTTGTCTCTTGTCTTTTTGATAATTGCCATTCTAACAGCACCTGGTGATGCCTCGCTGTGGTTTTGATTCGCATTTCCCGGATGATTAGTGATGTTAAACATCTTTTCATATGCCTGTTGGCTGGCTTTCTGTCTTCAAATGTCTGTTTAGATCTGCCCATTTTTTAATGGGATTTTTTTTTTGGCCATTGAGTTATATGAGTTCCTTACATATTTTGGATATTAACACCTCAGATATATGATTTGCAAATATTTTCTCTCAGTAGGTTACCTTTTCATTTGTTGATAATTTTCTTTGCTGTGCAGAGGCTTTTTAGTTTGGTGTTTCTGTTTGTTTATTTTTGCTTTTGTTACCTTTGCTTTTGGAATCAGATCCAAAAATATCATCACTAAGACTAGTGTCAAGGAACTTACCACCTACGTTTTCCTCTAGAAGATTTATGTCTTACATTCAAGTGTTTAATCAATTCTGACCTGATTTTTGTGTATGGTGTAATATGGTGGTCCAGTTTCATTTTTTTGCATGGGTTTCTTTGTATGTTTGTGTATTAGTTAGTGGAGATTTTATTTCATTAAACCAGAAAAATATATTAATGAGGCTTGAAATTTGTCTTATGCTTGCCATTAGTGGTTTTTCTTTTTTTTCTTAAATATTTTGTTTTTAGGCAAATTGGAAATGAGATTTACAACCCCCTGCCAATGTTTGGGAAGTAAAAAGGGAGAGAGGGTTTAGTCAGCATTTTAGGATGCTTAGAGGCACTAAAATTTTTTTAAAAAGACTCAAGTTGTGTTTTTTTTATAGCTAGAAGGTGGAAAACATACTGGCTATAAAGGAACTCATAAATTTAGGCTCCCACAGCATTTTTTCCCTCCTTCACTTGCTACATTGACCCACCAGGTGGCTCTTCAGAATAAAACAGAATGCAAGAAGAAACTATGGTTCCCTAATTCTGACATTACCACCTGTATGTTATCTGAATTTGCATAGGTCCCAGTGACGACCTCAGCTGTCCCTCTTTCCCTAGTTTTCCTTTTCTGATTCATTCTGCTGCATTTCTTAAAAGCCTAATTTCTTATGGAATAAACTCAGTGTGCTCTTCTTTGCTAACCCTCAATTTACATTACTGGACTTCTCTTTTACCTCTTTGGATTCCTCATCATTCCCCATGTGTGCCATTCAGTTTTACACACGTTACTTGACTCATAATATTTTTCTCCCCTGGCACATCATGCCCTCAGTCTTGCCCTGTTTGGCAAATACCTACCTCTAGAATCTTCCCAGACTCTCAGGAAGAATTCATTGCATCCTCCTCTGTTCCTTCACGGCACTTTGTGTGTACAGTTGATATACAAAGGGCTGGCCTCTCATATTACAGGCTCTCCCCGCGAGGTAAGTGTTCTAGGAACCCATCTCTCTCACTGTGCCAGCTGGTGGTGTTGTGAGAGGCTGCATTTGGCCTCAGTGAATTTTTTTTGAAGACTCAACGTGTTTGCCCATTTCACAATGTGTGATTTACGAATACACCTGCCCACACTACACTGAGTGTTCAGCAGTTTTTGACCAAACCAGCATGACCCCCGTGCCCCACCCTCCCTATTCACCCAATCTTGCCCCAAACGATTTTTGTTTGTTTCCCCTGATGAAAAAGTCCTCAAGTCCTCAAAGGGAAATGTTTTGCCATTGTGGAAGAGGTGAAACAAAAAATGGCAGAATCACCAAAAGGCATCAAAATTGATGAGTTCAAAAGCTGTTTTGAGCAGTGGAAAAAGTCTCAATAGGTGTATTACATCAAACGGAGAGTACTTTGAAGGTGACTAAAGTTTAAACATTTAAGAATAAATGCACAATTTTTTATAAATACTGGTCTTTGGGGGTGCCCCCTCGTACAACACGTAGTTAGTTGCTTTCATATGCGACCTGGCGTACATACAGCATGTGAGACAATGCGTAAGAACGCTCCTTTTTGACCAAAACTTGGCACAGGATTGAAGAAATTTAAAGAAACTGATTGAGAAACCTGTGGCATATTCATATAAAACTTAGCTCTGAGTTTGCTAACTAACTAGCAGGGTGAAAGGGGAAACATTAGGAATGAATGTTTATGTTTTCGAGTAGAAGGAAATAGATGTATCAGGAGAGGGAGAGTGTTTCTGGGCACGAGCACAGAAAAGAATCTTTGATAAGGTATTAATATAAAAGGACTTACAGATGCAAGTGAGAGCAACTGTGAGTCAACTGGCTTTAACAGGGAAGAATTAGTTATCTCTGAAAACAAAACAACTGTGGGTAGGTGGCTCTAGGATTAGCTATTTGAGTCCTCACAGTATCTTCAAATACCTGGTTCTTTCTGCTCCATCTCCTGAGCACTTTAACTTCATTTGTGGACTGATTTTCCCTCCTCGCAATTTAGTTGTTGGCATTACAATTCACAACAATGACAACGCCCGGCAAGTAATCTCTTTTCCCTATGTCTTTGTTGTCTTTGTTGTATTTAACATCAAAGAAAACCTTTCCCAGAAGTTACTTCATCAGACTTCATGTCTAATTGGCTAGGGTTTGTTAAACACGCTCCTGTTGAAGGCATCATTGACCAGGGACTTGTGTTCATCTGAGTGCTTAAGGAGCCGCTGGCCGTGGGGCTGGGATCAGCTGAAGCATCTGGTGCCACGAAGAGGAGGATAACCGGACAAATTCGGGCAACCAAAGTGTCTCCCACAGATGCCATTGACTACTGTTGTCAGTTGTGTAGATTAAATAAAAGGTGTTATTACAAATAACATTTTAAACATCATAATTTTCCAAGCTTCAGGTCGCGTGCCAACAATGTTGGTTGTTTGGCAGGTTAGAGTTTCTCGTTGGAGAAGCTGCTGACACGCGGCTGGAGTGCCTGGTTCTGTTCAGTGAGGCAGTGGAGGGTGTGGGCGCGGCTGCCGCGTGCCCTGGTCCGTCATCCCCATCTTACACTGTCGTGACCATGTTAGTACTGGTATTGCATTCGTAGCCCATGCATTTTAGCTTATTTGAAGTGGTTTCATTCTCACTATGCCTCATGTGTAAACATTACTTCCCTATCTTTAATCTTTGTCAACAGAATAGATCTGACTTTTAATTGGGGATTTTGCTGTAGGAGAGAATTTTAACTTCAGTCTTGTCATTTCAAAAAAATTTTTTTCGTTTTCCACCTTCCAGAGTTCCAAATGGATGCAGTTTGCAAGGCTGCAAAGCAAAATATTCTGCCCTGTGTGTAGTTTGTAGTTAGTGGGGAAAAAATGTGTGTATTGTACATTTATATCCAGAATATACTTCATTATTAACATGATACATCTTTTAATCCAGGGAAGGGAGAACAGAGAGTTTTTACTACACAAGTAAATTAACAGATTTTGGAATGCAGTGAAAGAATTTGATTCATTAGAAAGCATAGTTTCTTGGAGATCCAGATTCATTGCAGTTAGAGTTTAAGTCTACAGCAGGCATAAAATCACTGGTGTGACTGAACCCCATCATATTATTTAGTTCTAAAATGCAAACTGGGATCTAGAGTTTTCTGAGACATTTCAGTTTTATAAAATAGCTTTTGGTTTGAAATCATAATATAATAATTTCTCACTTTGTGCCTGAGTCCCTTGGCCAACTGGTTGTGCTAAATCACTTTCTGTCATGGTGGACAAAAGTATGGCAGCTCAAAGAGGTTAAGGCCATGCAGAGAGTTAGGGATTGAACTCTTACTGTTGTTCAGGGTTTCTGACTTCAGTGTAAGGTTCTTACTATTTGATCCTGCCAGTATGCATGCACTGGGTTCTAGGCAGTGGCCCAGAAATGGTTTTTTAATAGTGGGGCATGGGAGACACGGGACATTCATGTCCCCTGCAACAGTAAGCCTGATCAAGTTTCTGGTGTCCGCATCAGTCCTCAATCCTGAATTAGAAATTATTTACACGGCTGACTCAGGAATCGTCCTTCCCTTATACTTGCTAGAAATACAAGAGAAACCAGGCTTTCATTGCTACAGTTTATTGGGTAGGAACCTACATCTATAATGAATTACTAAATTCCACTCTTCTAAACTAGGAAACAGTGAGGTTTGTTCCCATTAACTTGATTCACCAGACACTATGCATTTCTTGTCTCCCTGGCCCCAGTGTTGACTAACTAGAAAACTGCATTTGTTACCTCTGCTAATGGCAAAGAGCAGTGATGCAGATAATCAGAATAAAATGATGTATAACTGTTCTGCGGGCGCAAGTGCCATCGGGAACAAGCTCCTCATGATACAGTGGTAATGTCACTCGGAGCACAGCGTTGATTGTTACATAACCAGTAGTGTTTTAATGATGTTATATTTTAAATGATTGCTACTGTTATGAACATGTATAATAATCTACAGGCAAATGAACACTAGTGGTAAAAGTATTGATTTTAAGTGTGTCGTTGTTTTAGAAAGACATAAAGGGCACACTCCTCGCTTGCCAAGTGCTGTGTGGTTCCAAGTTGCCTGTAAATAAATATCTTACAGTTTACTGCCGTAAATACTCAAGTACATTGCTCTAAGTGTTTTTGGTGTGGCACTTTTTGAAGTGAGATATTTTTGTAATTAAATTTATTTTTACTTATAAATCTAACATCTATTTTGTACATTTTTGTTATATAGAAGCATTAATGTTCTCAGTGATATTGAGGGTTTGTTTTTAGTATGTTAAAGTCTTAAACATTTATTTAAAACATTTTTTTAAAAACTATAGCTGTATGTTAATGTCTCATCTTGAAGAACCAAAAGTTACAGAAGATGAAGAACCACCCACAGAACAGGATAAGAGGAAAAAAACGGTAAGTTACAAAAGCAGTTTCTAAAAACTTGGGAGAACCGTATGGCATCATATTCTGTAGGCTTGAAAATATCTGTTGGTCATTCATGTGTCTATCCATCCATCCATCTCCTGTTGCAAAGTTAAGGTAAGCTAACTGAGCTTTGAAATTTGGAATTTATTCCTGAAACAGATTAATTTTATTCCTTGTACAAAAAGTTAAGTTTAATTCTTGATACGAAGTCATTGTTTCTTATCTTAGCCAAGCAGAGGGTTTGTTCTTTTACTTATAAAAAACATGGGACCCTCAAATCTTACTTACTTTGTAATGCTAAGTCTTCTGTTTTGTGGAGATTTACTGAAGTTGCCTCATTCCAAGTTAATTCCTGGATCTTTGCAACAAATTTTTTCAGAGATATATCACAGGATTTTATAAAGATGTCTTTAAATTAACTGCTAAATTGTTTCGAAAACCATTACTTCTCACCACTGGAATCTGATAAGAAAAAATAGAACAAAAATTAGGAAACATCTGAAATATCTTTCTTTTAAAATTATTTATAATCTTGAATTTTTAACATATTTTTTTAAGTTTTTTTATTTTTTATTTATTTTTAGAGAGAGGGGAAGGGAGGGAGAAAGAGAGGGAAACAGCAATGTATGGTTACTCCTCACATGGCCCTCATGGGGACCTGGCCCGCAACCCAGGCATGTGCCCTGACTGGGAATCGAACCGGGACCACTTGGTTCCCAGCCTGCGCTCAATCTACTGAGCTACACCAGCCATGGCTAATCTTGAATTTTTAAATACTTATTTTGACCGTGAATAAAAAATAGATACATGAATAAACTTTTCCTGTCTTTTTTGTCCCTGGAATCTCTTCTAGTCTCCAGGCCTCTCCAGTTAACTTCATTGTGCCTTCTTCCTAATTTGTAAAGGAGAAACACAGTATCTACTTCACAAGTAGAATAAATAAATTAGTATGTAAAATGTCATGAGATAATGCTGATTACCTAGTAATTATGTAAATATTAGCTATCATTGTTATTTTAGTCTGCTCATGATATTTACTCCTTGAATTATTCAGCTTTATACCGCAAGGGTTTCATCCTCAGCATACAGCTAAACTAAATTGCTCTGACTGCCTTCTTTTAAAAACGTGTTTTAAATTTGATCCAGTTTGCTTTGCTTTTATGCTGGAGATCGCCTTCCTAGCACCTAGTGTAGAGGAAAGGACAATATCCAAGAATTCGTAAGACCTGAGTTCTAGTTCTGTTTGTTAAATGTGACCTCGCGCGAGTCACCTTGTTTCTCGAGAGCTCCTTCCTCATCTGAGAAATGAAGGAAGAGTTAATGGACTCCTAGGGCCTTTGAGCTGGAAAACAATTTTTTTTTTTTGGCTCTTAATATCATTCCTTTCTTTTCCCAGTATGTAGTATTCTAGTGAAGTATTCAATTGTGAGTATACCTCTGGAGCTATTTCTCCCGTGAAGTGAGACTGCTAATTGGTATCCTAAACACATGGAAATTGTATTTTCTTCACTTGGAGTGATCATAGCCTTTTGGCATAACCTAAACAGTTTGTCTTTCTGCTTCTCTCACCTCCTCTTTTTTAAGCCCTGACTCTATCATTGGTGTTACAGAAAAATATAACATTATTCTTCATAAGATTCTGAACTTGTAAATAAATAATAGATATTCTACTTCTAATTAGTCATCAGGTTTTTTGCGTACTTTATTAACATCAGTTAGTCTGGTAGTTCTATCCTTAGCACATTAATCTACCCAAATCTGTTTTTCATTATATATAGTAGTTATATCATACAATAGTAATTTTAATTCTAACTTCATTTTGAAGGTAAGTGAAATATTATCTTAAGAATAGTATAAAAATATAATTTAGAAATAATACTTAAAGTTTCTTGATTCAATTTTGTAATCCTAAATTTTATTTGAAAGCTGATTATTTTTATCATTATTGTTCTAATTATAGGTAGTACTGATTTATAGAACAGCCATTATTTTTTTAAGTGGCTGATTTTATTTGAAATCAGTTATCACACTAGTTGATATAGATTTATGTTGTTATCTCAACTAAGATTCCAGTGCCTTAGATGTAAGTCTTAGTTTTATGCCAGTGATACCGTAGCATTTATGATTAGTTCTGGGATTATGTATTTTGGTCTTGAATAAATCTAATTATGATTACAGGGCTAAGTTTTCAATAGCTTTTCAATAACAAGCAAAATTAGTTTCACTATCTTCAGGGTTACAAGTATAAATTATATATTTTCTTTCAGTAATTACGTCATCATTCTCATTCTGTGATATCTTTAACATTAGAAATTTTTTGAGAACTATCTAGATGTTTCTTGGTTGTCATTTTAAAGGAGGTGTTTGCTTATTGATAGTTATAAAGTAATATTCAAAAGAAAAACCTAGCATAGAGGATTTTTTTCATTTTAAAATGAAACTGTTTGTTCACTAGGAAGAAAATCGTGTCTGGTTGGTTCCGAAGTTAGGTGACTGACAGTCTGGCCGACTCACTGTTCGCGTCGTCGCAAAGCAGCCTCTGAATGTGGCTCTGGTTTCAGGAGCTGCTTTGGGCTTTGTGAGGGCACTGGGGTGGTGTGATCCATGCTGAGGGAGAAACATTCATTGAAACTACCCACAAAAGATACATGTGGTAGAATTCGTGGAGAGGATCATTAAAACAGTTTTTATAATTGTGTTCTCTATGTAAAGAAGCTAGAGGAAAGGCTGAGTATGTTAAGTAGTACTTTGAAGTTATCTTTAAAAGCCTCACATCAGCCTTCTGGGTATTAAAAACTATAGTATCCCTACATCATAGAATCTTAGACACAAGTGTTAATTCCCTACAGTATCTGGTGAGACCGATGTAGAGTAGGTGTTCCAGAAGAAAAGATTAGTGAATTTGAAGACAAAGCAACAGAAACTATACAAAAATAAAATGTAAAAAAAGACAGAAAAAAAGACTTCAAGCAGTTTAATATACAAATAATCAAAGTCCCTAAATGAGAGAAGAGACAAGAAATATTTAAAGAAATAATTGGTAATTGGTAAATTTTTTTCCAGATTTAATGAAAACTATGAACTCACAAATCCAAGAATCTCAGACAACTCCAAGCACAGGAAACAAGGAGATTACAGCAAGGCATACCATAATCACATTACCACTTAAATCCAGTGTTAGAGAGAAAACCTTTAGAATAGTCAGAGGGGAAAATAATCTCATAGAGAGGAAAATAAATAAAAATGATAGCAAACTTTTCATTAGAAACAGTGGGCAAGTATCTTTAAAATTCTGAAAGAAAAATACCATATGTTTTATTTTCATAATACTAAAATAATTTTTAGAATAAATTTTATCATTGAATATAAAAATATATTTAATCCCTACCTAATTTGTAAAGTGTTCAAATTTTATTTTGATAATAATAGCAGATATCTTTCCTTCTGATTTTTCTTTATTCAAAGACAATGTGAAATATTTACAGGGTATTCACATAATCAATCCATAACAGTATCTTAGATGAATCCTGAAAATCTGTTATACTAATTGTCAGATTTATTTTACTTATAATATAACTAGATACTTTTTATGCTACTGCTTCAATCAATCTACAAAAGTATAGGCTTGAATGCTTTATAATCATTAACAAAAAGTATTCACGTTTGTTACTTTATAACTTACCATCTGATTCCCATCCACCTCCCCCATTTAAAATTGATGAGATGATTTCGTTTTTCTCATCTGCCTTTCATATATAGTGATTTTTAAAGCTTGGAGATAAGTAGTAGGAAATAGCCCACCTATTCAGAAGCTGGTTTGTTAAGAAAATCAGATAGGTCTAAATTGCTTATTATGAATATTTTTTTGATATTCTAATAAAAGCATTGTAAAAGGTAATTTGTTTTTGTTCCTTTGCCTCCTAGAAATCCTCAAAACTTAATTCTTAAATTTTAATATTAAATAACAGTTTAAAAAACAGTGATTATAAATCATTACTTCTCATTTTACAAAGAAAGCAATTATACTGTTAAAGTATGTCCCTCTCACTTATTTACTGTTACTTACATGTTAGTTGTCACTTACATATTTTCAGCCAAATCTGTTTCCCGTAAGGTCCATTTCATTAAAAATGTCTGCAAATCCTGATACTCATTCATCCTCTCAAAAGCAGTTCTCTATGTTTACTCTTAGTCAGGTACCAGATAATCCTACCTGCTACTTTTGACCTCACAATCACAATACAATAGTCTCTTCAAAACAAACAATTTTGCTTTTGTTTTTGTTTCATGTGCATTTGTGAATGCTTACCATGTGCAAAGCATTGATCTTTGTACTTAGTATTTCCTCTGTGAGCTTGGATATCTGCCCACAGAACCTGTCTGCTGGTGCATGTTGATCAATAGTACATACATATTCTTTAAAAATATTCAGTGCCACTAGCAAAGCCAGTTTCAAATGGGAGGACTTGGTTTTTATCCATGCTTTTGCTCAGATTCTGCCTGCCTCTCCAAGTTCTAAATGTTGTTTGCTGCTTGTTAATGTGCACCCCTTATCTTCATTTCTTGGTGATGCTGAAATATACGAAAGGCTGTCATAAGACATAACTTTACCTAAGGCCGACTGTATAAAAAGTAGTAAATATTTCAAGTTCCAGATTTAATATAACTTTCCTTACAAGCGAGACTCTAAAAATCAATGTTAAACTTTCCCCAAATCTTAGAAGTACACAGTTGTGATGAGTAATTTAGCTCTTACAACCTGCAGAGTTGCAAGTGACATTAAAACAATCCAAGAGGATAGGAAATAATGAAATGAAATAATCTGAGGTATAATAAAGACTCAAATCGATAACCAGGCAGCTCCCGAAATAGCAGTTATTTTTGTGATAGAACTAAAATGTTAATCAAAAAATAGTTTGTGATCCAGGGGTTAAGATTTTTCACAGTAGGGTACATAATAGTAATCAAAAGACACTGGAAAGAAAATTCTATTGAAAATGCCCTTGGAACTAAATAAAGTGATGGCTTCTGAGTTTTGATTTTTGAGATTTCAGATTAATTGCCTACTGACATCAGTATTGTTCTTGAGTATTACAAAGTGGGTAGCCTCATTATTTCTTCATTATTTACTTGCATTGTTACTAAAAACCTTAATCAGGAAGAGTTCGGTAACTTTGCCAACGTTTACTTGCAAATTTTAACAATGGGGCATTGATTCAGTGTAAATAAAATCTTCATGTTTATAGATGAAGGATGTGGCTTAGTTTGGGAGAACTTATTTTCAGTAATTTAGGTAAGACTCCAGTGACCATCATTAGACTATGTTCTTGCTTTTCCTTTCTGCTTCTTTTTCTCAGTAAATTATCAGTAATGCAAATTTTGTTTTTTATAAGGAGAGCCTATCTTTTGGGGGAAGGGGAATTAAGAAGCCTTTTCAAAGCATTGTACTACATAAGGAAGTTCTTATTTTGAAGTGGTTTTCTAAAAAATTAGAAAAGTAATCTATTTTAAAACCACAAAATTATGATGTGAAATACCCTTTCTTGAAGGTAGCCTTTACTAACATTATGATGTATATCTTTCCAAACATTTTATATCCATATATAAACATCTGTATGTAGTTCACAAATTAGAAATACTATACATTCTATGATGCTAATTGAATCTTCTCAACTATCATAAATACATGAGCATATTTCCAAGTGCATAAACTTAAATTTGCATCATTTTTTAATAGTGCGTGTGATGACCTTCCACTGAACAGTGCTCTGTCCCACTTACCTCTTCATTTCTTGGTGATGCTCTCATCTCTTGAGAGCAGTTTTTAATGGGCGGTCCACAGATAACCGGGGGTTCCCAAAACCCTTCCAAGAGTATAGCTACTTCATAGAAATACTAAGATTTTTTTCATTGTATGAACATTTGCACTGTTACGCAAGAGCAATATTTGATAGCCCATGATGGGTGTAACTGCTGCCCTTTTGGCAACAATGAGGGCACTGGCAGCAAACTATACTCATAATTGTCATGGTCTTCATTACCATACGCCCCCACTTTTGTGTTCTTTGAAGCCACTTTTATTTAAGAATGTCCTTGATGAAGTACACAATTAATTTGATTAAATTTGTGCTCTTGAGTACAAATTTAAAAAAAAATATTTTCTGTGTCAGAATGGGAATAGTCTGCAGCAATGGCTGGCTTGAGGAAAAGTACTTCCATGATTGAGTTGTGAGGTGAATTAACTGCCTTTGTCATGCAACACTATTTGAAGGTGGAATAATGGCTGACAGATAAACATGATCATTTAGATTTGAGCATTTGGCGTACATCTTATCAAAAGCAGGCCTGTTACCCTGGCCAGTGGCTCAGTTGCTTGGAGTGTTGTCCCAGGCAGGTTTGATTCCGGTTCAGGGCACATACCTAGGTTGCAGGTTTGATCCCTGGTCAAGGTGCATATGGGTGGCAAATGATCAATGTGTGTGTGTGTGTGTGTGTCTCTCTCTCTCTCAAAAAAAATTTTTTTAAATCAGTAAATGTCCTTGGGTGAGGATTTAAAAAAATAAAATCTGCTACGACGGTAACAACCATAACTCATTCATGAATGACCACACCATAGTTTAAGATGATTTCTTGCATTATCATTTGGGAATAAAGAGTTTTTAAAAAAACAATTAGAAACATTTAATACAATGGCAATAACTACATAACTATCATTTTAAATCCAAATAGATTAAATGTTCCAATCAAAAGACAAATGGATAAAGAAGAGGTGGTGCATGTGTACAATAGAATATTACTTGGCTGTGAAAGAGAATGAAATCTTAACCATTTGCAACAATACCGATGAACTAGAGGGCATTATGCTAAGTGAAATAAGTCAGACAGAAAAGGACAGATACCATTTGATTTCACTTATATGTGCAATCTAACAAAATAAATGAACAAAACAGAAACAGAATCTGCCGTGGGGATCTCGTCCCAGCCGAAACCCGTGGATGACCGTAACCAACTGCATGTATACATCTCACACTGAGACACGCGGGGGGAAGAAATCCGGCGGCCACGGGTCTCCTCCACCATCGCCCATCTTGGGGAGAAAGACCTCGTGGGTTGCTTAGCCAGGGGTTTTATTAGAGGCATTAAGACACATTTACATTGGATTGATTATTCATGGGATTAAGCAGAACAGGTAGGATTACTCATAGCAAAGCATTGGGATGTTGATTCAGATCCGGTGGCAGACACGACCAGGTTAAAGCAATATTCAGAGATCAGCAAGCCAGAATTTTTAAGATATACCTTTGCCAAATTCCTATTAGAGAATTCCCATCCCACAGACATGATCCACACTTGCTCACACAGGAATCACACGGAGCTGTGCTCAAAACGTGTAAATTCTCAGGACTGCGTGTTTACACGCGTGTGGAAATCAATGCCACAAGAATCATCGATACAGAGAACAAACTAATAGATGGGAAGGGGTTGGATGGCTGGTGAAAAATGGTGACAGGATTAAGAAGCACAAATTAGCAGTCACAGAATAGTCATGGAGATGGAAAGTACAGTTTAGGGACTGTAGTCAGTAATACTGTACCTACTCTGCACGGTATCAGATGGGTACTAGATTTATCGGGCAGTCATTTCATAAGTTTCTTTAAGGTCTAACCGCCATGCTGTACACCTGAAACCAATATAATATTGAATGTCAACTGTAATTGAAGTTTTTTTAGTGAAAAAAGGAAAAAAATTTTTTTAAGCTGCATTAAACTTTTGAACGGTAGGAGATTTAGACAATGGGAAAAAAAGTCACGGACATTGCCTCCTGTGCGAGCAGTACAACTGCAGGAACTCCAGGTGCTGACTGAAGCTAACAGAGAAAGGAAGCCCTGAAGAGCTCCTAAAAATTGATGGTGGTAAATGGGTTTTTAAGTGTCATGTGTTTTAGTCTATTGCCTATGTTATTTTATTTTTTCTGAATATGAAAATATTAAAGGTGTTTATTGGGTTCACTTGAAATTTTAGTCCTCAAAATTGGTTTTTTCAAAATTTTCTGTAACTGTGTTTCTCTGTCTTGGATGTACATTAGAATCACTGGGGGAGCGTTTGAAAATCCTGGGGCCTGAAACCAGTTAACTCAGAATCTCTAGAAGTGGGACTTAGGCATCAGCATGCTTGAAGTTCCTCGGATGGTTCCCAGTGTGCCACCGCGGACACTGCTGGGGAGAGGGTGGGTCAGATCCTTGTAACAGCCCTGCGGGGGCAGGGGCGGGGCCTCAGCTCATTCTGTGGCATTGAGCTGAAGTAGACCAGTTTTTGTCTAAAAGCTTTCTGTGTTGCTCTGTGGTCCTTTTCCTGGTCCTTAGGACAGAGCATGCTTTCTTGGAGAAGCTTTTCGTGTGTGTGCTTGTTGGCATTTTCCAAGTTGCTGGCTCCTTCAGCTCCAAATGTGGGTTACGGGAGTGAGAAGATAGCCAGGGCACTCAGCGCTCGTTGTCCCTCGGCTCCGGGGTCCCTGGTCAGTCTGCCTTCTTCCCTCCACCGTTTAGAGTCTGAAGTTTTTTATATAATGTCCAGGGGTTTTAGTTATACAGTTCACCTTTAAACAACACAAGTTTGAATTGCATGAATCCATTTATGTGCAGATTTTTTTCAATAAGTATTTTGGAAAAATTTTTTTTTGAGATTTGTGACAAATTGAAAATTTGCAGACAAACCATGTAGCCTAGAAATACAAAAAAAAAAAAAGTTAAGAAAAACATATATGTCAGGAATATCTAAAATATAGGTAGATACTAGTCTATTTTATCATTTACTACTATTAAATATACACAAATTTATCATAAAAGTAAAATTTTTCAAAACTTACGCTCATTAGCACAAGACTGTGCACGGCATTATTCACAGTTGAGAGAATGTAAACAAATGTAAAGCTGCAGCATTAAATCATAATACTGTATGTAAAGATGCATGGAACTAACTGTAGTATATACTCTACCACTGTAATAATTCTGTAGCCACCCCCTGTCGCTGTGGCACTGGGCTCAAGTGCTGTCGAGTATCTGCTTAAAACTGTGTAGCGCTAATCTCCGGGGGAGCAGTTTCTCTCTCCAGTAAATTGCGTATCTCAATGAAAACTGATCTCTTGCAATTCTCACGTATTTGTCATCCTGTTTAGTTCAGTACTGTAAACCTTGAAGCAACCATGGGACCCATATCCAGTGCCACTAGTGAGGCCGGAATTGTTCCCAAGAAGCAGAGAAAAGTCATGACACAGCAGAAAAAGTTGAATTGCTTGATATGTGCTGCAGATTGAGGTCTGCTGCTGTGGTTCCCGCCATTTCAAGATAAAAGAATCCAGCAGAAGGACTGTCGTGAAAGAAGAAAGGGGAATTTGTGATGCCATCGCTACAGCATGCCAGCAGGTGCAAAAACTAGACTTTGCGAAATACCTTTTTACCTTGTATTGAACACACATTTTATGTGAGTGCAGGCTTGCCGTGAGAAGGGCAGGCTAAAGGGGCGAATGTGACTCAAGAAAAAGTTAACTCACTGCATGACAACTTGAAGGTGAAGGATCGAAAGCTGGAGAATTTAATACCAGCAAAAGATGATTTGATAATTTTAGAAAGAGGTTTGGTTTAAAAAACATCAAGGTAACGAGGAGAAGTTGCTTCTGCTCACCAAGAGGCAGCAGATGAGTTCCTAGACATAATTAAGAAAATTACTGAGAAGAAAGAATATCAGCCTGAACAGGTTTCTAATGCAGACAGAAGTGCCCTATTCTGGATACATGTGCCATTTATTAGTGAGGATATTTATTAGGAAGAGAAACGAGCACTAGGATTTAGGGAAGGAAGGAATAGGCCAGATCTATTTTGTGCAAATGCAGTTGGGTTTATGATCAGGACTGCCTTGTCTGTAAAGCTGCTAATCCCTGAGACTTGAAAGGAAAAGATGAACACCAGCTCCCAGTCTTTTGGCCATACCATGGGAAGTGTAGACAAGAACGCTTTTTCTGGACTGCTCCCATCGATGCTTTGTCCCTGAAGTCAGGAAGTAGCTTTCCAGCAAGCACCTGCCTTTGACACTCCTCTGGATGTTGGACAGTGAGTGCCCTGGCCACCCAGAACCTCACGTGTGCACACCGAAGGCACGTCTCTGTGGTCTCCTTGCCCAACACAATGTCTCTAATTCAGCGTCCAGGTCAGGAGGCATACGGACTTTTAGTAAGGCTCGTCCCACTCGGTACTCTATGGAAAGAATTGTCAGTGCCGTGGAAGGGAACCCCACTAGAGAGAACATCGTGAAAGTCTGGAAGCATTGCGCCACTGAAGATGACATCGTTGGTATAGGAAAAGTGGTGGAAGCCATCGTCCTGGAACAATAAACTCCTGCTGGAGAAAACTGTCCAGATATTGTGCGTGACTTCCTAGGATTTATGACAGAGCCAATAAAGGAAATCATGGCAGAAATTGTAGATACGATTAAAAAAAAAAAGGAGAATGGGGTGAAGGGTTTCAAGGTTTCAAGATATGGATCTTGTAGAAATTCAAGAGCTGATAGACACCACACCAGAGGAATTAGTAGAAGACAGTGTGATGGCAACCAGTGCCAGGCAATGAGGGAGAAAATGGAGAGGTGGTGCCAGGGAACAAATCGACATTAGACAGTCTGGCAGAAGTGTTCTGGCTATTCAAGACTGACTTCTGACTTCCAGCAAGATGGCGGCATAGGTGGACACACTGTACCTCCGCACACAACCAAACGAGGAAAAAACAGCAATTTAATTAAACAAAAACAGCCAAATCTGACAGATAATCAAACTGAAAGGAAGTCCGACAACCAAGGAGTTAAAGAAGACACATCCAGTCTGGTGCGACACAACACAACGACGAGGGTTACCCCGCCCCCACAGACAGCATCACAACACAACAACGAGGGTTACCCTGCCCCACAGGCAGCGTCACAAAATAGCGACCTGAGTTGACCCACCCTGGTGAACACCTAAGGCTCCACCCCTTAACGTAACAGGCGCACCAGGGGGAAAAATGGCCCAAATGAAAGAACATATCAAAGCTCCAGAACTAACCGACCAAGAGATAGCCAACCTATCAGATGCACAGTTTAAAACACTGGTAATCAGGTTGGCCACAGAATTCGACGAAAAATTATTGCAATTACTTGAACAAATGAGGCAATTACTTGAACAAATGAGGAGAGATCTGCAGGGAACCAATAGGGATAAGAAGGAAACTGGGACTCAAATCAACGGAGTGGACCAGCAGAAAGAAAAAAACATCCAACCAGAAAAGAATGAAGAAACAAGAATTCAAAAAATGGAGGAGGGGCTCAGAAACCTCCAGGACACCTATAAACAGCCCAACATATGGATCATAGGGCTGCCTGAAGGAGAAGAGGAAGACCAAGAGATTGAAAACTTAGAACAAATAATGATGGAGAACTTCTCCAAGCTGGTGAAGGAAATAGACTTTCGGGAAGTCCAGGAAGCTCAGAGAGTCCCAAAGAAGTTGGACCCAAAGAAGAACACACCAAGACACATCATAATTACACTACTCAAGATTAAAGATAAGGAGAGAATCCTAGAAGCAGCAAGAGAAAAGGTGACAGTTACCTACAAAGGAATTCCCATAAGACTGTCAGCTGATTTCTCAAAAGAGACCCTGCAGGCAAGAAGGGGCTGGAGAGAAGTATTACAAGTCATGAAAGGCAAGGACCTACATCCAAGAATACTCTATCCAGCAAAGCTATCATTTAGAATGGAAGGGCAGATAAAGTGCTTCTCAGATAAGGTCAAGTTCAAGAAGTTCATCATCACCCAGCCTTTATTGTATGAAATGTTAAAGGGATTTATATAAGGTATGGAGGAATATCAACGGGGGAGAAGGGGGGAAAGGGGCACAGAATAAGTAGCATAAATGGGAGGTAGAAAACAGACGGGGAGGTTATAGGAAATGCAGAAGCAAAAGAACTTATGTGTATGACCTATGGACAGAACTAAAGGGTGGGGAAAGGGGGAGTAAGGGCTGGAGGGGAAGAAAGGGGGGAAAATGG